>CM053596.1:233764304-233777341 GCA_028646575.1 Pseudocheirus occidentalis | reverse complement strand
CAACAACTTCTTCTGACATTTCCTCCACTTTGACAACAGCTGAATCCACAGCCACTACTCAACAGCCAACAACTTCCCAGAACACAGAAACTCAGAATACAACAACCACACCAACAACTTCTTTTACCAGTTCCTCCACTCTGACAACAACTGAATCCACAACCACTGCTCAAGAGCCAACAACTTCCCAGACCACAGTGAGTCAGGAAGCAATATCCTCATCAACAACTTCTTCTGCCATTTCCTCCACTCTGACAACAGCTGAATCCACAACCACTACTCAACAGCCAACAGCTTCCCAGAACACAGAGTCTCAGGAGACAACATCCATACCAACAGCCTCCTCTCTCAGCTCCTCAGCTCTCACAACAGCTGAATCCACAACCACTATTCCACAGCCAACAACTTCCCGGGCTACAGAAGCTGAAGAGACAACATCCACACCAACAACTTCTTCTGCCATTTCCTCCACTCTGATAACAGTGGGATCCACAACTAGTACTCAACAGTCGACAACAACCTCGCAGACTACAGAAACTCAGGGGACAACAACTACACCAACATCAACAGTCTCCTCTACCAGCTCCTCCACTCTGACAGCTGCTGAATCAGCAACTACTACTCAACAGCCAACAACTTCCCAGAACACAAAAACTCAGGAGACAACAACCACACCAACAGTCTCTTCTGTCAGCTTCTCCACTCTGACAACAGCTGAATCCATAACCACTACTCAACAGCCAACAACAACCTACCAGACCACTGAAACTCAGGAGACAACAACCTCACCAACAGTCTCTTCTATCAGCTTCTCCACTCTGACAACAGCTAAATCTACAACTACTACTCAACATCCAACAACACCCTCCCAGATCAAAGAAACTCAGGGGACATTAACCACACCAACAGCCTCCTCTGTCAGCTCCTCCACTCTGATAACAGCTCAATCCACAAACACTACTCAACAGCCAACAACTTCCCATACTACAGAAACTCAGGAGACAGCATCCATACCAACAACTTCTTCTGCCATTTCCTCCACCCTGATAACAATGGAATCCACAACTACCATTAAGCAGTCGACAACAACCGCCCAGACTACAGAAACTCAGGGGACAACAACCACACCAACGTCAACATCCTCCTCTACCAGCTCCTTCCTTCTCACAACAGCTGAATCCATACCTACTACTCAACAGCCAACAACTTCCCAGACTACAGAAACTCAGGAGACAACATCTGCGCTAACAATTTCTTCTGCCGGTTCCTTCACTCTGACAACAGCTGAATCCACAACCACTACTCAACAGCCAACAACAACCTCCCAGACCACTGAAACTCAGGAGACAACATCCACACCAACAGCCTCCTCTGTCAATTCCTCCACTCTGACAGCATCTGAGTTCACAACCACTACTCAACAGCCAACAAAAGCCTCCAAGAACACAGAAACTCAGGGGACAGCATCCATACCAACAGCCTCCTCTGCCAGCTCCTCCACTCTGACAACAACTGAATTCACTCCCTCTGTCAGCACATGCAAACCTAGCACTCTCCAGTCTACTACAACCATCCCAATGACTTCTGAGAATGCTACAGCCTCCCTAGTTTCAGGTCAGTAGAAATTTTGTTCACAACCTTCCCCCCCCCCCACGTTCAATTTGAGTCACTGCAACCTGAGGAAGCCCCCTGACTTTGAGGCAATGAGGAGGCACAGGGGACAGATTATTAGACTTGGTGTCATGTAAACCTGGGTTCCAATCCCACATCAGATACTTATCAAGTATGGTGAAGTCACTTAATCTCTCTTAGTTTCTGTTTCCCTGTCTTTAAAATGAGGAAACAATGGACTCATTCACCTTTAAGGGCCTTTCCAGCTCTAAATCTATGACCCTACAAGAGAGAAAGAGAGACAGAGGCAGAGAGATAGACAGAGGAGACAGAAACAGAGAGCCAGAGAAAGACAGTCACAGAAAGAGACACAAAGAGAGAGACTGAGACAGAGAGAGTGAGAGATGAGCTCATTGGAATGAGGTGGGCTAAGGATAAGGAGAGTCAGACACAGAGCTAAGAAGGGTGAAGGAAGATTTTGGAATACCCTTCCTAGGAATATTTAAGAAGACAATGATCTCCATCTGCAGAGAGTTTAAGGGATGTACCATATGACCTCCAGGAGTCACTTTTTATAAACTGACAGGAGGAATGAAAAAATGAATGAATAAATAATTGAATAAAAAAGCATTTAATAAGCACTCTCTATTTTGCTAGGCCTAGTGCTAAGTGCCAGATATATATATACACACACACATATATACATATATAGACATATGTATGCATATATGTATATGTGTGTATATATATATATAAAAATCCCAAGCACTCCTTGTTCTCAAGGACCTTACATTCTAATAGCAAAAATAACACAAAGAGTTTTCAAGTCAGATGGAAAAGCCCAGTGGTCCTTAGGGTAGGGCAACAAACCATCTTCTTTAGTATTTCCACTAATAAAACCATATGTATTTCCATTGTTGAAACATTTGACGGTGCCAAGCACTCAGATAGCAACAGCTTTCTTTTCTAGTTATTCTTCACCCATGGCTTCTGAGGAGTCAAAGACTGAATCACCCAGAGAAACGTTTGGTAGCTCCCTCCTTCATTGTCTCCTGGATAACGGCTGTGGGAGCCAGTCTAGAAGCAGCTGTGGGGTGGGTGGGTGGGACTATTATAATCCCTAAAAGTCCTTGGTGTCTCATGGTGAGACAACATTCTACCCTTCTCTTTCTATGGCTGATGGTGACCCTCCCTCTCTCCCAAACCTAGAAGTGACAACTTCTCCAGCAACCCTACCATGGACCCACAGTGAAATGAGTACAGTCACAACACTACTTCAAACTACCCTTCCTGCCCTGCTCTCTTCCACTCCAGGAACATCTACCATCACTCAACCAAGAACATCCACAACCACTACAAATCCCTTTAAAGGTAAGGGCTGCTCCATACACATGTCTGGCTGAAGCTTAAAGTGTTTGTTGGTACAAGTAGTTCTATCTAACCCAGAAGCAAGTCTTGGAACCAGGAAATCTATGTCCCTGTTGTGGCATTTTAAAAGTTCAAGAGACATAATTTCTGGGTAATTTAATCATTGTAATAAAAGGATGGTCATTTGGCCATCTCTCTCTTAGACCAAAGACAATCATGACTGTAGACTCATGGCTTACATGACCATTGGAAGAAGTGTGTTTCCCAGAGTGACAATCAACAATCAGTGGTTAGCAATTAATGAGAATAAATATTACAATGAGGGAATGAACCTATTCAAATGAATTTTGATTATGTCATTTATTTCTAAGTTACCCCCAGCTTCAGCAATCAATTCAAAGAATTTATCCCCACCTAAACCCAGTAGAGCACAATGGCTTCCCCATCTAGGTGGTCTCTGAACAAGATTGTTAAGAAAAATTAGTCCAACGTCATTATCAGTAATGTTCTTTGAAAGACTGAACTTTGGAAATTGGGACTTTAGAAAAATGGGGGAAACTCTGGATCTCCCCCAAATCATTGGTTATTAATACTCATTTGTTTCACTGTCCTAATTCTACCATTGACAATCTAAGTCTCCTGGGACTAGTTTCTTAGTGTGTGTGCCATTGAACTAGTGAAAAACTTCTCAGTCTGGAATGTAACATTCCCCTGAGTGCTTTTACCCTCCCCCTTCTCCTGTCAATTACTTTTACCTTCCTTTGTCTGTTTTCCCGCCTGCCTTGATGAGGCCCGTCCCATCTCCCTCCCCTTGCAGTCTCAGTAGGGAAGGGATTGGTGAGGTGGACTCTTCCACCAACGAGAGGAGGCAGCTGGCATGGAGAGAGGACGTCCTAATTAGGTCTTTAAAATCCTAGACCTGATCTTTGAAGCTCTCTCTCTCTCTCTGCTGCCTGCCTCATGGGTCAACATGGGTAAGAAATCCCTCATGGGGCAGATAGCTCCCTTTCTCCCGGGGGAAGAGAATAAAGCCCTTTTCTTATCTAAGGTATCTCTGTGTTTACTTTTCTAATTAAATTAAGTATAATGGGTATTTTTTTCAACCCAAACATTAGTCTCTTTTCACCTCTATTGCTTAATAATAATTACTATTAACTATTACTATTATATGTAAACAACTATATAGTGCTTTTTAAAAGTATACTAAGTATTATACATTTTATTGAAATAGCAAGTTTTGAAAGAGTGACCATAGTCTGAATAAAGGTTTTTAAGGAGCTTTTAATTGTATTTAAATTTAGCAGTTCAATAGCTGGGCTGTCTCCAGCCAATTAAAAGAGTAGTCCCCAACACAGGAAGTGCAGACTCTTATATACCATCCTACCCCAACTGGGTTGCTAATCAGCTTAATTGATCAACTACTGCTCAGGTGCAAACAATTCCTCAGCACTCGAATCTTGGTATTGAAGAAAGAGACAAACTACCCAGGCTTGCTCCCAGGCCTGCCCACCGACCCCCATCCTGGGCCCACAACTTAACCAGCTCCTGGTCACTACATGATCTCTTTTGACCTCAAGAGCTCTTTGAAGTAGGGCCTACTGATCTTATGATCCCTATTTTGGGATGAGGAAATGTTAGAGGTTAAAAGAGTTGCTCAAGGTCATAGTAAGACACACCCCAAATGTCCTGACTCAGTATTGTCGATCCATATTACCTCTGAATGCTGGCGAGTCTGGTTGCTGTCCTGTCACTGTTGCACTGGGTGACAGTAATACATTATGAGGCCACTGGTTTACATATGAGCTGAGAAATTACAACTTGAAATTGTCTCCTATGCTCCTCCCCTGGGCAATGAGTATGGAAGTAGAAAGAACAGGAGTCCAGAGGAGGAGGAGGACAGCATTAGTGCTGGGCATAACCCCTGATTGTATTTAGAGACTGACCAGGCTGATTTGCTGTGGAAGATGAGGTAGCAAGTACCTGGAGAATGCTTTTAGCTATGGTCAGACTTCTACAATCCCTAGAGGGATCTCTCCTTTCTCTTCTACTTCCATTTGCAGGTATTCCACTCTTTCCCTACCGACAGGACCAAAGATATGCCAGTATGAGAATGGACTTTACTGTAGGAGTCTTCAAGCCTCAGATTGGATTCCCTTTTGGTTCAAAGCTACGAGATTTCCTCTATGTAAGTGGCTTCGAGGAGCTTTTGCTGACCTGTCCAATTAATGGCTTAGCCTCTCTCTGTCTCCTAGCTCCCGGAGCCCCTGGCTCAAGAACATCAACTCTAGCCTCAAGCCACTTTTTCATATTTGTTTGAGTTAACCAACAACTTCTTCTGGAACTTGGGCTTCACACACCCTCAAGGGATTCATGGATAGACTTCAGGGACTCCATGATCTAGGATGGGGGAAAAAGACATCTTTTTTTTAACTAACCTCTAACTGGAATTAAGTATTTCTTTCAATTATTTAAAAATATTATACTGAGAAAGGGTCCCTAGACCGTGCCATCTTCTCAGATGTTCTTTGAATTTATGGGATGATAAATTTGTTACGTGGGATGATTTTTTAAAAAATGTTTATTCTGAACTTGTCAAATGCTTTGTATAATGGATATTTGCCTATGCATTGCAAAAACAGAAAAAGAAGATTGTACATGAAAACAAGTCTCTTCTATGTATAGGCTACATATGTGTGAGTGTGTGTAGATATCAACTTGTAGCCAAAATGCCCTCTGTCTGACCTTTCTGTCGTGCCTTCTGCTCTCTTCTCTATAGTTAAAAAAAAATGTCTCAATGGCCCTCTTGTCCTTTTTTTTCTTTTGTTTCTCCCCTATTCTTATTTCCCCTTCTTCTACCTTTCTCTGCCTAATGGAAAAAGAAAAGTATAATAAAATCCTTGAGATAAATATGCCTAGTGAAGCAAAATATATAGGATGATTTAAAAGACTAACCTGAAGGTAAGGGGATGGATAATATAACTTACCAAGAGACTGTGCCATCTCTAAGATGCCACCTGCTACCCCATCTGCACAGTCGGCAAACTAATCTCCTGGTTCCCTCCCTTTCTTCTACTAAAAGCACCTGGTCCTGAACTCTAACATGGCTACTTTCAGTTTACAGACAATGGCCAGATCATTTTCCCGCCCTCAGAATTCGACATTTTCTCCTATCCAAACCCACCTCCCGAGGGCTTTACAAAAAACTACAAGTTGGCCATAGTGGCTGCATTTTGGGATGATGCTGATTTTTCCAGTGGTCGAGGAGAAATATTTTACCAGGTGGGTGTGACTGACTTGATTCAGATGCCACTAAGGGGGTCTAGAATTGAGTGGAGGAGTGGAAAGGGGTGGGGAGGAAGAGAATGGCTAAGAATCAGGATCAAGGACACCCAGATGGAGTATCAGTGTGGTAAAGTGGACAAAGAGCTGTTTTGCCTCTGATGCCTAGTGACTGTGTGACTTTAGGTAAGTCATTTGATCCTACTGTGACCCAGGAAACTCTCTAAGATGCACTGTGAGCTGATGCTAAATTAAGATGTTCCTCTCCAGAGTTCCCTATATGAATGAAATCACACATCAAAACTAGATCATTTCAAGAACGCTGCTTTAATAAATTTGGATCATGTCAAAAAGTCTGCCTCTGCAAGCAGCTAGGTGGCACAGTGAATAGAGTACCAGCCCTGGAGTCAGGAGGACCTGAGTTCAAATCCAGCCTCAGACACTTAACACTTACTAGCCATGTGACCTTGGGCAAGTCACTTAACCCCAATTGCCCTGCCCTCCCCCCTCCAAAAAGCTTTAAGAAAAAGTCTGCCTCTGCTCCCGGGCTGGACTATTGCTATTCATTCGGTCAAAAATATTTACTGAGCATCTGCTACATGCAAGGCACTGTGCCAGGGAATGAAGAGGATATAGGGCTAAAATGAATGAAGCATAATCCTGGCTTCCTCAAAGCTTACAGTCTGCCCCCATGTCCTCCACCTTAAAGAATGTCTAGTTCCATTCTGGTCTCAGCTTGAGTCCCCTCCTACAAAAGATCCTAGTCCAGGGGTGGGGAACCTGCAACCTTGAGGTCACATGTGGCCTTCTAGAACCTTAAGTGGGGCCTTCTGACTGAATCCAAATTTTACAGATAAAAGGTACACGTAAGGATCAAAAAGGGCACATGTGGCCTCAAGGCCACAGGCTCTCCACCCCTGTCCTAGTCATTCCCCTGAGGTCTAATCCCATGTCATACCACATCACCAACTCCTTATTAGACATTTTGAATGGATTATGCTGTAAACATTTCCAAAATGACTTGTCTGTAACAGAGATTGTTATCTTTCCCCCAGACCCCTTCCTTTCCCTAAATAATCTATTTCTCTTGAGGTTGCCACTGTTCTTTGCCCTATAGGGATTCATCCTTGCCTCTTCATTCCCAGTCATATCCAGTTTCTTGCCAAGACTGCATGGCATGTCTCATACTCATTCCCTTCTCTCCACACCCAGTCACCACCCTAACTGTCCTTCAGCACCTCTCACGTGGACTACTGAAAAAGCCTTTTAGTTGGCCTTCCTCCCTCAAAGCCCCTCATCCATCCTCTACACATCTGCCAAAGTTAACTCCCTAAAGCTCAGGTTTGGCCCCATATGGCTTCTCAGCTCGGTAACCTCCAGGGCTCCCTGTCACCTGCGGGGTCTGCTGCAAAGGCCTCTCTTTAGCACTGAAAATAATAACTAGCAATAACAGCTATTCTTTATGTGGTGATTTAAGGTTTGCAAAGCTCGGTACAAATGAAATCTCATTTGAACCTCACAACCACCCAGAGAGGCAGGTGATGGATATCGTTACCATGAAACCCATCTGTCGGGCCACGACTGTACTTTGCTTCTCTCAGGATACTTTGATTCATTCAGATTGGCCTCCTTCCTGTTTTGCATACACGACATTCACCTGCACTCTTCACTCTTTACCCTGACTGCTTCTTAATGCTTAAATTTCGCTCTCTTCACATGTTTTCTTCTTAGAATCTCTAGTTTCACAGCTCAGCTCACTCAGGGATTACGGGTCGTCCCAGAGCCCTTTTCCTCAACTCTGCAGCTCCCAACATTTTCCTGAAATTTACTTTGCCTGATACTCTGTATATATTTAGTATTTCTTTTGATGCCAACGTACACCCGTGGTCTCTCCCGATAAAAATGCAAGTTGCCCAGGGCGCAGGGACTTTTTGTCTTTGTGGCTAGGGATCTTAACACATAATAGGTGATGGCGGGGTCCTCTGCCGCAGCCCAGTTGTGCGGTAAAGCTGCGGACCCGAGGGGAAGCAGAGTCAGTGGGAGGAGGGAAGGGGTTGAGTGCCAGCAGTCTGGACTTCATTGGGGCTCGCCATGGCCAGCCAATCGCAGGGAATCCAGCAGCTTCTGCAGGCAGAAAGGCGGGCTTCGGAAAAGATCGGCGACGCCCGCAGGCGAAAGCTCGAGAGACTGAAGCAGGCCAAGGAAGAAGCCCAGGGCGAGGTGGAACAGTACCGACTGAAGAGGGAAGTAGAATTTAAAGCCAAGGAAGCTGAGGCCCTTGGTAGCCGTGGAATCTCCAGCGTCGAGTTAGAGAAAGAAACTGAGACGAAAATAGCCTTAATCCAGGACCAGTTCCAGAAGAACAAGGAGACGGTTGTGGAATTCCTGCTGGATTTGGTGTATAAAGTTCAGCCCAAACTCCATGAATCATATAATTAGGGAAAAGAAAGAAAAACAAAGAAGGAAAAAGGAGGAAAGGGGGAAGAGCAAACATTATATAATTAGGGAAAAGAAAGGGAAAAAAAGAAGAAAAGGAGGAAGAAAGAAAAAAAAACGAGCCCGTATTTCATAGGTTGGCGGTTCAGTTCCCCTACTGAATGTGAAGTTTTAGCCACATTGTAATTATATTCTTGTGTGGATCCTTCAGATTACTTCTGTATAGTATTCCAACCTTGTTGGAGACTAGAGAATCTAGCTACATACATATTGTAAGTTCATCCAAGATTTCCTAGTCTTGTCTCTTACTTATAATGAGCACAGCTTTTTCTGGGCATCGTGTTGGTCAAGCTGGAGAATGCTACACAAGTTTCTTCAGTGGTCTTAGTGAAAGAGAAAATTCTTTAAGGAAAAAGAAGCTAAATCCAAGGAGAGGAAAAAAAGGAGTTAAATTAGTCAGTTCTACGGAGAGAGTGCTATTCTGCTTTCTTAGTGAGGCTTCCTGCAGAAGAAAATTCATTAAAGAAAAAAGTTTGAAAGTGCATGAAGTTCTATGTAGCATTCTCAAGGGCATAATTATTGAAAACATGAAGGAAACCTGAGAAGTAAATAAGTATCCTTAAAATAGCTCCATCTAAATGAGGGTTAATGCAAAGTTATTGATACAGCTATTTAAGATCTTTTGTGTTAACCTTGATATGGAACAGAACCAGCTGACAAAACTCAGGCGCTTAAGATCACCATTACATTTAGTAAAGAGGTGGTCACTTGAAAGTAAAGATTCTTTAACATAAGTGCTCCTTTGCATTTCCTCTGGTTCACACCTTTTAAAAAAAGGTCTTTAACCCATTCTCTTCTGCATATTGCTTAGGAAATTAGCAGCATTCAAAGTCTTTTTTGTTTTGTTTTTTCTTTTTCTTTTTAGAAAAATGTGCATTGGGGCGGCTAGGTGGTACAGTGAATAGAGCACTGGCCCTGGGGTCAGGAGGACCCGAGTTCAAATTTGGCCTCAGACTTACTGCCTGTGTGACCTTGGGCAAGTTACTTAACCCCAATTTCCCTGCCTTCCCCCTTCCAGAAAGCAAAAGCCAAACAAACAAAAAGGTGCATTACAGGAACATTAAGAAGAAAAATAGTATTTTTTTCCAACAGTTTTTTCTAACATTATTTGCCTTTTTTCAGAGACTCGCCACAGGACTTACTTTAGATGTTTTATTTTCAAAGTGAATTCTACAGTCTTAAGCCTGTAGCAGCTTCATGCTATCTTCAAGCATTTAAGTGTCTTTATGTACATATCGTGAATTTCTGCTTGATGCTCAGTATTTTGTTGAGGAAGGCTCTAAGGTTATAGATGTAAAAAAACATACCTGCCGACTTTCCGGAAACTCTTGGTCTACTCTTTTGCTGTGGTTGTGCCTGTTTAATTGAGGTAGAGAGCACTGGGATTTATGGAGGGATTGTGAGTCAGAACCATGTATTTGAGTGCTGATTCATCCTCCCCATTTTAGGGGAGGGCTGGTTGTCATATTACCAACATCTTCATAAATCTTAGGGATTTCAAAATTGTCTGATTTGATAACTTTAGGTTAGCCCTTAAGCATATATTTTCTAATTCCACTAGAGGGAGTCCAGCCAGGTGATCCTTTCCAACTGCAATTCCTAGAAAAGACCCCTGTATCTTAAACCCATGTTGTTTAAATCTGTCCCAGAGTCAATTGAAAGTACTGCCAATAGGATAGGGACAGGGGCAAGACCTACTGATATAAGGAACTCTGTGGTGAAGAATTGCCAGCCTCTTCACTGTGACTTAATAGTCCTAGTCTATTTGCCAATAGGCTTCCCCTTCCCCACCCCCTCACCCCCCTCAGCAAATCTTCATCTGGTAAGAACTGATTCTCAAATATATAGAGAAATGAGTCAAACTTAGAAAATCCAAGTCATTCCCCAAGTGATAAATGGTCAAAGGATATAAACAGGTAGTTTTCAGACAAAGAAATCAAAGCTATCTCTAGTCATATAAAAAAATTCTCTGAATCATTATTAATTAGAGAAATGCAAATTAAAATGACCCTAAGATAGTATTTCACATTTATCAAATTGGCTAATACAACAAAAAAGGAAAATGTTGGATGTTGGAGGGAATGTGGGAAAACTGGGACACTTAATGCATTGTTGATGGAGTTGTTAATTGATCCAACAATTTTGGAGAGTAATACCTAGGTCTGTATTCCAAAGACATCCAAAAAAAAAAGGGAAAGGACCTATTTGTACAAAAATATTTATACTAGCTCTTTTTGTTGTGCCTAAGAATTGGAAATTGAGGGGATGCCCATCAACTGGACAATGCCTAAACAAGCTGTGTATGATAGAATATTATTGTGCTATGAGAAAGGAGAAGCAGGATGATTTCAGGAAAACCTGGAAAGACATATAAGAACTGATCCATAGTGAAGTGAACAGGACCAGGAAAACATTGTGTACTGTAACAGCAATATTGTTTGAGGAAGAACTGTGAATCGCTTAGCTGTTCTCAGCAATGCAATGATTCAAGACCATCCCAAAGGAATAATGATGAAGCATACTCTCTACCTTCAGAGAAATAACTGATATTGTTTGAATACAGGTTGAAGCAAGCTATTTTTCACTTTCTTCCATTTTTAAAATTCATGTCTTCTTGTACAAAATAACTAATATGGAAATGTTTTACATAACCTATATCAGACTGCTTATCATCTGGGGGGGAGTAGGAAAGGAGGGATAGAATTTGGAATTAAAACTTTTAATTAAAACGACAAAAAAATTTAAAAGAAAAGAATTATTTGATTCATAGTATTTACATTGTCCTTGCTCATATTTTTACCTGTTACCATTTTATAACTTTTATTTCTCCTCATTTCACTTAAGTCTACTTTCTCTCAAAATACAGCTCTCCCCCCCAGCGTGCTCTACTGTGAGCCTGTTCAGAAATTCCTGCCTTTCATGCTTCCTTCTCTGTCTTTTCTGCCAAAAAATATAAAGAAAAGGCATCATGTTCAATCTCTTCACAGTGATTCTGTACCTCTTTTCATAGTCACCTTGCTCTTTAGTGGCCTACAGTGCCCAGTAAGCCGCCTTCTCACACGATCAATTTAAATAAACATTGACACAAAAAATGCTTGTTAAATTGAATTAACTCTGGTTATTTAATTTACTTTATTTAATTTTTAAAAGCTTTACTGCCGCAAAAGGGAAGTAAGAGAGGATACAGAGATAACCTAGATTCGTGACAAGGCCAAATGTGCCGAATATTATATGAATGGGACAGAGATGCTACTGAAAAGCAAAGGCAGGAGAAGTTGTTTCTAGGTGGACTGACAAGAGAAGGCTTCGTAGAGAAGTCAGTATATGAACTGGACTCTGAAAGATCAATTAATAAGTATGTGCAAGGGATAGCTAGGTGGCACAGTGAATAGAACACTGGCCCTGGAGTCAGGAGGATCTGAGTTCAAATCTAGCCTCAGACACTCGACACACTTACTAGCTGTGTGACCTTGGACAAGCCACTTAACCCCAATTGCCTTGCCTTCCCCTCTCCAAAAAAAAAAAAAATAAGTACATGTCAGGCACTGTGATAGGTACTAGGGATATAAATACAAAGAGTGGGTAGGATTTAATTGGAGAGACTGAGAAGAGGAAAGACACCCAGCTGAATCCTTACTACTAGGAATGCTCTCTGAGTCCCAGTCCTGTCCACCTGTGTTTACCTCCTGTCCTGTCCTCCTTTGTTTACTTGCCAGCCCTGCCTCACTTAAATCCAATTCATTTGCTTGTCATGACATCACCTTCCCAATGTCATGGTCCCCATATCAACGACAAAAACAACAACCACCTCCCATGAATTCCAGCTTCCTGCTGGTGACCAGACTTCTAATTGATCCTGTGTTCAGAATAAACGATCCATTTGTAAGGCAGAAATCCAGGTCTAAGGAAAGGAAGTCGGAGATCTGAAAGCCCTGGTGGAAAGTATATTTGATTAGAGGCCAAAAGACTTCAGCTCAGCCCAGTGGATAGAGCCCTTGGTCTGGAGTCAGACTTAAATCCAAATCCAGCCTTAACACAAACTGCATAACCCTGGTTAAATCACTTAACCTTTGCCTCAGTTCCCTCATCTGTAAAAGGGGAATAATAATAATAACCTATTTTGTAGGATTGTTATGATGACCAAATGAGAGAATAATTGTGAAGTGGTAAGCACGGTGCCTGGCATATAGCAAACGCTGTATAAAGATCATTATTTTTGAATCACAGAATATTAGAAGTGGAAGGGTTCTAGGGAAGATTACCTCTAACACAGGGGTAATCTC
>CM053596.1:233733693-233753860 GCA_028646575.1 Pseudocheirus occidentalis | reverse complement strand
AGGTCCTTGTCCAGTCCTCAGGGCAATCCCCGGCACACACTGAAGTTCACAAGGTTCAGCACACCTCAAACCCTTCAGGACTTCTCTTGCCTGGAACTCAAGGATCAGCCAGGCCACCAACAAACAAAGTCCCATCCTGTTCATGTCTTCAGTCAGCATCACTGAGGAGCCAAATTCAAAATCTGTCCTGTCTCTGTAAAATTCTTCCTTACAAGCACTGGCCTTCTCCCAAGACAACAGGGGAGTGTCTCAGCCAATAGCATTCTTCCAAGTCAACAGGGGAATTCACACCTTTTCACCAGTGGACAGAGTTCTGTACTTAGGGCTAAGTTACTAGGATCTACTTAACCCTAAGTATATGATCTACTTAGCCCTAAGTATCTGATCTACTTAGCCCTAAGTATCCTATCCACTTAGCCCTAAATATCCAACAAATTGATTACCATTAAGACTAAGTAGCAAAGCTGGACTTCAAATCCAGCTCAGTTGAGACAAATTTGTGGAGAGCCTTGCAAATGAGAATGGGTTAAAATTTGATAGTACAATCTATAGTGAAGCACTGAAAGTTTTTTAGTAGAAGTGACAGGCCTAACTTGGTAGCAGTGTTTAAGGATGGATCATAGTGGTGAGAGTCAGGAATTAAGGGCAACTTCTCAAGAAAATAAAATTATATTTTTAACTTAGAAGTACTCTTTCAATATTTTGATTTTTTTTATGCATGGTTTCTCACTTTATTTCATATATGTATATAAATTAGTGTTTTTTCTGACTTAAGTGTAATAGCTAGACTTGATAAGTATTCTCTTTTTAGAAACTAAGTGTATTTAAAAACCATAAGTATAAAATTAGTCAAACAAATGGAAGCATTGGTCCAGTTGATACTGGATATGTTAGAACAAATGCATTGCTCTCAAGTAGGGGTTCTTCACTTGGGGTCAGTGAACTTGTTTTGTTGTTGTTGTTTGTTTGTGTTTTTTGTATTTTGATAACTTTTTCAATATAACTAGTTTCCCTTGTGATTCTATGAATCTTTATTTTTTGTGTTTAAAAATATTATTTTGAGATGGGCCCCATAGGCTTTATCATCAGACTATCAAAGGGGACTTCATAACACAAAAAATAGTTAAGAACCTGTCCTCTAGGGAATGCATAATATAAATAATAAAGTCATGAAGAAGCAAACTTTTGAGATAAAGAATCAAATAGAGGGTGTTAAGTGTATTACATAGATCTGAATTTAAAATATATGTACTTATATTTAACACTACCTATTCTGTTGTTACTATGGGAATTAAACTTTTCTGACAGTTTTTAAGCTTATCTTTAAATATATTGTAGCTTATTAAAAAGTTAGATTTCTACATGAAAAGGAACTGTCTTTATATATAGTATTTTCGTTTTTCAGGAAGTGTTTACATTTTTGTTTTTGCTAAGACTGTTGGTTTCAGCTAAAGTTATAGAGTTGCCCCATGCTACCTTCAGTACATTTTTCAGTAATAGCTCCCATTTCTATTCATATCATTTCACTCATCCAACATTTATTAAAAGTATCTTTGGGCAGCATCCTGTCCAAGGACCTGGGAAAAATACAAAGGTTAGATGATTTAGGGCCCCCACAGGTAGCTCTCTCTAGAGAAGAAAAAAGGTAGAAATATAAATAAGTGTGTCACCTTATGATTTACAAAATGCTTACCTCAGTAACTTCTAGGAGATAGAGATAGTCTTAAGTATTCTCCCTAGGTTACAGACAAGGAAACAGCTCAGAGGAGTTAATAATGTTCACTATTCACGTAGTTGCTATGTCAGAGCTGGGGCTTGAACCCATGTATCTGATGATAAATCTTAGGCTCATTTTATTACCCTTCCTCTCCCCCCGTGAAGAACACTTTCTATCTACGGGTAGGAAACCATGTTAATCAGATTGTTGTTGTTTTTTTAAAGAACATACAGCGATATTATCCAGTGTTAAAAAGGAAGACAAACCTTCAGAGGCAAAATGACATGCAGAGGAAACCAATCACAGTTCTCAGGAGGTCTAACCAGTTAAGCAGAAGGTGAGAGGTTTGAAGTAGACCATTATAATATGATCTCCTTTATAAATTAAGATAATGCCACTGACCTACTATCAGTGTCCATGTGTTTTTGTTGTGATTTTTTTTTTTCAGGAGTGATGATAGATTTGTTAATCTGTCCACACTCTACCTAATGACTGAGCACATGTTTTTTCAAGACCACTAACTGGGATCCCTATAGTATAAGTGCTAACCAAGCAAATATTCCATAATGAGATTCTTTTATCTAAACTATATCATATATTAGCTCTGATGAATTTAATCTCCTGAAATTTGCGTAAAGTATCATTCACCTTCCCTAAATTTCTTGCCACTTAAAACTATAATCACAAAAGCTATTACCCAGAAGTGGAATGTGAGGGTTGATTTAGGCTGGAGTCGTCTTTCCCGGGAGCCTGTGGCATAAAGAATAAATAAGATATTCTTCATGAAGTCTGGTTGACCTGAAGTTGTATTAGTTAACTGAATGTAATCATCATTTACTCATAGATTTATACCTGTCAGAAACTTTAGAGATCTAAATCAAGCCCCTGTTTTATAGATGAGAAAACTGAAGCGGCTAAAGTTCATGAAGGTTAGCGGTAGAGTCTGAATTTTAACCTACGTCCTGTAACTCCAAAACTACCTTTCTTTCCACTTAACCACAGTAGCAGCTTTTAAATTTAGTTGTAATTTGTTCCTTTGACCATTTGCTCTCTGTAAAGACAAGGTGAACAGTAGAAAAAGCCCAGTTGTTCACTTTTTTGCAAGTACTGTCTACTGAGTCTTTATAGAAGTTAACTAGAACACCCTAGATTTTAAAATTTTGTTTTAATACATTGCTGCTAGAGTTCCAAGACAATCCAGTTTGACCCAGCTGGACCTGTATGTGGAAACCTATCCTTTTGTTTTGTGCATTTGAACACATTCATCAGGATAGAGGTTTTGTGATGTTGGCAAAACAAGCTTTGGAAAATCTCTTTGGAGGTTTTCTTTGGAAACAAGCTTTAATTTTTTTAATGGATCATATTGATGCCTTTAAGTGGTTAAAAACAATGTTTTATTGATGCTCTTGTTTTTATATCAGTCACCTCCCAGGGACTCTATCAGCCCTCCCCTGTCCCCCTCTATTTTAACAAATAAGGACAGTCAAGAAAAACTCTGCACCTATAGTCCATCATCTTTCAGCAGAGAGGTAGGAGGCATGCTTCATCAGTCCTCTGAAATCAAGATTGGATAATGTTTTGAACAGACTTCTACATCTTTTAGTGTTGTTTTCATTTACATTATTATGGTCTTTGTGTAAATTGTTCTGCTTCTGCTTTTTTTGCTGTGCATCACTTCATATAAGTCTTTATAAGTTTCTCTGAATTCTTCTTATTCATGGTTTCTTATAGCATAGTAGCATCCTGTTGTATTTATGTACCACAGTTTGTTCAGCTATTTCTTTATCAATGGGTAAACTACTTTGTGTCTAATTCTTTATTATCAAAAAGTACTATCGTTTTTGTATATATGAGACCTTGATAAATCCTTGAGATATATGCCTGCTATCTCTAGTATAGATTCTCTTCATTAGTAACTTCTTTTAGTGTAATCCCAAATTTCTACATTAGGTAATCCACAGTTCCATCAACAATACATTATTTGTATGCTTGGGCTTCCATAGGCCCTCTAGCATTGACTATTTTCATCTTTGTTCAGCTTTACCGAGGAGTATTTATTTGCATCTTTCTTATTTGCTATTTGAAGGATTCTTTTATGTGGTGGTTTTTAGCTTGCATTATATATACCTTTTGTTTTCACATCACAGTAGTTTCTGGAATCCTCTCCCCTCCCTGTTAGACAGTGAAGTAAAACAGCTGTGCAAAAGCAGTACATACAGCATTACAGAGAATTAGAAAGTAATTTGGTGGCAGTCTAGTTCTCCCCATACAAGAAGGAGCCCATATTGGAAAATATTCAACTAATAGTATTCCGTGTTTACCCAGTCTACCAACAAGTTGAAGTTATTATTGCAAAAGAGAAACTTCTAAAATAAATTGTCAGATAAAATAATAACTTACAAATCTAAGTATCTTAAGCATTGACATTGATGTGTATGTGTATTTATATGTGTATACATACACATACATACATATTTTTCTCATTTAATCATTGAAACGTATTAAGAAATATTTTTATCTTTTCATAGCTAAGGAAATTTGAGTGTTAGAGAGGTTAAATAACTTTCCCAAAGTCATGTAGAGTTAGCAAGTGAAGAACTTGGGTACAAATCCTAGTTTTCTGCCTCCCAATTAGAGTTACCTCTCTAACTTCTTTTTCCCTGTGATCACATATTTCAAAGATAACATTTATTAATAAGATTAAATGAAGACAGAATGACTTCCTCTGGGTGGGTACCCACCTCCAAGGTTTTTGTGTTGCCTTTGTATCTCCAGCACCTAACACAGAGCCATGCACTAATTTTTTGCATTGGCAATGACATTTCATATAGAACCCTCATCTAATTTTAGAATTCAGAACGGTGAAATCTGGGGGTAGTTAGTTCAGGAAATATGTATTAAGCATTTCCTTTAAGCCCAAGAGTGAAGTTAGCTACTGTGAAGAATAGTAAAGCATCAGGAAAGCCTTCCCTGAAATGCTTATATTCTCTTTTGGAAAGTCAGACTGTAATAACAGTAGTTCACATTTAATTTTGCAGTTACAATACTCTGCTTTGTGTATATTCTTTTATTTGTGTGCTTAAATAAAACTAGAGAACAATAATCAAGTGCTAGTTTATGTGGCTTAGGATGTCAGTGAAGAAAAAGATCATTGTGAGTTCAGGCAGTCAGGGGAAAGTTTATGGAAAAGGTCTTGAATAGTAGGTAGGATAGGAGTAAACAGCCAGGTTAGAAACCTGTAAAACAGACCAGAGCAGACATGTAGAATGGCTCAAGGAGTAGTTAGGAGCAGGACTAGTTTTCCCCAACTTGGTTGTCCTTTGAAAAGTACTAGCTGAATCATTGACATTTGCCCAGATTGAACTCTCTCAAGTCTTAGTTTAGCATGAACTCTTAGCAGCAGCCTTGTCAAACTCTAGGAAGAACCCTAGGTTTATACTTTATAATCAATCAGCCATTGTCCCTAGTATAAATACTGAGTCATTGCATGTGCTTAGGATTTAATATTTTTCAGAGCACTTTCATATATAGTATCTCATTTGATTATATTATTTCTGTGACACAGATGAAAACCGTTAAGTGAGTTGTCAGGCCAGTTTGGGAACTTTAGAATTCTGGGGCCCCAGAACACGTGCCATTGTACTATCTGTCCATCAGCATGTTCTTGTTTTTGTTTTTGTTTTTCATGAAATTCAGGTATAGCCTTTTTGAGACAGAGACAATCTCAATTTACAAACATATGACCTGGGGATTTACCTTGGGTATGTTAAGATTACTAGTGAATGAATTGAATCAGGCATGTAGCTTTCTAAATGCATGGAAAGTAAAAAACAGAATTAAGTTATCCAGATAAAAATTAATGTTCCCTGCTTGTCAGTTTTTTTCTTTTAACTTTTTTGGGGTGGGGGGCCAAGTAAGTCTAATGTTATTGCTGACTTGGCAAACTGTTATGGCAAAGTACTTTTACATTGAAGTAGCAACTTTTGACTCCCACAATTTGGACTGTTGAGACTTGTCTTGAAATACATACAGAAATAATTTGGCTTACTCTTCATTGAGAACTATTTTATAGTCTTAACTCTTTTGAACATGATCTGTTGAAGTTTTTTGCCTTGAGGAGTCTAAAATTCATCATGGTAATGTGTGTTGTTTTTTGTTTTTTAATAAATGTTACAGGAATAATGTTCCAGTCCATTTCACCAGGAATGGGACTAAATTAAATCAGCAAAAAGACACACGCCAGGCAACCTTTCTTTTCAGAAGAGGCCTAAAGGTATGAAAAAAAGCTTGTCAATCAGAAAAGAAAGCCATGAGCCCCGCCAGTTATGACAGTTGTCATTTGGGAATATGATTTCATGGTGTACATGGAACAGTGAAAAAGAAGTGTTCTGAGAGTGGGAGAGCAAGCACCCTGCATCAACATTTGTTCTTATCTGCCCTCCTTGCTTGGCTCTCTTAAAATTGCTTCCTCTGAAAATCTGTATTTCATTTTTATTTGTTGCATATGTTTGCTAAGGGTATATAATACATGAGTCCTCAGTCAGTGGATCATGGGGACATGCTTAGAATCTATATAGCTTGAAATAGCTGAAATTGTTTGCCTTGTCAGTGATGCTTTTCCCTCAATCCTACATTTATTCCATCACTGCACTTCACTTAAGGAATAAAGTAGTTCCCATGCCAGTGTTTAATTGTGCTAAAATTCTTTGTTTTCTACAAGAACAGTTGCTTTGCTTATTTTTTCAGGTTCAGGCCCAGGTGCACCCGGGACAACTATTAGACAAACCAACAGCAAAGAGAACTCGTCAGTAAGTTAAAAAAATTTTTTTAGAATGTCACTTTAAAAACACATGAAATGCCAAAATGAACGTGAGTTGTAGTACTAAAAGAAACTGAAATGAAAGAAAATTGGATAGTGGGCCTAAAACTAATAGCTCCTGTTTAGTTTTTTGTTCTTCCCCACTCTATATCTGGGTTTTAAAGGAGTATTCACTTGGAAAAGAAGCTTTAAAGATTATAGGCTGTAAAATGATAGCGTATGTGTCCATGGAACTGATGCAGATTTTATAGGTAAATCTATTTTTAGTTACCATCAACAGGGCTGCACTAATATGTCTGTGCTCCAAAAAGACATAATTCTGCTTGTATCAACAGTTCTAGTACTTGGAACATTTTCATTTTTATTACGTATTTGAGAGGGAGGTTTTGGCTTTCAGAATAAGGATTGTGATGGTTTATATATCTGAGGGCATAGTGGTAGACATGGACTATAAAGGGGGACACTTGGATTTTAATCTCAGTGTTCACTCTGACTAGCAGTAAGACTAAGCAAATCATTTAACCTCTTTTTGTGTGTTTCCTTGTCTATAAAATAGGAATGAAAATAGTACTTGTCCCCTGTTTTCAAAGTGGGTTCCAAAGAAGTGCCAGCTGATTTCCATTGTATGGTCTCTCATTATCATGTCATCTTGAGTTAGGGTTCTGAGATGATCTGACATGGTGCAATGGCATTTTTAAAGTTGCTGATGGGTGTCTTCCTTTAAATAAACTTCAGTAAAGAATCATTCCTCTCTTGGCCAGGGAAAATGCGAGTGTATGAAGCAGTTTGTATTAAAGTAATAAATTTGTCTTTAAGATAGACAAAAATAAACTCTTGCTAGCTGGTTTAAAATGTGTGGTTAATTTTTACTTCTTAATTACATAGCTACTTTATTAAAATAAGTTTTGTGTCAACTAACAGATGATGTGCCATTTCCTAATTAGAGTTGGGGAGATAAAACAGATTTATACATTTGAATAATAGGTAACATGTATGTCTTTATATGTGTACATATGTATATATGTATGTACACACAGTTAAATGTAATCAAGTTTGTAAAATTGGAAGTAGTATGGGAATATTGAGGTAATTCAGATTATAGTGTGATGAATTGACAATACATTCTAATTGTGTGTATGTGTATACATAAAATAGCAAATTCTAGAATATATAATATAATCACTAATGTGGAATTCTTTGTCACATAATTAAATATTGATGGATCATTTGGGCAACATAAGGTAGATAATAGTCTTATAGGTCCTTCTTAGTCTTCAGAAATATTATTTGCTAATTGAGATGTGCTATTTAAATTATTTTTGCTAACGTTCCCTCCAAAAAAATTTGAAGATGGTAACTGTCAAAGTGCATTCTGGTTGAATGAATACTCTTTGTTAAGTAGGGAGAGGGTATTATTGTTGGATGAAATAAGGGGGAGGGTACTTCATTAAAGAAGGGGAATTGCAGATGGACCTTAAAAGAAAATTAAGGTGATATTTTTAAAGCATCCTTAGTTAAGAAGTTATGAAAAACAAAGATATCTAGAAGATTGGGGAGGCAAGGGAGAGAGAAGTTGCAAAAGTGAAGTGAGAGTTTTACCAATCCAACAAGTAATAGGGAGTTGTAGCTTTTTAAAAGTGGAACACTTGGGGGCGGCTAGGTGGCGCAGTCAATAGAGCACCGGCCTTGGAGTCAGAAGGACCTGAGTTCAAATTCGGCCTCAGACACTCTACCCAAAAATTAGCCATGTGACCTAAACCCCCACTTAACCCCAATTGCCCTCCAAAAATTAAAAAATTAAAATTAAAACAAAAACAAGTGGAACACTGTTTTGATACAAATGTTATTTTAGGAAGGTTAGTGTGGTAGCAGTATGCCCTATGAATTGGGGTACAGTGGAGATTGAAGATAGATTATATAGGAAGCCCTTGTGTTCTTGTGTCAAGGGCTAGACTAAGATGATGGCAATATAAATATTAATGGAAGAATTACTAGGATTTAGTGATAGGTTGTACATAGGGCATGATGAAGAGGTAAAAATGGAGAACCCTCAATTGTCTGCTTTGAGTGACTGGGAAAACTGGTGCCATTGACAAATGGATTTATGTAGAAAGGTGATTAAAAAGCACAAAATTCATTATCAGAAATATTTAAACATATGTACATATAATAAGACTGTGCTTTTTATCAAATTTAATATAAAATCACTTTGAATTGGCATTCTCTTAAGATAATGATGTTCTAGGTTTAAATCTCTTCCAGACTTTCTGAAATTCACAAAATTAAAGTGATTAAGAGAATTTCAATTTTCTTGTGAATTCCATAGTTTCAGTGAGGTATTTTCGTGTATTTTAACTAGATGGCGAACTTCTACCACAAATGGAGGGATTTTGACTGTATCCATTGACAATCCTGGAGCAATTCATTCTTCAGTGTAAGTAAATTTTTTTGCCAGTAGACCTTCTTTGTATTTGAGCCTATAGAAAATGAAATGCTTTTAAAAATGAAATTTTGCCAGTTAATTTTCATAATCATTTCTCTTCACTTTTTACTAAGTTATTTTAGAGATGGAACTTTCTCAGTTTATGTTTAGGTTTAAGCAGAATGATCTGGGATACCTAGATTGGTATCAGAATAGTAGTCATACATTCTAACCCATGTATCACCTTGAATAGTTCTTCATCCTTTTGTCTTCACAAATAGAGCTAGAGATTAGGAAAGCTTTTAGCTGGGGTTCTTTTGATTTTGATCTGTTCACCTTAATGATTTGAAGTAAGTGACTTATTTCAGGTGTGTTGGCTCTTTAGTTTGCAGAGCACAGTGTCATTTCTACTGAAGTACCTGCCAGTGTTGTTTTAATACAGTATGAAATTTTTCGTGGCCTTGAAGGGTAGTTAGTCTTATGACCTTCAAAGCTTGGGTGGCTTTCTGGTCAGTGAGAGTAACTTATTAAACTCCATTAAGAACATAATTCACATATTCCTCTTCTCCTTGATTAGGGATCCTCTTCTTCTTGTTTAGGGATGTAGCCCTTCTCTCCCTGTATACCTCTCCCCACACCCTACCTTCCCCCCCATACCTCCCCCCAAAATAAAGACTTAAGTAAAGAACCTGTACCATAAGACTTAAAGAACCTATAACATACTCAGCTTGATAGTTTGAAACAAATCAATTAAAATAGCATCATATTTTAGGGTTTCTAAAATATGGAACTTTTTCTTATATCTGCCTTTTAGCGCAGAGATAAGAAAAGCAAACTGACATGGGCATGAGTTTCTGATTAATAGTTCTCCCTAAGGGAGACAAGGGTAAACAGTTTTATTTTTCTATTTATTGAATCTTTTATGAATGAATCCTTACCAATTTAATCTTGAAACATTAAATCAAGATATTTACATTTTTGCTAGTGTGACTGACGGATTTGAAAACTTTTGAGTGTATATTGGCAACTTCAATGTAACTTGTAGAGAGTTACCTGGGAAACTGTCAGGCTAAGTGACTTGCCCATAGTCCCCTAACTTTGGTGTGTTGGGAGACTTGGACCTTGGTCTTTCTGACTCAAAGGCGTGTCCTCTTTCTGATATTTCAGACTTCTCCTTGTGGGATGGTTACTGGGAGGAAGTCAGGTGAATTTAAGTGTTTCTTCAAAATGTTTTATTTCTCAAACAGACATGTTATAGATGCTACATATTAATAATTTAGAAATAGTAATCAGGGGATGGCTAGGTGGCACAGTGAATAGAGCACTGGCCCTGGAATCAGGAGGAGCTGAGTTCAAATCTGGTCTCAGACACTTAACACAAAAACTAGCCAGGTGACATTGGGCAAGTCACTTAACCCCGATTGCCCTACCTTCTCCCCTCCAAAAAGCAAAAAAAAGAAAAGAAATAGTAATCAGTGTTGTAATGGGTACATTAGTACATTATAGATAAATATCTTAAATTTTTAATTCATTAACAAAAAAATGCTGTTGGTATATTGGGATTTATATGCCAGTCCATACATATGACAGTTTTCTTTTAGTTTTTAGTTTTCATGGTGTTGTTCCACCAATTTAATTTTCACTTTGAAAAACTTGTTTTAATAGAGCTCAGAGACCCCGTTTAACTCGTACTCCTATACCGTCATTTCTGATGAAAAGAGATCACCCTGAAGAGAAGAAGATTCCTAAAGGTGTTCCCTTACAATTTGACATAAATAGTGTTGGAAAACAGGTAAATTTTATTTTTTTGAAGCAGTTTCAGTGGGTCCATTTTAATTTAACTAAATAACAGTAGCAGCAGTGCCTTACATGTAGTAGGTATTTAATGTATTTTGTATTAGTGGCTCTTTTTCCTTTATAGATTTGAGTAACTATTCTTTATTAAAATAATTTTTTTATAACTTTTTTTTATCACAATCATTCCTAAATATATCCTTTCTTTCCCTCTCTTCTCCCTAGAGAATTATCCTTATAACAAAAAGTAAAAAGAAAGAAAAATAGATTAATCTAAAATCTAAATTAAAGCCAAATTAAGTATCAGTCAAGTTTTGACAGTATATGCATGTCTATATCCATAACTCCCCATCTTTGCAAAGAAAGGAGGTGCATTTTCTTCACCCTTGGTAATTATAATTAATTACCCAGTCCTCAATTTGTTGTTTTCTTTTTACATTGCCGGGGTCACTGTGTATGTTGATTTCCTGGTTCTGTTTCTTTCCCTTTATATCATTTCATATAAGTTTTCCCATGCTTCTTTGTATTATTACTCTTTCATCATTTATTGCATTGCAGTAATATTTCTTAATACATTCATATACCGTAGTCTAGTCAGCTATTTTCCAGTTAACTATTTTGTTTCCTGTTCTTTGCTACTGCAGAAATGCTGTTATAAATATTTTGGTGTATAGGGGGCCACTATTATCTTTTGACCTTTGATAGGAGTATGTATATCTAGCCAGTGGGATCTCTGAGTCAAATGGTACAGGCATTCTAGTCAGTTGCTTAGCATAATTCCAAATTTCTTTCCATTGAGATGCACAAATTCATAGTTAAATAACTGTGTGTCACTGTGCCTCTCTCCCTGTAGCTCTCTAACATTTACTTTCATCTTTTGTTGTATTTGTCACTTTGTTGGATTTGTAAGGTGAAACTGCAGCTTTATTTCAGTTTACATTTCTCTGTTTATGACTCTTAGATACAATTCTTTGGAAAACTGTTTGATATCCTTTGACCATTTATCCATTGGAGAATGGTTCTTAATGTTAAATTGTTCAAGTCCACTAAATGTCTTAGATATCAGGCTGCTATCAGATATTTGATGCAGATTCCCCCTCCTCCCAGTTGATATCCTCCTTTCTTTCCCTACTCTTATTCGTTTGTTCCTGCAAAAGTTTTTCAGTTTCGTGTAATTAAAATCACCTGTTTTTATTATCATTTCTATCACTTGTTAAGAATTGTTCCCCAATTGCTGGAAAAATTCAGAAGCATTTTTAGAAGGAAATAGGATTAGACCAACATCTTACAAGGTACGGTCAGATGGGAAGGATGAGATAACCAAAATGAGATGGGGAGGGTCATGGGAAGTAAAATCAATAATTTTGATTACATGAAATTTAGAAGTTTTTGTACAAACAAAACTAAAGCAGCCAAAATTAGTAGAAAATTGGGATGGGGTGGGATTATAGCAAATTTTTATAAAGGTCTCATTTCTCTGATATTTAGGGAACTGAGTCAAATTTATAAAAATATGATAAAAGATCAAAGCCTATGAACAGGCAGTTTTCAGAAGAAGAAACAGTAGTCATATGAAAAAATGCTCTGAATCTATTGATTAGAGAAATTAATTACAATTAATTAAAATTAAAACAATTTTGAGATATCACCTCACACTTGATAATGGGTAATATGACAGAAAAGGAAAATGACATGCAGGAAGGGGGTGTGGGAAAATTGGGACCTTAATGCATTCATTGTTGAATTCAGCCTTTCTAGAGAACAATTTTGAACTATTCCCAAAGCTCTGTAAATCTGCAGACTCTTTAATCAAGTGATACCATTACTAGGTTTGCATCTTAAAGAGATCAAAGGAAAAGGACCTATTTGTACAGAAATATTTGTAGCAGCTCTTTTTGTGGTGGTAAAGAATTGGAAATGGAAGGGATGCCCATGAATTTGGGAATGGCTGAATAAATTGTGGTATGATTGTGATGGAATTCTATTGTGCTGTAAGAAATGATGAGGAGGGCTTGGCTAGGTGGCGCAGTGAATAGAGCACTGGCCCTGGAGACAGGAGGACCTGAGTTCAAATCCAGCCTCAAGATACTTAACACTAGCCATGTGACCTTGGGCAAGTCACTTAACCCCAATTGTCCTGCCTTCCCCCATCCAAAAAGCCCCCCCAAAAAAAGAGCTGGATGGTTTGAGGAAAACCTGGGAAACTGTGTATGCATAATAAGCAGAACCAGGAGAATAGTGTAATGATGATCAACTGTGAAAGATTTAATAATTCTGATCAGGATGGTGACCCAAGACAATTCCAAAGAATTTATGATGAAAATGATATACACTTCCAGAAAGATGAACTCTAAGTGCAGATTGAAACATACTTTTTAAACTTTCTTTATTATTTATGGGAGAAGGGGGCAAGGCACAGGTGCAGGGGGAATTGGCAGGACTAATATGGACATGCAATTTACAAAAAAAAAATGGAAAGAATGCCTTCACAACCATAATTGTGAATAGTACATGATCTGGTACTAATTTAATTTTTTTTTTTTATGGTTTGACCTTTAATACTTAGGTTGTGTATTTATTTTAACTTTATTGTGCTATATAGTTTAAGAAACCTGATGTATGCAACATTGCCTTCAAATTTTCCCATCTGTTCTTGTTAGAGTAGGAAAGGAGTTCTTTCCACTTAGGAATTTATCTTCTTGGGTTTATGAAACACTAGTATAAACCCCTTTTGCTATTATTATACTTGTATTTCAGTTTCCTGCCCATATTCTCTTCTCAATGATTTAAGGTCCAGTACTTTTCCCCTTCCTTCACCAGTATTTTTTCCACAGTTTATTAGTTCTCCAGTGACACCCTCTTTAGATGTAAATATCCTTGTGAATTGTGGCACTGCCTCCCTCCCCTCCTCTAAACAATTAGAATTGAAAATATGAGTAGATAAGAGTTAAGCAAATCCTGTGGGGGGTCATGGGTGGAACTTAACTATCAGTTGAATTACTTGAAAAATCAGGTAGTAGATCTAGTCTGATTATTAATACGTATGATACACTTGTGGGGTTCTTAATTGGAATCTAGGAAAATGGAGTTCCTTTTCACAATATTCTAAGCAAGAGATGATAAAAAATAAACACCTGCATTTGGTAGTTAATAGTGGGAATGGTAAAAAAGTAAATGATATTGTGATTTTTATTGAAAGGGTCTAATTAACTTACCATTTATACCAACAGAAAAAGGCAAAAAGATAAGACAAGTTATTCAAAGAGAAAAGATTTGGTGACACTAATCTTGACACTATAAATTTGTAACTACAAGTTCTCCCTCCTCATAATTACATTCTTTTTGCCCCAAGTCAAATTTTAGTTGAATGGCTTGAAGTCAAGCTTTTAAATTTTTTGTCTTCTCCTTTAGACTGGGATGACTTTGAATGAGCGATTTGGAATCCTGAAGGAACAAAGAATTGCTCTCACTCAAAACAAAGGAAGCCGCTTTGTGACTGTGGGATAGATCCTCCGTCAAAGGGACATTTGAGTGACAACTGTTGTTTGAAAAGTTGAGTTGACAGAAGAAAATGTGTTCCAGAAATTCCGTGGAACTTTGTTTTGATACTGACAAATCTAAATAACTCTTACTGCTTTTACTTTGGAGTAGTATTTTTTTTTTAATGTATGAAGTAATCCCCTGAGAGAACACCAGGGAAATCCTGATCTATTCTTAAAGGTGTCCTTTTTGGTCTGAAAGAAAAATCTACATAGACTTAATTGGATGATAAATGGGTAGCATTCTTCTTTGGTTCCTCATGCAGCATACATGTAACCTGTAGATGTTAATAATTTTTGTGATAGTGCTATTTGGTATCATTTCTTTCCTTTACCCATTCAGATTTTATAGACATATCCATTGTAAATTGCTTTAAAGAGGTATCAGTCTATCATTCTATTTCTTTTCTGATTGGCATTTGACATGGAATGTATTTCATCAGCAGGAGTACAAAAAAGTCCATCAATTTGCTAGTGTGCACCTGAAATTTATTTTCTCCTCAATAGAAGTTTTTTTAGGCAATGGGTCCATAACAGAAGATAAATTTCCCAATACACCTTTTTACTTTTCTAGAAAAAATCTGTAGAGACTGTATTTTAGCAAGAGATTTGACTCCAAGCATTAGTCTCAGTGTGTTTAAGGGTTGTAAATGCATGTTTGCATAATTACCTGTAGTTATGTTGGAGAATATCTACTACAAAAATTCATTTTTAAGGTTTTAACAAATGAGGGAAATAATTCAAGGAATGGCTAGTTAAAGAGATGGATGTTGGAGCTTGAAGCTTCACATCTAGGTCATACATATTGTCTAGGCTGGCCATAGGCTTGAGACTTGTACCCATGACCAGGTGTTGAAATCATATTTTAAAACAGTTTGCATAAATTGAATCTGCCTTGTTAGAAATCTCAGCAGTAAAGTTAACATCCATAAAGTACCAAGCTCTACCACCTAGGATGTTAATTTTTACATTCATTAAACACACTGAAAAAAATGTTGAAAGTGACCCCTTAAAAAAACAGTTTGTAAACTTTAACTTGTCAGATAGAAAAAAAGATAGTAAAGAGGGAGGGGGTGAGCTGTAACCTTGTTTAACACTTAACCAACTTCATGTTGATGAAGTAATATTGAGACAGAAGTGGTAATTTTATTTGGGTTTTAAGGGGTGCCAAGAATGTGCTTGAGGGATCCTTAGATAGTTGTGTACCATGAGTGGTATAATGCCAAAATACAGAGGGAACATTTCATCTCTAGGTCTTGTCATTTCTAAACCTGACTTTTTTGATGTGCCACATCATTTTTTTTTTTTAAGATGGATGGTAGGAATTTTAGATCACATTGAATATTGACTTTATTTTCCTATAAAAAGAAAAATTTTCCTCCATCGCATCTATTGAGTTTATCCTTCCCCAGTCTCTTGCCCCTTCTGGATTTTTAAATTGGTCTCTTTAGAAGCTGGTGATAGAAAGCTGTTGATGTCATTTATGTGCATATACCAAAGAAGTCAAGTCTGAATGAGCAGTTTCCGGGTTTATACTGATAAAGAATTATAAGGAGTCAACCGAGGAATCCAAAAGTAAATTTAAATTGCTCTTAGGGCATTTCTGCTTCTAATAGAGACTGGGGAACCACTTCAAATCATTTTAATAGGTACAAAGCTTATAGTCAATCCAAGAATAATGGGATTTAAACTGAGGGTGGTCCAGCTTGGTTGATGATTTTTAAAAAAGAGCCAAAATATGAATACAAGTTTGCTACCATAATCTTTTGTGGAAAAGATTGAAATGCGAGTAAAAATTATTTTTGTTTTCCTATTGCATCGGTCTTGGAAATGATTCTACAAAAGTAACATAAGTAATGTTTTATTTAGAAATCCCTTATTGAATGTTGACATTAAGTACATTAAGCGACAGGACTGGTTTTGGTTTCTCAAGCTTCTTGTCTTAATGCTTCCATAACATTATTCAACCTAAAGTTTTCTTTTGAAAAACACAAATTTGCATTTGCTACAACTAAGTTGAAATTCTTGAGTACTGACTTAACAAAAATTTAAAATGGTCAGTTTTGTTAAGGGGAATAAAGTCCCTCTGTTGGAATTTAAGCAGCTAATTGGTGTTAGTCATCCTGTTTCACAGTGTATACAATTTCTATGTTCCAGGATGCAACATAAAAATTCTTTTTGCATCAAGATCGATGCAAAACATTGATGCAATGCATCATGAAAAGAAAGTTTGTATTTAATGAGAAGGTGCTTTACACTGTACTTTTTGGTATTTTTTGGAAAAGTTACTACATTTGGAACTATTCTGAAGTTGTTAAATTTTTTTTTAAAAATAAAATGTTGCAGGTTTCACATGGTCTATTCCTAGTTATAAAGCTTGAACTAGTAATGTAAGGTAACAGATTTTGTGGTTTTAATATAATCTTCATGAAAGGGAAAAAGGTTACTGTTTTTTTAAATGGACAGGCTAGCAGGTTGAGATTATATTAATTAAACCAAATTGTGCACCTAGATATCCATACATGAACTGGACACCTTGCAGTAAATTTTCATAGTAACATGATAGCATCTGTTAATGATAATATATCTCCACTTCCAAAGAAGCCACGTTTCTATTTAGGACTGGTATGCCATTTCCAGTGTGATTTTTAAGCACATTTAAGAATTTAAATGCAACTTTATTGAATAGAGAGTAAAAAAAAGGTCATCGTCTAGCCTTTCACAGTTTGTGATGCTAAGCACATCTCTTAATCTGAGCTCCCAGGCCATACAGAAAACAGAAGTTTCAGAGTCCTTGTTGCCCTGCCTTCAGAGTGGCAGTCTCCTCAGTGAAAGGTGCCCCATGTTAAGGAAGTCACAGGATGTCCCACCTCTCCTTCCCTACACCCCCTCTACGTAGTTACTTTGTAAAACAACAACCAGAATTGGTGGTGGAGGGAGAGAGCAGAGTGACAGCTCTAGAGAATTCATTTACCTAAACAATCATTAAACATTATGTTTTTACAATTGTTTTAAGGCATTCAGAAGAATACAAAGAACACTTAAGGTACAGATAGCATCCCTGCCTTCAAAGAGCTTACATTTTAGGTGGAAAGCAAGAGGAAAGCACAAACAATTAAGTCATGCTTAGTTAAGTCATGCTTCCCTTAATATATGATAGTTAGAATGAATAGTCTAGGGAGAAGATCACATGATGTCTTTACTTTTAGGCTGTATGAAACAAGATAAACATAGCTGAATTTAGGAGTCATGACTTACTAGTTCTGTGACTTTATGAAAGTCACTTAATGTCCCTGAATCTCACACTATCCTTTAAAAACCCATCAAAAGCATTTATTAAGCATCCCACCTTATCCTGACTTATGAGAGTTAAATTACAAAAAATGAAGCAATTCCAGATTTTATTTAATCAAAATCTGCCTTAAGGGATTCATTTGAATTAAATAACAGGCATGAAAGTTATTGTAACTGTAAAGTGTAACAAATTTTAAACCAAGCACAAAACAAAATGTGTAAAATACTATTCCTCATTGAGGCATGAAGTGACCCTGGAGATCGTGTTGGCGTAACACAAGGACTATTAGGTTTTACTAAGCAGGAAAGTTTGAGCTAGTGCCTGGCATCTGAGGATCAGCCTACCTGTACTGGAAGTACTCCTGCTTTTCCCATAGCAACTCATGAAGACTATCTATCAAGGGATGTATGAATTGAAATCAATTTTATTGATAGAATGAACTATCTTACTACAACAGAGCAATCAGGGAACTTTCTCTTTTCATCAAATTAGATCTATTGATGGTTTGATAACACGGCAAACATCCAAAAGATGCTATTAACTGTATTGTTCATCCTTATTGAAAAAACATAAGATTAGATTTAGAACTAGAAAGGGCCTTTAAAGATCCTTTAGTCCAAGTGATTTTACAGAAATAGAACCTGAAATTCAGAGAGCTTGTGAGTTGTCACAGAGTTAGAAACAGAATCTCTAACCACAAATCTATCACTCTTTTAAGTTTAAAAAATTTTTACACCTGTCATTTCTAGAAATATTTCTCCCTCCTCCCCTCAAAATTGAACCCTCCAGAGATGGCCGAGTAGGACCTAAAGTTCCAAGCTATCAAGATATTCCCCCCACAAAAGTTAAAATAGCGCCTTAGGGTGAACAAAGTGTGTGTGGAGATAAATAAGGATAGAGCACCACTGGGATCTTCTGGGACACTTTGAGAGGATCAGAAGAAAATCCCTGGATGAGGTTTGGAATCTGTGAAGAGTAAACACCTCCAGGCTAGGTTCCATTTTAACTAGCAGCAAAGCCTTGGTTTGAAAGGCTACCTCTGCCTTAGCCACCAGAATTTTTACTAGTGATAGGGATGGGAGTTGGACATCTGAGCCCAGGAAGACTGAGGGAACCTCTGCTGACTAGGAATGCTAGACCCAAATGTGTTGCAAAGAGCGTCTGGGTCAAGAAGGAACCCGCACACACCTGGTAAGTGCAGTAGCAGTGGTGCAGAAAGCCTCTGGGTGTGGGTACTTAAAAGGGGGTTGCAGACTAGAAGGGAGAACTCAAGATCCTGGGCAAGAGGCACCATTTCCCATAGCCCAGGGCTAGAGGTGATTACAAAAATTAACTTATTACCATAAAAAAGTGCATGGGCTAAAGAGAAAGAATAAAACCAAAGAAAGCTATTAGGGAAATAGAGATGACTGGAGTTCATCTTCTGAGGAGGATAGTGATGTAAAGAAACCCCCAAAGAGTAATGTCAGTGGTCCACTTGCACAAAAATAATTCATTGAAGATTTTTATAAAGGCTTTAAAAATCAAATGACAAGAGATGGAGGAAAAACTGAAAAAGAAAATAAGAATAAGAAAAACAAGAGTGTGAAAGGAAAGTCAATCAATTAGAAAAGGAGATCCAGAATCTTAAGAAATGACACCTTGAAAATTAGGACTGGGCAAGTAGAGCCGGTGAAATTATAAGATATCAAGAAATAAAATGAATACTTAAAAAATAGAAGAGAAAGTAAAACAGATTTGGAGAACAGATCAAGAAAACAAAACTAACAAAGTTATGATCAAAAAAAGAATTGATACAATAATACAAGAAGAAATTGTCCTGAAGCATTAGAACAAGAGGGGAAAGTAGAAATAGAAAAAATTTGTCAATCACCACTTAAAGGAGATCTTATGAGGGAAACTCATAGGAATATCACAAATTCCCAAACCCCCATTTTAAGGGTAAAATATTAAAAGCATCAAGATTAAAACAATTTAAATATGATGCTACCACAATTAGAATTACACAAGACCTAGCAGCAGAGACATTAAAGGACCGAAGGTCTTGGAGCACAACATATGGAAGAGAAAAGAACTTGGGCTCTGCCCGAAAATATCATACCCTGCAAAGTTAAGTATTATCCTGAAAGAAAAAAAGCAGACATCTGATAAACTCTCAGACTTTTCAGGACTTTGTAAAAAAAAAAAAATCCTGAACTTAATAGAAGATTCAACTTACAAGAACCAAGAGAAATATAAGGCACACACCAAAAACTGATTATAAGGGATTCATAAGGACAGACTGTTTACTTTTTAAACATGTAAAATGCAAAATGTATGTCTAAGATTCTTATTAATAATTGGGTAGCTCATAAGAAAGATTGGGGTAGACCTGAGTATGATTGGAATTTTAAAAGTATAACCATTGACATCTCTAAAGGACAGCCTCATTATTTCACCACATTTTTGGATAGACTGGAGATGAGTTGGAAACACAATCCGAAGTACTATGATTATGGCTGGGAGACTAGAGGTTCTGAAAGACAGTATGGGCAGTCACACCAGGCATCAGACCCTAACACTGTGTATATCAAGGGTGCCT
>CM053596.1:233702330-233733193 GCA_028646575.1 Pseudocheirus occidentalis | reverse complement strand
CTTCCTAACTTCCGTTCTCTCTATCAGGGGTTCTCCCCCTTTCTGCGGGTTTCCGATGGCAGTCTGGTGAGATGTACAAACCCCTTCTCACAGTGCTTTTAAATGCAAAAAATAAAATGCACACGTCACAAAGGAAACCAAAGGTTAATGAAAATAAAGAGGCATTTTCCTCATCCAAATTCATGGACCTTCTGAAATCTAGCCATGGACCCCACATTGCTTTATTTCAAACGAGTTAACATATGGAGTGCTTCTCAAATCTTAGAGTCATCTATAAATGGCAGCTGTTGTTTTGTCATTATTATTGTTGTTGTGACATTCTGGTGGCAGTGGTCATAGAAATATTTTTCCCTCTCTGCTTCCCCTATATGGAATTATAGAATCTAGCCATCTAGCCTGGTGACATCTTTTTTTTTTAATAATCATATTTTTAATTAACAAGCATCTATATTCTCTCCCTCATCCCCATCTGGAGAAAAAAGAAAAACAAAACCCTTATAATGCATAATCAAATAAAACCAATTCCCACATTGGCTATGTCCAAAAATGCATGAGTGTCATCTTTGGACTTCCCATTCTGCCATGCACTTGAATTTCCTACCCTTCCTAATAAATTTTCTCATCTGCTAATTTAATAAGCAAGTCATTGATAAAGTTTTAATAAAAGTTTGTTGAGGGGCGGCTAGATAGTGCAGTGAATAGAGCACTGGCCCTGGAGTCAGGAGGACCTGAGTTCAAATCCAGCCTCAGACACTTAACACACACTAGCTGTGTGACCTTGGGCAAGTCATTTAACCCCAATTGCCCTGCCTTCCCCCTTCCCAAAAGCAAAAAGAAAAGTTTGTTGATTGATAAACAGCACAGGGCCAAAGATGGATTACTAAGGCACTCCGCTAAAGAGGGGGAAGGGCAGGGAATGAGCATTTATATAGTGCCTGCTGTTTGCCAAGCACTGTGCTAAGTGCTTTTTTATAAATATATTTATATATTATCTCAATTGATCCTCCCATCTATGCTATGAGGTAGGTACTGTTATCCCTGTTTACAGTTGAGGAAACTGAAGCAAACAGAGGTTGAGTTGCCCAAGGTCACTGACCTTTATTTTATACGTGTGTGTGCGCGTATAGAGAGATAGACACACACAAGCATAGCCCTTCCTGTGTGCCGGGCACTGTGCTGAACGCTCTACAGTTATATCATGTGATCCTCACAGCAGTTGTGGGAGGTAGCTATTACTATGAACCCCGTTTTACAGATGAAGAAATTAAGGTAAACACAGGTGACTTGCCCAGGGTCACACAGCTAGAATTAATAATAATAGCTAACATTCACATAGCACTTACTATATGTCAGGCACTGTGTTAACTGCTTTACAGTGATTTTATTTGACCCTCATAACAACCTTGGAAGGTTAAGTGTTATTATTACCCCCATTTTACAGATGAAGAAACTAAGGCTATGACTTATCCATTGTCACAAAGCTAGTCTCAGGTTGGATTAGAACTCGGCTCTTCCTGACTCTGGACTTGTGCCACCTAGCTGCCTTTAATGTCTTCCCTCTGTTTCTTTCCTGTGATACAGGCTGCATGTGGTCCATATGTGGCATCCATGACCAGGGCTGGGCAGAACGTGAGGTCTTTGGAAAAATCCGCTATATGAATTATGCTGGCTGTAAGAGGAAGTTTGACGTGGCGGAGTTTGAACGAAAATACAGCCCTGCAGATTAAGGGACCACTGGGTCCCCACACCCACCTCTCCGGTCTTTCCACTTCCAACTTCTCTCCTTGAGTCCACTTTCTTCCTGGCACAAAGCGCTCTGTGTGTAGGGCAGTGACTGGGAGAGAACCTGCCGCCCAGGCTCTAGTTGTTTTGTTTAAATGGCTTTGCTGGCTCCTGCTCTTTGCTTCTTACCTCCTTCCAAGCATCAACACTTTGTTTTACATGACAGAAAATCTCCTGGCTTAAGAGGGCTTTTTGGTTATCTGTTTCTGAGAGCTTCAAAGGTGTTACTTGGAAATTGGTGTTTCCCTAGGTACAGTACTCAAAAAGGTTAAGAATTCATGTTCTAGGCAGCCTAGGTATTTATCTAGATATACTGATGTTGGAAGGATGGTTTTCAGTTCATCAGAATCAGGCAGGTCATCCTCAATGTCAACTGGACCTTGGTCCTAAGGTTGCTAGGCTACCCAGGAGAACCATTTACGACTTGAGGTTTGTTTGTTGCCTTGTGTAGGGCAACAAAGTAGATGCCTTTCATCTGGGGAAGTGGTTTAACAAATGGTGGTACCTTAATAATGAAATAATTACTGTGCCATAAGAAATGAAGACAGAAGGATAGAAAAACTGAACTGATGCAGAATGAAGCAGACAGAGTGGGTACAGTGATTATAAAGAACAACTGCAAAACAATCTAAATTGAATGCTGGGAAATTATAAAGACCAATCTTGGCCCCAAAGAAGAGAGAGGAAACACCTTCCCATGTTCTTTTGTAGAAGCGGTGGACCATGGGCATGTGACATTGCATATATCATCAGATGTTTTTTGAAATGTTTAGTTTTGTGCAACTTAATTATAAGGAATGTCCTCCAGGATGTGGGGGGAGGATGAATATGGTAGGAAATATAGGAGACATATACACAAAAGATATCAATAAAATTTATTTTTTACAATAGCCTAAAGCTTTACGGATGATGTGGCCCGAAATGTTAAGATATACATCTTGAGAGTTTTGTTTATACCTTCTTTGGAATTTGGTTTCTGTATCTGGGGAACCTAGAACCCACACCTGCTGATGGGAGTATTCAGTCTTTCTTCGTTAAATCTCAAATTTATAAAATCCATTGAAATGCAACTTTTGTCTATACCTCTGTGAGAATGTGTCTGATTATGTAGCTTTTAATCCCTCAAGTCGAGTGTTGGGTTGTGGGGGATGGGAGGGTGGTGGTGGACTAATTCATCCTCTCCTTTGGGTATTTCTGGCAAATTACTAATTACCAAATCAAACTGACCTGTAGAACCCCTTTACTGTCTTCTTACAAGCTGTGTACACATCTGTTGTGGCTTGAGCCCGTTGGGGTTGGGGGCCTTTTTACTTGCCTTTGACTCCATGTGATAGAATTTTTGTGGACTCATTTGGTTCGCTCTAATTTTTTTTGCCAAGTTTGCCTTTGTTGGATGAGAATAGTGAGATTCCTAGTTTGATTAAATGTTGGGGAAATTGATAAACAAAACTCTAAACCTATTCCTATTGGGGAGCTCAGATCTAGAGCTGAAAAGGACCAATGAGTAGAACTGGCATAGACTAAATCATCTGACCCTCTCATTATATAGATGGGGAAATGAAGCCCAGGAAAACAAATTTTTCTCCAAGGTCATCAGGGCCAGGATTTGGACTCAGGTTCTCTGGTTCCAGTACCAGGGCTGCTCTTGCATCACCACACCTTGCTTTACAGGATATAATCATCTGCCTGAGGCCAGATTGCCATTCTATTAAGGAATTTAGCTAGTCTGCAGAAAATTAGGGGCTGCTTTGAAGATTGTAAAGATGTAGGGTCAGGGGCTCAGTTTCTTCATCTATAAAAGGAAGGAGTTGGATCAGATGATTTCTAAGGCCCCTTCCAACTCTGATAACCATATCATCTGGTGGCAGTGGGCTGGATGGACTGGAAGGCCTTCCAGTCGTTGGGTGCAAAGGAACAAGGACCTGAACAAAGGTGACGACAGTTGGGAATGCAAAGGAAGAGATGGATGGAGGAGATACAGCAGAAGAATCTATAGGACTTAGTGACCCATTGTCTGTCGGGTCCAGTGTTGTGCTTGGACAACACAGACATGGTAGCCTGAATCACAGACATAGTAGCCAAACATAACTTAAGACTGATGCTGGGTGACTGGAGAAGTACCATCCCACTTGAAAGCAGATCCTGCTCCCTTCCTTAGGACTATTAAAAGAGCATTAAATTTTTTTTCTGTTCTAAATCCTTGGGATTAATCTGAAAGAGCAACTCTTTGCAGATTGCTCCAAAGCCTCAGGCAGTTTTGCAGAGGGATGGCTGGCACTGTGTTACTGCTTACACAGAGAAAGACACGACTCCTGATTGGCTGAGGGGATGCAGTGTACCTACTGTAAAAGACTTTGGACGGTTCTGGAGGTTCTTGAGAGTCTTTAGACTTTCTCATATGGAGAATGGACCTCCTGGGAAGCAGTGGGGAAAGACTTTCAGTGGCCAACCATCGCCCTTTATCTCTGCCAAATTGAAAAAGCTCCCTTGATCATTCCATTCCATTATATTGTCCTATATCTCTTCTGCCCTTTGTGCCTAAACTCCCCCCAGAGGATGTCTCCAATGGGTGCCTCCACTCTCTTAAGTACCTACAGTTGGCTTCTGACCTCACCATTCCACCCAAACTGCTCTTTCCAAGGTGGCCACTTTTCTCAGTCCTCATTCTCCTCGACCTCTCTGCAGCTCTTGACAGTGTTGAACAGTCCCCACCAGAGGCTCTCTTCTCTCTTGCTTTTTGGGGCACTGCTCCGCTGGTCTTCCTACCTTTCTGACTGCTCCTTCTCAAGTCTCCTTTTTCTCTTCCAGATTACACCCTTAACTGTAGCTGTTGATCAGGGGTTCTGTCCTGGGCCTTCTCTTCTCCCTCTATGCTGTTTCATGAGGTGATCTCAGCTCTCAATCGATTCAGTTATCTATGCTAAAAATACTCAAATCTGCCTGTCCTTCCCCAGCCTCTCTGCTGACCCGCAATCTTGTATAGCCAACCGCCTTTCAGACATCTGAGTACCCAGCAGACATCTTAAACTAAACATATTCAGAACTCACTTTCCCCCAAACCATCCTCCCCACCCCACTCCACTTTCCCTTTTACTATAGAGGGCATACCATCCTCCCATATACATACATAGACATACAACCTAGGCCTCATCCTGGACTCTCCCATCTCACCCCCACTATCCAATCTGTTGCCAATGCCTGTTGATTTCATCTCATACCTTCCCATTATTACTCCACATCTGGATTATTGCAATCACTTGCCTCAAGTTCCCTGCCCCCATCCCCACCCCAAACCATCCTCCATTCAGCCACAGAAAGTGATTTTCCTCAAGTACAGGTCTGACCACTTCACTCTACTTATTAAACTCCAATGGTTCTCTATTGTGTTCTGAACCCAATACAAAATACTGTTTAGCATTCAAAGCCCTTCATAACCCGGCCCACTCCTACTTTCCAGTCTCCTTACACATGTAGTCTTTGATCGGCTAACACAGGCCTCCCGGCTGTTCCATGGACAAATTACATCTGGCATTTTCTCTGACTTGTCCAGAATGCTCTCCGTCCTCGACTCTACTCACTGACTCCCCTGGCTTCCTTTAAGGCCCAACTAAAATCCTATTTTTCACAAGAAGCCCTTCTCGCTGTCTCTTAAGTCTAGTGCCTTCCCTCAATCAGTTATTTCGTATTTATCCTGCGTACAGCTTGCTTTGTGTTTATTTACATGCTTTCCCTCCATTAGATTTTATGTTCCTTGAAGATGGGGGTTGACTTTTTTTGTATCCCTAGTACTAAGGACAATGCCTGACAGATGGGTATTTGATAAATGCTTATTTGATGGGAGAAATGACCTGAGAAGCAATGATGACTTTCAGTAGCTAATCATAAACCCGTTAAGCTGGGCAAAGTATGGGAGCCAGCCCCACCATGTTCCTGATCTCCAGGACTTGTAATTCTAGAGACTGTTGAGGATCTCCTTTTAAGTGACATTCTCTCGAAGATTGAGCTATTATCTTGCTCCCAAGCTGACAAGCTAATTTATTCCTGTTTATTTCCTCAAAGTCTAAGCTGTAGAACGCTTCTTCAGTACTCTGTGATGGTCTCTTGTGTAACATCTGGTGGGGAGGGACGGAGATAGTGAATGTAAAGCAGGCTGGTGATGCAGGCATGGCATTTTCCTTCATCTACCCAGGCAACTGGTGCCTACATATTCAGACAATCCACATATGTATCTTACATTCTCAGTCTTTCCCTGTCAATACTGAAAAAATGTCCTGCTCCCCTCTCTGACTAGTCCAGGTACATTTCCTCTCCAAGTAGCTGGAGTAAAGACCATCAGGAAGGATGAGGGCAAAGGGGCCTTTTAACTCCAGAGAGCAGTTGCCTCTTTCCAAAAGCCCTGAAGGGATAAGAATAATGAATCACTAAGAAAAAGCAGAGGTCTCTTAGAATAGAGACCGAGGTGTCAAACAGGTAATTGCATCTCATCCCAGATTAAAATGTTAACTGGGAAATGCTTCACAAACAGTACAACACAGATTCCAATTTGTGGTTTCCTAAGTCAATATTCAGCCAGCAGGGATCCCAGTTCTGTTTACCACTGTTTTAGGTTATATCCAGTCCCCAGTAACCAGCTAGGGAAGTGGGAAGGGAAGAACAAGAGGAACTGAGTCGTAGTTTATGGGAAATTATTCTCTAAGATTAACTATTGTTCTAGATTGATGAATCAAAATGTGAACTTTTACCTTATCCGAGTTGTGTAACTGTTTCATCAATATGTATAATTTCCTAATGAATCTGATAAAAATTCAAAATTTGGGATGCCACGTGGGAGAGATGCCCAAGAGCATGAGACTGTCAGTTCAGCCACTTCTCCCTCTATGCTACAAAAATGCTTGTATTAGGATAATACTAAGCCAGTAAAAATTGTTTCTGGCAGACTTGTACCTACAACTGAGAATACTGGTTTTTTTCAGTCTCTAGCAGAAATAGGTTAGGTAGGATCAGAACTAACTTTAGAAGATGAATTTGTTTTCGACATGGATTTGAAATGTCAAACAAGCATCTGGGATTTTAAGAGAAAGTGAGAGAGAAGCCAAGACTGAGCCATAGATGAACAAGCACTGATAAGTAAAGCTGCGGAGCCAGAAGAGGTGGCTGTGTAAGAAGTCACTTGTGTTCCAGCTAAACTAATACGACGTCTAAAAGACTTCATCATTTTGTCTACATCAGTGGTTCTCAACCTTCCTATGCTTGTATGTGGGTGTATCTCCCTGCCTGGAGACGGATAGAGGGGTGTCTCCGTTCATAAGACCATCGGAAATATGTCTTTTCTGATGGTCTAGGTGACCCCTGTGAAAGGGTCATTCGACCCCCCCCCAAAGGGGTCACAACCCATCGGTTGAGAATCGCTGGTCTACATTATGGCCCAGACTGAGAAACCTGCCCATTCTTGCACATGCTCTGCTCCTGGGGGGCCCCTAATCAGCAAGGACAGGAGAGAACAGTAACAATTTCATTTCCTTAGTTTATTAAAGGTGACACTGGACTGTCAGGGTGTGTAAGAAGTACAATACAGCAAGGAAAAATCCAGCTCAAAATACAATGTACTTTATGACATACAGACAGATCATCTTTATTTATACTCAATACACTAATCGTATTATTTATTACAACAGACTTGAATATCATGGTGGAGAAAGTCAAGAACAGCCTCACTGGTGCAGAATATTTACTTTCCACCCCTCTGCCACGTCCTGCCTGTCCCCACTTTCGTAAGCAGCTGCCTTTTCCTTCACTTACAGAAAATATATACTTAGTTCCACTCACTCCATACAGGAGAAGAAACTTCCTTCAGTGGCTTCTTTAACCCACCCCTAAATTAAATCAGTGCATAGAGAAATGCCTCCTCATATAGAACACTGAGTTTTCAGATACTGAAAAGTTGCAAAAGTGCTTTTAAAACATTCTCCTATTCCACCCCCCACACACATACAACATGCTTCTCCTCCCTTTTCTTGTCCTCCCTGCTCCTCACTCCCCACCCCCTAAAAAACAAAACTCAAAACCAGGGGCCCTTTGGACAGTGCTAGGGATTTGACAGTTACTAAACCAGATTAACAACTTGGAATGGGGTGAAGGAAATAAAAGAACCAGAAAACTGCAAGATTCCCCAGCTGGGCTGAGTTAACAGCAGTGTTTCCTGTTGTAAACCTTAGCTACTGGCAAAGAGGCAGGGCAGCTAGACAGCACATGTCTCCCTCAGCGAGGGACTGAGGTTAAGGAAGCTTGGCCTGGCAGCCTATGTCAAAGCTGAAGGCAGAGATCACCACCTTTCCTAACCAGCAGGCTTGCAGTTCCATCACCGCAGCTTTTCAAGGCTCATCTCCAGGTTCTGGGAGCTGACAAATGGGCTTCCAGGCCTACAGATGGAGAGAGTATGGGCAAGCTGGACGATTAGGCTTTTTGGAGGCTTGAGCTGCAATGACCAGAGGCCAGCACTCAGGTTCTTACAGCCATGCTCAAGATCCTCCAAAGGAGTTGCACTACTTACCTGCCTCACTAGGGCCATCTTTTCTTCATTCAATGACAAACACTTCTATTGTGCGTAAGCCTCATTCATTCTATTGGCCCCCACTGAACACATGTGATTTTCAGTTCCCCTCCCTGAGACAGCACATGGGCAAGACTGCCCACGTTAGACACACACAACAGCGGGAAGAGAGGAACATGCAGACAAACATACCCAATAGCAGTCTGTAAAGCAGCAATCCTCAAAGTCTGGTTTTACTTGTGGTGGACAAGGACACAGACATCAATGGGAAAGTGACCAAAAAACCCTCCACAAATGAATACATTTCCAAACTGAAGACTTTTCCCCAAAGTACATAAAATGAAAAAAAAATAATTTAAAACAAAAAGGACAAGTGGATATCTAAGTGTCACCAGCTAGATGAAGAGTTTTTAAGTGCATAACTGGCGACAGTAGACTTGTGTCTAGAGAAAGGAGGAACGTAAGTCACTTGCTTACAGGGACCCAGCCACTTAGGGCAACAACTTGGCTCTGGCTCCCTGAGGGGAGGATACCTGCCACAAAAGGAATGACAACAAAGACTGGGCACTGAGGGTGGCACTGGGTTCACTGCTGGACGCAAAGGGAAAGAAGAGCTGGGCTTTCCCTACAGTCACCAATGACCAGAGGCCCCATTAGTGGGACAAGCCTTAAGCAAGGCAGCAGGATTTCTGCACTGTTTATGGTGATCTTATGGAACCTGCTTGATTGCCAAAAACCCGCCCTGCTCCATGATGTCAAAATGGCTAAGTGTTAGAATTTTAACATGCAACGAGGGCTGATGGAACAGGAGAGACACACCTCAATCCCACTTAGATGTAGAATCCCCTTTAAAGCAGGCAATGACCCACCTGCTCTGGTTAGATAGCTATAGTGGTTGCTATCGGAGGGCTGTTCCATTCCTGTACCTTGTGCCAACCCCACCAGAATAGGTTCTGCGGACATTTTGTTTGCCTGGGGAGTGACAGTAGATGCAGTATGCCCAGGATGCTATTTCTGCTTTATGTTGCTGCTCCTCAGGGTTTAGTCCAACCCAATTCCAGGGTTGGAGAGAGGAAAAAAAAATTTCCTGTTTTAGTAGGAAAGGAGAAGCAAGTAGGTTCTGCTAGGGACTTGGAAGAACCTTGGTTCAGAAGCTCTAGTACCAACAGGAAAAGAATGAGATGGGTACTGAGGATATGAGGCAGTAACCAGGAAGGGGAGGGTAGCCCAGCAGTCCTTGACCACTGCCAGTCCTGGTGGAAATTTCTGGCTCCCAATAAATCATCTTCCATAGCAAATCATCTTTCCATAGAAAGCAGGGAGACCAGTAACCTGGCACGTATCAGGTAAGGTGCCTAGATGAGGGGCTCATATTAGTTATAAAATAAAATAAAAAACCCTCAGGGCAGTGGGTGGTTTGGGGAGGGGAAGTCCACAGGACGGCTCAGTTTTGAGTGTCTTGGGACACACACCATCTTCAGGTGGCCTCCAGAGCCACAACTTCGGCTGTCTCATCTTCGTAGTCGGACACACAGGACTCCAGGCTCTGCTTGGCCAGCAATTCTCTCCGGGCCTGCAGTCGTGTGCACTTAGGGCAGCTTCCAGACTTGAAGCAGGCTTTGTGGTAACAAGCTTTACACTCTATACAGGATTGGGGGCAGGAGTAGTGAGAGGAACAAGAGAAACAAAGAGAACAAGTCTCTGTTATCCCAGGCTTGGATTAATTACTACTTACCCACAAAGTGAAGCATAGGACCACCAGAATAACACAGGTCATTAAAACAAAACAAACAAAAACACATCTGAAATTCCTCAGCTGGAAAAGACCTCTGAAATCACCTGGTTTGCTCCTTTATTTCACATACTTTATTTTAGATTAAGAAAACTGAGGCCCCCAAAGTTAAAAGACTTGGTTCTAATCACTTGGCAGCCAGGGGTACAGCTGGGACTAGAATCCAGCCCTCCTAACCCTCACCCTGTTATCCTTTCCAGGATTCCAAAAGGTAACTCTTGTCAACTGAGAAGACAGCATGAGACAGGTTACTTTTGTTCTCTCCCCTTTCCCTTTGGCCTCACCTTCACATGTCCGGCACTTATGAAGTTCAAATGGAAAAATGATATCATCCTCATTCTGACAGAACTCACAGATAAAGCCTTTGGCTTGGCAGAGCTGAGGAAGAAAACAGACAGGAAAGAGCTGAAGGGATGAATACCAGGGGCCAGCATGAAGGGGCCATCCCACTGGAGTGCAGTGTGAACAGAGGGTGGGGACCGAGGGAGTCAGGACACATAGGCCTTCTTCTCGTGGCCATGAGGTCTGATTCACTTCCTTCCAGGTACTACAAACTCTAAAGCCCCACAGGGAAGAGGACAGAGTTAAGCCTAGCAATGTGGATCAAGAATGTTTGGAGAGTAAGGCCAAGAGCAAGACTGGATTCCTGATGCCCTTGGCCATGGGGCTGAATCTCAACGAGGGGAAAGAAGAGAAGGGAGTGCCCTCAGGGCCAGTTAGCAAAATTCTCTATTATCTAGGCATCTTAAATATACTGCTCCAGTTTGGGTTGTCATTTAAAAACAAAATGTCCTAAGCACACAACAAACATTAAATATAAAGGATAAGGTCATCTCTCCACCATGGGAGTGGAAACCTTTGCCATCCCTCCTAACCCCAAGCAAGACTCTCTGTCTCTTCCCTTGCTCCAAGCTCCTCAACAGGAGAGAATCTAAGAACTCAAAACAGACACTGAGGACTGAAGTAAGAGATCTCTGGATTTTAGGCACTAAGGACACCAAGACACATGCTAGGTGACTCAGGGACATTGCCAGGGCTGAAGCCCCTAGTACTTGCTCCTCCATGAAAGAGAAGGCTTCTTCCCATCTTATTCTCTGCATCTATTCAAGAATAATCTAGTAGAAATCAATCCTGTGCTATTCCTTTCACTATTTACTCAGAGCTGAACTATTAATTAAAGCATTCACATGGATCAAAAACCAAGAAGTTCCCACCATGCAGTGTTGCACATGCGCGGCGCCTGCCCTGGCGAGCTCTGCAAGCTGAGGTGCCAGCTCCCCCTTCTTGGTGGCAGTCAAGTCATGGAGGGAATATAGGTGGAGATCTTCCGTTAAGTGGCCCGACACCATGTCAAAGGCATCCAGGAGGCTGTGAGGACACAGGAGGAGATACAGCGGGGATAAGGCTCTGTGTGAGCCCTCTACATCAGACCACAGCGTGGGCAGCTGCAGAGCCTCGGACCCTAGCTGGCACGTGCTCCTGCTTTGCCCACCCACTCTAGACCAAACCACTCCCCCAACCCTGACAGTGAGTAGGCTCCTGAAAAGTGATTTTTCAATTAAATGGGAGACAGATGATAGGCCTCCTTAATACTTCCAGTCACCACCACAAAAGTCTTTTCCATGAGATGAAGGTGACCAAAGTATAACTGGTGATGGAGTCTTCATGTTACCATTTTTATATTTCCCAAGAGCCAATGGTTTGGACTTTACTTAGCCAAAGCTTAGAAACAGAAACTAAAGCACTGGTTCTCAAGGGGTGCTCCACAGACCCCTGGGGGTCTTAAGGAAGGGAATGAGGGGTTATGAGGCCAAAACTATTTTCCTACTAACAATAAGATGTTATTTGCCAATTTTAAAAACTCCTCTCTTTTCTAACTATCTCTCTGAGGCTGAATTTCCTTCATATATTTCAGTCAAAACAACATCACAACAGATTAAATGCTGAAGCATATATGAAATCTAGCTGTTTTCTATTAAGCCAGAAATCAAATAGCTTTGTATTAGTATGTAAAACAATGCTACTCTTGTCACTAAATTTTGTTTCAGAAAATAGTTCTTTCTCATAAAAATGTTACTAATGTTAAGATGTTATGGACTTATTTTAAAATAAATTAACATTTTAAAAATCTGTCAGTTTTCATTTCTAAGACAATAATTCTCAGTACTGAACAACTCTTTGAGGTCCTCAGTGATTTTAAGAGTGTGAAGAAGTCCCTGACACACAAAAGTTTGAGAGTAGCTCCTAGAAAGGGATCCCAGGGCTATACACCCCTTGCAAGACTCACTCTTTTGCTAGCCGACAAGTCTTGAACATGTTCTTCATGTGGTACAGCTGGATCCGCAACAGCTGAGTAAACAGATGTGAGGAAAGGGGGAGAGAACAAGGGACAGTTAGGGCTTCAGAAGAGGCTAACTCCTTTGCATCTGAGACGTCCGCTCATCCATGAAACTGTACTGGAAGGCTCCTCAGAAATGCAGCATGCCATGAATTTAAGACCTGGTATGCCAGTCCAGTCTACTCCCAAATGCCATCTAAGTGATGACAGACCTGGGGAACCTGGGTGGTCTATTCAAATTCACAATGCTGATAGCTGGGCTGAGAAAAGAACTCAGAAAGCCCAGCCCTCAGACACCTAATACTTAATCTACCAGTAACAATACTTTTGAACGACTCATGTCCACAGACTTAGACAGATCCATAGGGCATTAAATCTGCTTCTCTGGAGCAGGTAGTCAGGACCATTCTCAGGTTTGGGATTCTGCCTCAAACTAAACATCTGGGAAGGGGGAAGAAAAATCAGGAAGGACAAGGAACCTAACTTGGAAGCCCAAGGCCAAGAGGAAGAAAAGTAGGAAGATATGAGGAGAGCCTGGGTGGTACACGAAAGAAAGGAGGCAATGAGAAAGGAAAGAAGCTATGATGGATCTCTCCCCACTGCCTTACCCGGACTTGATTAAGCAGCTTGACCTTCCTATAGAGGGCACTGTTGATGTCCTGCACATTGAAGAGTGGATCATTCCAAATCTTGGTAAGCAGGTCCTTAGAGAAGTTGCTGACATAGTACTTGCTGAAGTCCCATTTGCGCAGAATGCGACTAGGGATGACCACCTGGGCATTCCCATGGCAGCACTGGCAGAAGTACTTGCCCAGATATTCACAGTAACGAAGCCGCTTGATATAGTCTGGTGAGCAAGAAGGCCAAGGTAGACAGCAAGCGCAAAGTTAGGGTCCTGTGTCTAACTAAGGATGGGGAATAGATGGTGTCCTTGGTGGGAAGGAGGGCACAGGAGCCCATTCTCCCTTCCTCCCCCCAGGCTGCCAAGGATCTAGCCTAAGAGACCTGGTTGAAACACCTAGCTTTCATCATCACAATCATAGTGACACAATCTAAGACAATCAATGGTATGTGCATGGACTGCTAGAGTTCTCCCAACTTCACCTTCCCTGTCTCAGTCTCTTTCTCCTTCTCTTGGATACTGCTCATCGTTCTTTTTTCATCTCTTCTCTGAACATCCCTCCTTGTCTCCAAAGTGTAGATCACAGGGGAAGAGAAACCCATGGAGCGAGGGGGGAAGAATGTACTTACCAGGGTCTGTTCTGATGCCACACCCTGCACAGCGGTAATTCTGCTTGGCCATAGCAATTTTTCTTCTGTGGGAAGAGGGAGCGAGTCAAGGACTGGCAGACATTTGGCTAGTGTATTTTGTGTGCCTTCACATCAAGGGGTTAGGAGATACTAACAGCGTCCCAAGAGCAGATTACAAAGAGAAGAGAATTTACTTATCTGTAGGTCTGGCCATCTGGTTTTTATGATCCAATTAAGGACTATAACTGACCCTGGGGGAATAAGGCTGCAATTTAAGAAAGGGATGTTTACAGTAGACAGCCTTCATATCAGAATACAGGCTCAAAAAGCAGGGAAGGAAGGGCAATAATAGAATAGAAGGAAACCACTCAATACCAAATACTATAAAAAACATAGTAGAAATCACTCAAAACCACGGAAAAGAGGATGAAGGTCAAAGAATGCCAATAGTTAGTGATCTTGTTTAAAGAATAACTCTGCACAGGTACCAGAGATAGTGATTAGTGTCACTAATCAACCCCTTTGAAAGAGCAAGATTCAGGAGAGGTCATCATCTTCTCCCACTTAAAGGGAATTAGATGAGATGGTAGGGCACTAGAGTTGGTCAGGCCACATATTGAGAAGGGTGAAAGGTGAAAAGAGATCTCTGGCAAAGAAATCACTGGCACCTTATGAAACAAATGTGGTCATGGGTCGCTTACGTGGGGGCAGGATGGACGTTAAAGATTATCTGCGGCCGAGGTGGGGCCCACTCCAGATTCCCTCGAACTCTGATGCGTAGCTTGTAGATGTCAGCATGCTGCCCGTCATCTGGGGAGATGGGCAATGAGTCAGGGATGGGCAGGAGCTAGAAGAGAGAGACAAGAGGGACCTGGAGGGTAGCGGCAGAAGAAACCCATGCCTCCTTTGTTGATTAGTTCACAAAAATTTGTTAAGTCCCTGCTACTTGCAAGATACTGCGGTAGGGAAAACAAAGACAAAAATGAAGCTATTCCTGCCCTCCAAGAGACCATGATCTGCCCCATATATTCTGCTGGTGAACAAATGCTAGGACAAGATGCCTTGGTAACAACCATGGTGACTTCAGGTAACTAGCTTTCTCCCTGAGCCACTTCTGGCCCTCCCCTGTCTCCCTTGGGCTCCAAACTAGCTACTCTGTCTGAGCCAAGCACACTGGTTGTCAGGCACAATTTTCTAACAATCACTCAAGAACTCCTCTCTACTATTAAACTTCTGTCCCTGAGAGAGAACCACAGCCCAATGGGAGGAGATCATTAGGGTGCCCAAGTCTAGTTTGGGGCCAGACCTAGCTTTGGTCTAGGATCAGAAGGTATTACTATTTTTATTTTGCTTGTCTCTGCCAAAAGTGACTCCTTAAGTGTTCTGCTGAAATTTACGGCCTCCTCCTCAGAATGTTTTTAAATGCATTAAATATGTGAGATTACAATGAGAATTAATTTTGCTGAAATAGTCATTAAAATATTTTACAAGAAGTTTACAGAAACCCGGTTAAAAACCCCTGGTCTGCAGGATGTTGGGAAGAATGGTGGGTCAATCTTTGTGATCCCTAGGGATAAGAAGGAGGACTGGGTCCCTGGATTTTCTATGGAATGAACATAAAGCCTGAGAATGACCCCAAACTCAGCCGGCCTCTCTCTGAATGAATTTGACAAAATGTTCTGCATCTTACTGACACTCTGCTTCTCTTCCTATGGATGAGAGAAGACTTAAGATTAGGGCCAAGATTCACCATGTGTAAAGCTATGCAGCACCTCCAAAGCCAAACAAAAACAGAAGTCTATGCTGGGGTGAAGAGGCGAGCCTTTCCCTGGCTCCCTCACAGACACATTTGGGTGATGAAGAAACAGAAGCAGGACTTATGCTGCCTAGCCTAATGTATGGCCTATGAGTGCCTAAGTAGTGGGTACACAAGCCACCCTTTTCTGATGGGAAAACCCTGGGCAGGGAGCACGCCTCCTCACCCCAGATGTCCTATGTGCAGAGGAGCTAGGAGGAGAAAGGAGAAATGCCACGTGAAACAGCATCATGGCAAAGGCTGGATGAAAGGGTGAAAGGAGTAGGAGGGGGACCTTTTACCTTCTGTGGGGCATCGTGTTCAGGAACCAACCACTCTAGCTCTGAGGCAGCTGGGAGCTGCATCCCTTCAAACTGCTTCAGAAGTCCCATGGCCACAGCCTCGGCTGATGTGGAATGTAGAAAACAGTGGGAGCTGGTGGTGAGAACAAGACAGGAAAAAGAACATGCAGGTTGAGTGTCGGGAAGGAGGGAGGGTTGTAGGGCCAACAGGGTGACCCTACCTCTTACCTGGGCTGTGGGAAGAAGGGAGCTGTGGACTGGAGGCCACAGTTTGTGTCAACTGGTTTTTTTTTCTTTAACTTCTCTTTTTACTCTAACTGGAGGCAGGAGGTGATTAGGGGGATTTCTTTTCTTTCTTTCTTCTTTTTTTTTGGGGGGGGGCCCCAAGGTAATTGGGGTTAAGTGACTTGCCCAGGGTTGCACAGCTAGTCGAATTTGAATTCAGGTCCTTCTGCCTCCAGGGTCAGTGGTCTATCCACTGCACCCCCTTTCTGCCCTGAAGAGTTTCAACTCTAATAAGTCTGAATTCTTGAATTCTCTTATTTTCATATTCACATTGCTTGGTTGGGATCTGACTTATGGTGTGGTAGAAAGCACACTGGCCTTGGGTTCAAGTCCCCAGCTCCCTTATCATATAACCACTTAACACTTAACAAGGACTGCCCCTCACTTCAAGGGTGTGTTCTACTAAGGCTTGGTGCTTCTCAGAATGGAATGCTAGGGTCTTAAGAGTTAGAAACGAAGGGTTTGAGAAAGGGAAGGAGTGGAATAAGCATTTATATGGTGCCCGTTATGTGCCGGCACGGTGCTAAGCCTCAACAAATGGTATCTCACTGGATCTTACTGAAGGTCCTCCCTTTCTCCTAATGCAGGAATCCTTCTCAATGCAGGAATCCTTTTCCCACACCTCTGGACAGGTAACCTTGCACCAGCTGCTTTCATGCCTCCATGCTCACTATTACAGGACCAAGCCAAGCTGACCTGTAGCCCAGCCCCGGAAGCAACCAAAGCCTTTTGTCCCCAGGCCTCCAACAGACCTTTCAGTTTCACCTTATGCCTCAGGGAAGGAGATATTACAAGGAAAACACTTACAAGGACTCTGAAGAAAGGTGAGATCTGTTGCTGGAGCTTGTGCTCCTCCTGATGTCAGCATCTGAATGCAAACAAAATGTTAGGGGAAGAGAAAAGAAGATAAATGACCACAAAGTAAGTAATCCTTCCATGCTACTGCTTGTGAGGCACTCTGCAGGGGACAACTACGTGCTGTTTTCTACAGAGGATGAGAAGCAGGGTCACAGGTGGGAAAGAGGGTCACAGACATCTAGGAATGATGTTCAGCAGTTCAGCAGTCACAGGTGAGGTGCCCATGAGGATTAGGCTGAGTCAGTGATACTATACACAGCACTAAGGGGGACAGAGTGGTTATGGACTCACACAAACACATACAAAAATCTGGTGGGAAAAGACTAAGGAAAAAGATGAAGCTATGGAAGGATCCTAACAGGTACAACATCATACCACTGCCAGGTCAAAAGCAACAAGAAACAACCAAACCCAAGCAAACTCTCTACTGACATGTCCTTGCCCCATCACTACTCTGGTACTTCCCCAATGAATACTGAAATGTCTCATAAGAGCTGCAGTGCAAGAGACCTCTGGATTCTGGGGAGGAAGGGGGAAGGTCCTCGGAGATGAAAAGCTTAGCTAAACAGGTTTCATTGTCCCATGAAATAGAGAGCACAGACATTTCTCTATGGTTCAATAAATCCCCAAAGGAAAAAACTGAGTAAAACACAGACCTGGAAGGAGAACTAAAATGTATGTCTAGAGTTCTTGGGGTTAAGTTTGTGAGAAGCTAGTAAAATATTACCTTCCTATCAAGATTTTTGGGAATAAGCTTCTAGTATTGTCAACCACCCCCTACATTTACTTGACATCTGGAGGAGAGGAAAAGGGGAGCCAACAAAGGCTGCTGAGGTAGGCTACCCAGCAGCCTCTACCTAGGTCAGGAGGACCCAAATGCTCTCACCATTCTAGTTCACTCCTTCAAAAGTCAGCTCAAAATTTGCCATTTCTGATGAACTTCATCCCAAACTCTGACAACTTCCCTGTTCTCCATTCCCTTGTGTGTGTGCATGCAGCCTTGTTCAAGTTATGGACCTCTAGGAAGAGGTTGAAAGACAAATGGACATTAGAGAACATGTCCTTCACTTATGTGAGCTGGATCATTTTTAATCAAGGAATTTCCTGGCAAATTCACAGGATCAGAGGATTCTAAGTAGGAAGAGAACTTAAAAGATGATCTAGTCCAATACCGATATTTTACAGTAATAAATGTGAAGCTAAGAGGATCAGTTGTCTTGGCCAAAGTCAAACAGGCAATTAAGAAGCAGAACTGGGACTCAAATTTAAGCCGGCTGAACTCAAAACTACTGCTCTTTCTCCTGCACATCAAACTGAATGAAGCCCACACAAACTCTTGTACCATAGAGAGTTGGCCAAGTGTTAAAAGTCTTAGGTTCCCAGGGTATAAGAAAAGAAGGGAGATAAGGTGGCATGCTTTCCAGAAATGGAAGAAGCTGCCATGTTTAAAAAAGAAAAGAGAACCCTCAGGTAACCCATTTTCTTCAAGGTAAGGTAAAAATGTGACATGATAAGTAAAAAAGGCATCCAAAATTTCAAATGTCCTCAGTTACATCTGCCAAACTTTGATGACTCACTGTGAGGGCTCAAAACCTTACTGTGGGGGGCTGTGATTTCCCTAGTAAAAAGGTATGGGTCCAGCATTCAAGCTCCCCCATAACTTGGCCAAATTTCTATTTCTACCATTTTTAAGAGACAGAAAGCACATCATAAAACACAAATTCTGATGCTTTTCAGGTAATGAAAATCTGGACCACTCAGGAACTCTGGGGATAACCATTTCCATCTCCTCCAAACCTCCTAGCTTTTTTCTGCCAAGTCAGGTGGAATAAAATAGAAAATCAAATAGAAGTCACAACTGCCTCTATATTCATAGAAGCTAACTCCATAGAAGAGACCACAACATTAGCTTGGAAGAAGAGATACTCTTGATATGTAGCTTACTGAATTGGGAGACCCTGAGTAGGCTTTAAAAAAATAGAAAAAGAAAAAAAGTCTTCAAGGATTTAGGATTTTAATACTAAAAGAAATTAGATCTTTAGAAATTTCTTTACTGAACAGTAAAGAGAACAAATGGAACTAAGATGGGATGCAAAGACATCAGAAGAAATGCGGTAAAGCATCTTAGCTGAACAGAAGTACCACAAAGGCCAAATAAGGCCCAGTTCCTCACTGGAGTTCTTCTCATTAGACCTGACAGCCTACACAAAGTAAAAAGACTACAGCTATAATGGAAAAGTCTGATAGTTAAGTAAAGGCTTTTGATGCTAAAATGGTTTGAGATGTATGTGTTAGATCCACGGTATGTTAGTTCTAGTCTATTATTCAAGAAAAACTAGATTAATTAAGTAATGATAGATAACCATTAAGATGAATGTGAAAGGTACCTAAACTACTGCATTTCTATACTGCTTCTAACTGCTATTTAATAAAACATTTTGTATTTAATTATAATTCCATGGAAGAATATGCTCTACCTTCAAGCAACTGGCTTCTATGAACTAGTGGTTTGGCTCATGAGGCTTCACTGTCTACCTGGTAAGAGCCAATCCTAAGTACAGGCTCTTGAATTCAGACTCTACAAACCTCCTATCATACCACTTTATTATAATCTTTCTATCTAGATAGCACCAGTGGCTAAATTATAAATCTTACTTCTCATCTCCAATTCATCCCCTACATTTACCATTTATCTTGGAATTTTCAGAGCAAGAATGAATCAGAGAATCACCAGATGAGTGGTGGGTCCTGCAGAGGCAAGGAGTTCAATAAGGATCATTCTAGATATGTGGCTTCCATTTTCAGGTTTCTGCCTAGTTCCCCAAGAAGCCTTGTCATTCTATAGGACACTAACATTGAGCTATATTAATCATTGGGCAGACACATGTGCTAGAGACATACGTAAACACACACAGAGAATACTCTTAACACAAGCTACCTGAAAACAATGAAGCCATGGACACTGACAGTCCGTTCTTTGACGAGTGAATCAGGTTAGACTCATCACTACCATCTGTGTAACAACGGTAACAAAATGGTGCACTTCAGCGCTCAAGTCACAGGAAGGAGAAGTAACAGGGCAGGGACAAGACTGGAGCCCACCACCATCTTCTGGGTACCAGGACTTAACACTTCACTTTTACATCCCCAAATCAAACTCTGGCCTCATTTGGAAAACTGAAGTCAAGTCCAGAGAGCAGGTACCCACCAGAGCTCAAAGGACATTTTTATTCCACCTCTCCAAACCCATCTGAAGGCCTGCTCCCTATGGTAAGATAACAACAATAGCCCCAGTTGGTTCACACATGCTGGTTCTATTTCTTGCCAGCTGAAAAAACTAAGCCTCACTAGTAACAACTCAAGGGCAACTGTACCAGGTCACTTCAATGTTCATAAATAAGTTTTCCTTCAAGTTGGATATCTATCTTTCTATGGTACTTATGCTTTGGTGTTAGCAGAGAGATTCCAGGGTCATAAAGCTATATTCATCTCTGCAAAGTGGGAGACATACTATGTCAGAAAGTCACCTTTGGTAAAGGTTTCACTTCTTAGCAATAATAGCCGATGAAATTTAAATGGTTCAGAAGATTCCTCCCTCCTTGTTTCATAGGCTTGAAGGAAAACTAGAAGGATCTTTAAGCGTCTCTCATGATAAGAAGTAAGAAGCAGCTGGTATACTTCTATGTATAGTAACTTCCAAGTTATCTAGGTATTTTGAGCAATATGCCAACTTTCAAATCGAGCAAAGACCCAGTAACATCTGGAAATCTACATAAGCAAATGAGTTCCCTAGATGGATAGGAACAGGAACCCAGAGTCTCTGAGAATGATGGGTCTACTCCAGCAAGCGAGTTACTGTGGATCATTACAGACACAGCTAGTTTCCTATAAGGGAATGTGTTTTATTTTAAAGTAGGTTCCTACCTAGGGTATGTTCCTGAGGCTGCAATCCAAGGAAGAAAACAATGGAAATTCGTGTGCTATACAGTGACATCTTTTACCTTGGATCTCAAATTCATCAACTTCATCCATGGAGCCAGAGTCGGAAAGTCGCGCTGAATCACGTGAGCTGAACTGGGAACCACTGGAAGTGACCAGAAAGCCTGTTTTCAGGGTAAGAGAAAGTAGTTAACAGATTGCCATGTGCATTACGACTTAGCAATCAAAGAAGGAGAAGAGGTAAGGTGGTGAGGCCCAAAGAAATAAGACTGCAAGAATTCATAAAGAGATACCAAGTAAAACCCTGTTAAACAGGATAAAAAAAAATGAAAATATTTTACTGGATCCTCATCTCAGAATCAATCATGTAAACAGAATGTAAAGTTTGGCCTTAGCTTCCTAACATATTACAGAGCAGGAAAGAAAAATCACCCCGGAGAACACAGGAATGAACTTAAGGACAAGAGTAGTTCCTTTATGAGAAATAGGTTAGACCCTGCTAGGTTAAGCCTCACATCCTGGGTCTTGTAAGAACAATGGGGATGAGACGATGGAGAGGCATCCCATGGAGGAGCAGAATAGCCCCTGGTGGGAGGATGTTTCAAATGAACTCAGGAGGTCCCTGATGAACTAGACTAAAGCAGGGCTGGGCAACCTCGGACGGGACCACAGAGACTCACTGCCGTGCTTGGTCTCCTGGTGGGCAGGGAGGAGGTTTGTGGTGCGGATCTGTTGCCGTCGAAGACGGATTTTCTGTTTCAGCTCCTGGATCTCCTTATCACTGTCATCTTCTTCCTCCTCCAGGTGTTGGTTCATCATATTGCACTTCATTAGTTCAATGGCAGCAATCAGGGACTCTGAGATGCTAAAGTGGGCATTCTCCTAGGACAAGGAAGGTACCAAAGGAAGGTTACTTGGTGAAGATGTTAAAGGTCCCACTGATCAAACAATTTGAAAACTGGTCTCCAGACACACACTATTTTGGCTCATCACACTCTCGAAGATACCAGAGGAAGAGCTGATCGCTAGTTCTCTCTGCCACATTGCTGGGCAACTATGTTCCACCTCATCTGAAAGCAGTTCTCTTCCCTCTGGTTCTACAAAGCCCACCTGTTCCTATACCATCTCCAGCAGAAACAAAAGCCATAGTGGCCCAAGGGTCCTTCCTTGTAATCTAAGGCCTACACAGCAGATTCTTTCCTATAGACTTACACAAACAAGAGTGAATAGTGTTCTATTAGGAAGGGAATCTGGAAAGAGCATTTTAAAGTTATGAATCAAGGAAACAGATGACACACCCAACTCCTCACTGTCTACTTTCTGGCAAAAGATCAGGGATGAACTTCAGATTCAGACAGAAAAGCTCCCTGGAGTTGGCCAGAGATGGATCTGAGCTAGTTTCTGTTTGTGCAGGTTAAAACAGGGAGACTCAATGTGAGAACCATGGCCTCCAAAGTCAGTCTTTTTCACATCCTCTTCAACTCCTGAGACTTTTACCTTCTCCAGGTCTGCACAGCTACCAAAATCCTGTTCAGACAAGTAACTGATGAGGGACTGTCCTTCTGAAGGCCTTCGGAACATGCCTTCCCCTGAGCATAGGTACTGATTACCATCTAGGAAAGAACAATGGAGAAATGTGGTCAGTTTTGAATGGGGACACAAATCATTGGAGCCAGCTTGTTAAAGAATGAAGTATCTGGAACAGCAAAGGTGTTCCCTGCCTTCTCCAGGCAACAGAAGCACAGTGGAGGGAACAAGTCTCTCTCTCCTGTGGGAGTACCTCTAAACCTAAGGAAGTCCAGTTCACTGACACTCTTGGTAGGAAAGTTTGGTGAGATCACAGCCCTCAGGGAGTGTCACAGATGGAGCCTAATCAGCTCACTGACTATACCTGCAACAACCCCATCCCCTACCCCAAATTCCTATACTAAGAATCAGAAAAGGATATGGTCCTACCCCTGCTGTTACTAGGAGCCTCTAGGCATAGCAGGTTCTCTAGTCACCTCACCAAGGCCTCCACAAGGGCATCTTCAAGGTCCCACTGACTCTGCAGGAGATGTCAGCCATCCCAGCTAGACCATCAGATAGCAAGACAAGGGCCAACAGAGGGAAAGGAGGGAAGTATCAACGAGGAGCAGCAAGAAAGGAAAGTAATAGAAAAGTGTGACTTATAGCACCAGAGTCAGGAGTGGTGAAAGGGAAAGTTAGCCAGTACAACATGTACTTTCTACAAGACTATTCCAGAGGGTAGGGGGTTTGGTGCAAAAGCAGGGAAATGAAGATAGAAAACAAACAAGACATACGCCACTTCTCCCCCCAGGCCTGGACTTCCTGACACCCTACATGCTCACTCACCATATTCCATGTCCAGAGAGCTGGGAATGCTGACTTCACTGTTGGGGCCAGAGGAGGAGATAGGTGCTTTCAACTGTGAGCTATCATTTCTGGATTCTGGCATCAATCACCATACCAGAAGGGGGAAAAAGACAGAAAAAAGGGGGCAAATGGTAAATAAACATTCCCTTTCAAATTTAGAATTTAAGCCTTTAAGGTATGCCCAACCCTACTTCTCTTGACAAAAAGAGGAAATTGCATACTAATGGGGAACAATCCAGGAACACGTGGAAAGGAGAAATGAAGCCAAGTCAAGTGGTCTCCAACAGTAAGAGAAGGTAACAAGAGTGGATAAGAATGTGAGAAACAAGCAAATCAAAAGGGGTTTATGAATCAGCTAACCCACTGTCTTTTTCTTCTTTACCCAATGTTTTTTGTCTCTAGGGAATTTCTTGCTAAAGGCCAGAATCATTCACAAGATTATTCTTCTCACTAAGATGTCATAAATGGAATACCCAGAGTCACCAGATTATCTCAGTACACCCAGGAAGAAAAAAGATGCCTATTTTTTTTTAACCCAAATCCTAATTTATTTCACCTGTCTTCCAATAAGGACTAACTGTCTCATAATATCCTCAGTTTAGGGAACATTTGCTTTCAGAAGTCATCTCTTTACTGCCAAAAAAAGGGCAAACATACTCAAATTTCTCATCTTTCCTGAACATTAGACTGCCAAGTTACAAGGAGGTCTGCGCTGGTCACTCAATTTTATTTTATACATTAGTATCTGGACTGAAAACTTAACACATGCAAATTAAACCTATTCCTAAACCTAAGCAGCTGCCTTAATGGCAATATCAACAAGTACTCAAGTTAAAAACGGGAGAACTGCGGCTGGAAATGCCAAGTGAAAGAGAGAGGACTCTTTGTACCCAGACTTATCAGAAATTGTGACAAAAACCGGTCATTTGTTGTCCCAACATAAAAGGGTTATGGGGAGTAATAGTACTGGATGCAAGAAAGGAGATTCTGACGTTCTACAGAGGTTGTCATGGCCAGAAAAGGAACAAAGTTGGCCCTGAGGTTGTAAGAAATCAAGGGAATTAGGACAGCAAGGGTTCACTGTGGGAACTGAGTGAACCACACATCTTGTGACTCAATTCTGGATTTTGTTCAATTTCATTTCTATTCAATTGAGGGTCTAGTCTAACTTCTGTCCTATGAGAAAATTTTATTCAATTGTGGGGATCAGGAAAAAACCTTATTTTAATTGTTTGTACCTACCCCTACATGGCTGAGAATCAGGACCACCTCTACCTACTCCTTAGAGACCCTTAACTAAGGACCTAGGTTATGCTGACCAGAAACCTAGTCAAATTCTAAGACTGATGTCAGAAGTTTTCTCACCATTACAGATTTCAAGCAATCTATATGTCTTGTCTGAAAACTGGCCCCATGCTGATCAATCAGTTGTTTCCATGTTTCTTTGATTAAATACAGATACTTCATCAAGTGGGACACCTCCTTTCCTGATTTCAGGGAACTGCACAGTTTGATCTCCCTCTTCCAAGTCAGAAAGTCCCTAAGTTTTTCTCCAATTAGAAATCAGATTACCTAATTTTGCATTCTCCTTTGTTTTCTTTTAATTAATTGGTCTTATTTGATTGTTTTTAATGTATAAAAAAAAATCTGTCTCCCCCTGTATTCAGGGTCCATTACTAAGATTTGTCAGGGCAATTGCCGTGCATTTCTTAATAAACCAATATGCTCAGAAGCTCGAACTTTTGTTTCCTCAGTCATTTCATCTTTCACCTGCCACAGCTGCCAAGAGAAAAGGAGTGTGTTCCAGGCAGGTAAGGGATAAGTGATATCCAACTCTCTTCTTTGACAAAGAACACCAACTTGTCAGCTGTTCTACTTAGGGCCTGCTATCTATCACATGGTTGGGTGAGGCCTTGGTGTACTGTTTCAACTTTAAGCACTAAAGGATCACACTGGTCAGGCTGTGTGTCCCTGACCATAAGACACAGAGTAAGGAGAGAATGGCAAGGCTAGGAGTGTGTAATAAAGACATGTTGCTGAGGTCAGCAAGAGATAACTAGTCATTAGTCTATTGTGCCCAGGCAGTCAAGGAATGGAACGCCCAGTGACCTAGAAATTACAGAATTTTCAATTAGAAAGTATCATCCTACAACATAGGGGAAAAAGTCCCTTTCCAATATTGTTGGCAGATGGTAATTTTTGCTATCTGGGCAATGGAGACTTCATTTCTAGTAATTTATTCCTTAACTGACTAAACTGTTAGGGTTAAGAGTTTCTCTTCAAAGTTGAGCTACAAATCTTCCACCTTGTAATTTCCATTCTAAATTTTGTCTTATGGAGCAACACAGAACAAAGAGAATGCCTTCTTCAAATATATTAAAAACTCCACTGCTGAAGACAATTATCATACTATACCCAGTCTCTTTCTTCTCAGGCTAGGTATACCCAATTTTTTTTTCAGCCTTTCTTTTAAAGGACATGGTTTTCAGAATCTTTTCCATCTGTTTTACCAGAGCCCCCCCCCTAAAAAATGTAGCATTTAAACTTGAATAGAAACCACTGGACATGATTCTAATGTTTGTTCAACAATCACAGTCGAGACCATGTGAACAACTTATTCCACTGAGAAAATCCTGAAACAGGAAAAAAAAACAAAAACCTAACTCCATGGCCTGGACAGTGGTGGAAAATGGATAAAATGGCAAAAAAAAGAGTGGGGATGGTAAGAAAACAAAAACAAAAACAAAAACATGCAGCATTTGCTTCTGGGTCATAAGAAAGAAAATACACACTGGTGTTAATTCAAGAGAAGCAGTACGGTTTGGTGTTAGTCTCTGAGAAATTGTGCCCCTCCCCCCCACCCCAGCACTGTAAAATCTCTGGATGCCTTATATCTCTCAATTTCAATGGAAAAGTCATGTGCATAGTTTTTTACTTCTCCTAGAGACTGCCAAAAGACTGAAAAACTTAACTTTGGCAGAGATGCTCTAAGGGTCAGTCAGGCCGACTTTGGTGTCAAGCCTCCTGGTCTCCCTCACTTCCCTCAAGACTCAGGTCCAGGTGGAGCTTTTTGCAGGCGGCCTTTCCTGAGCCTCTGAGGCTGCCTAGCTTGTGCGTACAAAGTTGTTTGCAGCGTCTACCCACCATTAGGTAGTGCGGGCTCTCTGAAGGCAGGGAATGTGCTTTTTGCCTTTCTGTGTATCCCCAGCACTTAGGCCCAGTGCCTGAAAATGTGTAAGACTTTAACAGAAGCAAAAGGCAAAGATGCCTCCAAACTAGCCAGACTTGATTTAACACCAGAATGTGAAGGGAAGCTCTGAGTCAAGCCAAAGAAATGGTTGCAGGTGAGGAGATGGAAGAGAAGAGGGTTGGTTCCCAAACCTGCAACAGGATCTTCAACTATAATGGTGATATTCCTGGGGCCTTCTGTAGGTGGAAAGAAAGGAAGGCAGAAAGAATACAGAGACAACAATTAGAGAGAGAGAAAGAGTGAGAGTGAGAGAGCAAGAGAGTGCACACGAGAGAGAGAAGAGTGTGTGAGAGAAAGTGAGAGAGAAGAGTGTGCGAGAGTGAGAGAGTGTGAAAGCGAGAAGAGAGTGCGCGAGAGAGTGAGAGAGAAGAGTGTTCAAGAGTGAGAGAAAGAGAGCAAGAGAGAAGAGAGTGAGAGAGAGGAGAGTGTGTGAGAGTGAGAGAGAGAGAAGAGTGTGCAAGAGAGTGAGAAAGAGGAGTGTGTGAGAAAGAGCATGCGAGAGAAGAGAGTGCACAAGAAGAGTGTGCGAGAGTGTGCAAAAGAGTGAGAGAAGAGTGTGCGAGAGTGTGCGAGAGAGAGGAGTGTATGAGAAGAGAGTGTGCAAGAGTGAATGAGAGAGTGAGAGAGGTGAAAGAAAGAGAAAGAGAAAGAGAGAGAGACCCTTTTTACTTACCACATACCATCTTTCACCATCTCAGGGGAATATTCTACCCTGCTGGTAAATCCCTCCCTGGCTCCCTTTTCTAATACTGTTTTTAGCATTTTATGATTCTCTTTGCATCCCTCTGGATTCAGGAACAGGGGGCAGATGAAAGAAGGTAGCCACAGACCAGTGAGCAAGAGCAGGGCAGGTACCAGGGACTAGCAGGAATTCTTGAACAGAGGACCCAGCCCCACTACTCCTGGGGCTGTCACCAGGGACTAAGCAGAACAAAGACTCTGTTTTCAGAGCTGTTCTTAGACGTCTCCAGATCAGCCAAATAAACAACATGATCAAAGGAATCACTGTGTATGTGGGCAGCTCAGGATGAAGTCTCCATCTCTTAACCTCCAAGAAACCAACCTTTAGCATCTGTAAGAATATCACCAGAAACCAAAGCTAGCCCCAGCTGTTGGTCAGGGCTCTCCTCCTGTCCTTTCCTTTCTAAATAGGGAACTTCCCCACCCAAGGATGGTTTCAAGCACAAAAGGTTCAGGTCAGCTTTCTGAGTTTGTGAGAATGCCATTGCAATGGAAACCCACTAGAGGGCTGCTAGATAGCCATATAGCTACGGAGGACGATGATGGGGTAAATGGCAATCCCCATTTTCCTGGTGCCATATGACCTTTACATGAGGAAGGTATAGGAAGTCAGTACCCTTTTGCCCCACTGCCACCCCAAGAGAACTAACAATGGAGGAGCTGGCTCCCTTAATTCCATTTACTAGGTCACAAAGGTTGCTCCCACTCCTAAAGTCTCTACTCTCTATTCTCCAGCAACAAATCCCAATGTCTCCTTGGACTGTTTTGAAAGCAGCATTCTGTGCTGAACTAGCCTGAGGCCAAGGAAATATGGGAAGTGGGAATCTAATGAAATTGTTCTTAAAGTTCATGGATGTAGTTTCTCTGATTTTAAGAGGTTTGGGGACTTAAAATTCTTTAACTCCAATAGCCATAAGCCCTAGCCTGTATTAGTGCTCAAGATCAAGGTAAGAGAACCCATGACAGGCTTTTTAATCCATTTAGAATCAATCCATTTAGAAACAATGACAAAGAAAGAGAATAATAATTTTCAAAGACCCACAGAATCAAGTAGGCCAGAAAACCTTCCCTCAGATTACGTTTATGAGACCATCGGCAATAGTGAGCTTCCTTTCATCATCTGGAGATTCCTAGCTACAATACATTCCTATGTCAATTCAACAAGACTGAGTTAACCACTCATTACCTTGGACCTTCCTAGAAGCTATGTTGGTGTCAGAATGTGAACGGGTGTGGCTCTTCTTGGCTCCACCAGAAACGGCCAGTGTCTGGCCCTCTGAAAAGCTGGACCTACGAAGGACCCCAGGCACTTGGCTCTCACCAACTCCCTCTTGCTCTCCTACAGAGGAAGCAGGAGAACTGGCTTTCTGGGAGCTGCTAGAAGAGAATAAATTAGAACTGCTACTCTTGGTGTTGCTGCCATTACTCTGACAGCTGGCGGCTCGGGCTCGACTCCCCAAGTTGCCAATGGCTAGATACTCAGGCCCGTCATTGGCATCACTTTGGGGGTCATCCTGGCTGCTGGTCCAAGGCTCTTCAATGGGGCTGGTCAGGGCGCTAGAGCTCATGTCGTTTGGGGAGGGTGGTGAATCCCTGGTCAGTGCTGAGACAGTAGAAGGAGAAGGTAAGGAGCCCTGGAAGGATTGATCCCCTGTCAGTGCAATAGGCTCTTTACTCGCTTGAGGTTTCCGTGGAGGGCCAGAGAGGGAGAATGAAGTGGGTCTTTTGTCTAGGATACAAAGAAAAGGAGCAGAGGGTAATTTGGTATCACACAGCAGTTATAAAGAATGTTCATACAACCAAAGGAACCAGATGATCCATTTGTTTTTATATAAGATGTAGCATATGTCCAACCCTGTGCTAGATAAGTAAGTCTAGAGAAAACAGATCATAGTAAACCTATGGAACCAGAACAGATCACAGAGGTCACCTAGTCCAACCCCTCATTGTACAGGGGGATCAGAAGCCCGGAGCGGTTAGACCATTTGCCCGATGCTATATACATCATCAATGGCAGAATCTGAATTCTGATTCTGACTCTGAGTCCAGATCTTTTTCCACTATACCATGGAAGAGAGAAGCTTTGTGGAATGAAAACCACTTTTTAATAGTCCTTCTTGGACATGTGGGCAATAAGGCCAGGAAAATTTTAAGACATTTCTCTTTTCCCTATTTTTCTCTCTTCCACTTGTCCTAGGCTTCTCTGGAAGATTAAATTCATATGTAAAGTTTAAGGAACTTTAAACACCCTAAACACACACACACACACACACACACACACACACACACACACACACACACACACACACACACACACACACTTTCCACGCACCAGAGTGGGGTGGGGGGAAGTATGGGATCACTGATCCCCCTGCCTCCTCACCTGTGATGGGAACAGGGGTAGATTGGTAGGAGCCAGAGAAGGAGCCAACATAACAATGCTGGGTGTACTTTGCAGGAGGAGTGTTGGATGAGCCAGGCAGTGCTGTCAGACTCTGGCTTTTGGTCATCTGTAGCGTAGTCTCATGCTTCCTGGCAAACTGAAAGGAAACAAGGGTGAAGCCACAGATGGTGCTCCTGAAGGAAGGGTTCAGCAGTTCCGTGGTCCCTTAATGAAAGCTGACTTCTAGCTTCAGGATTTTGCTGCAGCCTGAACTTGTCCTCAAAGAGCACAGCACAACCTCTCCTTCAATTAGCAGTCTGGGGAACCTTGACCTCCGCTGCCAGAATCTTTCTAACTAGTCAGTTCAGGAGCATCTGACCAAGTAGGAGGGCCAGGAGGCCCTGATTAACAAGAGCCAACCTAATGCTCTCAATACTTGAAGGGTACAACTGATCATGTGTAACACTGGGTCATACAATGGATCTGGGGAAACCAGATCCTGTAACCCACATCTTTCATCATACTCTGGATGCATGACCTATTCCACTTAGACTTTAGTAGTACCTCTTCCCTGAGGAAGGGCCTGTTTGGGTGGGACACCTTTGCAGCATCCCAATGCTTCTTAAATGGAAATCTATCCTTCAAAATAGAAAGTAGACCCCGACTCCTCCATCCCCAGATTCTTCACCCCAAGGCCCACCTGATGACATTTGCACTTTCCAAAAATAGCATGGGGGGGAGGGAAATGGGGTTTTACCCTTCCACCCCAGCCCCTGAACCCCTACATGAAAGCAGGCTGCAAGAGGTTGAGGTGCTTAATACCTCCTTGGCCTCCTTACCATGGAGGCATCGAGCTGAGCCAGGAGCCTCGGGTTGTTCTGCTCCACCGCCTCCAGGCACTGTAGCATGGCTGTGACGTGAGCGCTGCTCAGCAGGAAAGCAGTATCTACAGAGAGAAAGGCAACCCAGGAGGAGCTTCAGGAACCATCCAGGGCCTCTCCATTGACTTAACAGGGAAGCAAGGGGTCAGAAAACGATCTCTAGCCAGGAAAAGACTAGAGAGTATGGGCCTCAAAGGAACAAAGGCAATTTGTGAAGGGAGAAAGGGAGTCAGGAAGAGAGGCATAAAAGGCTGGCAATCAGAGGCGTGTGAGAGTGTGACTCGTGTGTGTGTGTGTGTGTGTGTGTGTGTGTGTGTGTGTGTGTGTGTGTGTGTGTGTG
>CM053596.1:233677681-233701830 GCA_028646575.1 Pseudocheirus occidentalis | reverse complement strand
AAGGGATGATACTTTAAAAGGCGAAATTCTGAGGTCGGAGAGGACTAGAATGAGAGGAGACAGGGAGAGACAAAATGGGGTTAATCATCCCATATAGAAGAGGCAAGGGATAACTGTTACAACTTTACTTTCATTTACTCTCATTGAATCTGGCTTAGGGAAGAAATGGCATAAACTCTAAACTGGGCATCATGCCACACATGAGGGTAGGGGGCATGGGGATGAGAGGGGGAGAATGACGGAGGGGAGGGCAGGGCCTGGGGAAGGGATGCTGGAAGCACACACTTCAGTAAAGGGACAGGGACAGAGTAGAGAACAGAACAAGTGGGGGAGGGATAGGAAGGAGAGACAGATGATCACTGTCACAATATGTCCACTATGAAGATGTCCTGTGTAATCGTACCTACACAGCCTGTATTGAATTGCTTGTCCTTCCAGTGGGGGTGGTGCCAAGGGAGGAATCGAAAGAATCTAGAATTTAAAGTTCTCCAATACCTGCAACTAGGAATTAAGATATACAGGGGCTGGGGTAGGGAGACCCTCCCTGCCCTATCAGACAGTGGGATTTCTGTTTTGGGGTTGGGGTAGGGGAAAGACGGGGAGAAAATTTGTAATTCAAAAATCTCATGAAAATGAATGATGTAAACAAGAAAACAAATTTTAAAAAAACCTAATCAATTAGGTGACCCATTGAAAAAAAAAAAAGAGCTAAGAATGTTAATTTTCTCTTCTCCCCATGTCCTTCTGCTCTGAAAATGCATTTTCAGTCTATACTCTGGTTGCCTTGGCAAGGGAAATGCCAACAGTTCACATGGTCAATTTTTTCCTTTACTAACTTGAAGACAATGATTTTAGGGAAGAAACTCAAAATTCCAATTCACTAAGAGTCAAGGAGACTTTTATTCTAATTCTTCTTTCACAGCATAACTAAGGTAGAAATATGATTAATATGCTGTATAACCTATATTAGATTACTTGTTGTCCTTGGAAGGGGGGAGGGAAAGAAAGGAGGTAGAAAAATTAGAACCCTTAATCTTATAAAAGATTATGAAAACCATCTTTACATGTAACTAGAAAAAAAAATACTAAGTGGGGGGAAAAGAGTCAAGGAATCTAATATTCTGAGATGAGGAGATACTCTCTCAAATAATATTTAAATTAGCTCATCATTCAGTTCAATCAGATTGGTTCTAAGGCAAAAACAGGGAAATTTTCCCAAATTAGATACAACCATAGCCTAGAATAATTAGGACTCTGTCAAAGCCAAGCGTCAACTCTACCATATTTTTGTCTTGTATTCTCTTTATAGTAACCTCATTGCTGTGTTTTTTAAGCAAAAAAAACAAAAACAAAAAAACAAAACAACTTTGAACTGAAGGACCTCTTGAACATAATTAGTACTCAGATTATTGACCTAGTTGGCTATTTTCTCTCTCTATACTACCCAGATCACCTGTTATATAACTCATTCTCTCTTCTTCCCAATGAAGTGTTTTCTGTGTAGCTGGTAAACAAAAAGGGCCTTGACATACCTGGTCATGGATGAGCCCATGATAAAGGATGCCCTTCATGTCTCTGCAAAGTCGCTCCAAGCCTCCATATTTGGACCAGACGTTGGGGTTGTTGGCTGACACCAAACCTTCCACAGTAGTCTTCAAATTACTCAGTAACTTCCAGTGTTCCTTCCTGTAATGACATCAAACATGCCATTATACCAAACGCTGATTACTTCAAGCCCAGCAATGGACAAGAATGCCTCATCCTGCTCCACATCCTGTTGCTACCTCTGCCATTAACTCGTTAAGGCCACACTCTAACATGGCCAGGTTTGTATCCAGAACTAGGTGATTATTAATAATGACGATGATAGTAAATACCATGTATCTGAATGGGGCTCTGATCTTTATAAAAACATTCACATTAATTATTTAATTTGATCTTGATTAATCTGACCCAACCTAACAAGGGAGGTTAATTCAAAAAATGAGCATTTATCAGGCACCTGTTAGATGCAAGACACTGGAGATACAAAGGCAGATACTATAACTCTTGTTCTCAGGATAAATTTAAATAATAAATAAATTATTTAATAGGATAAAAATATATACGATGACAGGGATTGAGAGGAGAGTACAAAGGATCAGTCCTAGTAAAATGATAAAAAATGTAAAGAAGAAAGAACCCACTTTTACCTCGAAGGCCAAGATAGGATTCAGGGAAAACATAGTACCGATGACAGGCCTTGGGAAGGACTTTAATAAACAGAGATATAGATAAGACAGGAGGGGAGAAGAGTTCATTCCAGTTGCCAGGGATGATAGAAGGATGGAGAAGGGAAAGTGCAGGACTATAACACAAAGAATAGTTTAATGTAGCTCATATGTAGGCATGTGGTATTCTACAAAGGCTGACTGGTATAGGTTTTGGAGAGCTTTGAGTGCCAGGATCAGGAAGTTATACTTTATTCATACACATCTATATCAATATTGGGTCTTGGAATACAACAACAAAAAATGCCCTTGTAGACAACAGTAGCAGCTATATATCATCTGAAATTATTAGGGTCACATATATTTCCTGAGACTCAGAGAAAATAATTTAACACCTACCAAGTTTCCAGTCTGGGTTGCTGGATGGCGCAATGCATAGAGTGCCAGGTCTGGAGTCAGAAAGATTTATCTTACTGAGTTCAAATCAGGCCTCAGAAACTTACTAGTTGTGTGACCCTGGGCAAGACACTTAACCCTGTTTGCCTCAGTTTCCTCATCTATAAAATGAGCTGGAGAAGGAAATGGCAAACCACTCCAGTGTCTTTGCTAAGAAAACCCAGATAGGGTCACAAAGAACTGGATATGACTAAAACAATAACAAATGTTTTCAGTCCTGGGCTAGCATGCAGTAGGGGATACAAAAATTCAGCAAATGCTTATTTATGCCAGTGTGTGCTTAGTTTGATTAGATCTCTGAGAGTATAATGATAGCTCTCTATTCTCAAGGAGCTTTTAAGGTAGTTGGGATGATATACTTCAACCCTTCTGTGATGCTGATGCCTTCCATTGGATACAGACTACACCCCATCTACCTTTTTGCCCAAAGTGATTCTTGCACAGATTCTGCAGAGGAGCTTCCCAATGAGTTGAAGAAGTAGGCTACCCAGTGGTGATTCCCTGATGCCACATCTCCTTTTGTAATGTTTCCTCAATGATATCTGTCATTACTGCTACTTCTAAAAGTCATCAATAGATAAATGCTGCAGCTTACATAAGCCCACCCAGTCACTTACAAGCTACAACCTGAATTCTTTGGATATCATGAATTTTTAAGAACAGACCTATAATCAGGGAATATCCTCCAAAGAACACCTTTATTGGTCTTCTCCTGGGGCACAGTTAGGACCATTAAAAATACCTGTATAGTTTCTTTTTTTAATCTATACCTTCTTTTTTTTGTTTGTTAATTTATCACACCGACAAAACTGTCCCCCCATTAAGCAATTTTTATTTATTTTGTAAAAATGTTGTAGTTTAATCTGATTCAGGCATGTTCCAGCCCAGCATACCTGACACCTCTGATGTGGACCTTGGTCAAGACATGTTCCACCACAGTGACAAACACCCGTTTTATGCCTCACCTGATTCTCTCCATGGCTTCACTTGTCAAGGAAAATGAGAGACTGAATGTTGGAAGTAGGCCTTTGAGACCCATTCCCTTTATCAAGTCAAATGCTTTCTTGTAATTAACATATAATAAACTGGGACCTTGTTAAAACAGAGGCAAGGATGGAATATAATTACGAATTAGTAAACAAGCATTTCTTTAAGGGCTACTAGCATACTTTAAGCATTAAAGAAATTCTGGGGAAAAGAGAGAAAAATGTTTTCTAGAGTAGTCTGGGAAAGCACAATCGAGGTGACCAAAGTTTGACCTTGAAGTGATAAGTTGAGAGATGAGAGAATAAGCAGAAGGAAATGTTGAGGACGAAGGAAATTTCAGGTAGCAGGCACTATATTGATTCTAACAGAGTCCAATAGTGAAAAAAAGGCCCAAAGGTTTAGCTATCTAAGGCTTAGATATCTACATTTATATAAGGAACTAGCAGGAAACAAGGGGAAGACTGGCCTAGCTGCAGCAATGCTGGGGAAAAGTGGGAACCAACAGAACTCAAAAATGTTCACTAGACCCACTGTCTCCTCATGCTACCGTCCTATATTTCTCTTCTCTTTCTTGCCAAACTCAGAGAAAGCTGTGTATACTCAATGCCTTCACCTCCTCCCTTTATGATCTGCTGTTTAACTTCGTCATTCCACTGAAACTGCTCTGTCCAAAGTTGCCCGTGATTTCTAAAAGTCAAATCTTACCTTTGTTGCCCCTTGGTCTTCATCTTTCTTGACCTCTCTCTGCCCCATCGGACTCTGTTAAACTATAATTGTGCCGAGTCCCCTTCTCTCTCTACACTCCCTTTCACAGTCATCTCTTCAGCTCTCATGGGTTTAATTATCTCCTCCATGGAGGTGATTCACAGATCTGTATATTTAACCCAAGTCTCCCTCGGGCTTCCCACATCACCAGTTGCTTTTGGGGCATTTCAAACTGGATGTCCCAGAGACATCTCAAACTCAACCTGTCTAAAACAGAACTCATCTTTTCCCTCAAGCCCTCTCCCTATAGTGAATGTCTCTATTTCTGTGAGGCTACCACTATTCTTCCAGTCTCACAGGTTCATAACCTCTACATTATTCTGTCTTTACTATATATTGGATACTACATATCCAATCAGCTGCCAAATCTTCAGGATTTTACCACTACACTACCTCTGAAACCCTTTGCTCCATTTACCACCTTAGTTCAGAAACTCATCACTTCTCATTTAGACTACTACACTGACCTCCCAACTGGTCTTTCTGACTCGGGTCTCTCCCCACTCCAAGCCAGTCTCCATATGGCTGCCAAAGTGACTTTCCTGAAGTACAAATCTGACTGTGTTACTCCTCTATCCAATTAGCTCCAATAGCTCTCCACCGGCTTTAGGACAAAGTTTAAACTCTTCTGATCGGCTTTTAGCTTTTCAAAACTTGGTCCCAACCTCTATCTCCAGATTACTACACATTACCACTCTCCCTGTAACAGACAGTCCAGCCCATTCCCTGTTCCTCAGTTACGGCCCCCCATCTCCCATCTTTGCATATTAACCTAGCATGCACTCACTCCTAACGTTTATCTCACAGCACCCCTAACTTCCCTCAAGAGGCAGCTCAAGAACCAGTTCCTCCAGCTGCTAGTACACTCCTCACTGATCTGATATTTATCTTGTATTTATTATGCACATAGTTTTCTGTATACACTTGCTGCCTCTCCTGAAAGAATGCAAGCTCTGTGAGATCAGGGAGTGTTGCACTTTGGTCTTAACTCAGGACCTGGCACATGACAGGTACCTAATAAAGGCTTGCTGACTAGGGCCAGACTCTGGAAGGTCAGGCAGAAGCAGTCTCAACTGGCAACAGTGAGCTGCTGTAACATTTTTTAAGTAGAAGAGCAATGTGATAAGGAGTGGTATTTGAGAACTATGTAACAGGAGTATTTTTTGTGTGACACCCTTAATGTGGGGAGCTCCTAGTAAAGCAGCTTCCTCTGCTCAAGCAGGGCAGCAGTGGTCTTGTAACTTAGTCTCTGAAAGTTACCATGGGCATCGAAAGATTAAGTGAGTTGTTCAGGGTCACAAAAATGTAACATGTCAGAGATGGGACTTGAAAGCAGGCCAGATCTTGAACCTGGGTCATCCTGACTCTCAGGAAGGCCTCCATCTATTCTTCCAACTTTCCTATAGGTCAAGGGTTCTAACTGTTTTGTCAAGACCCACTTGGCATTCTGGTGAAAATTATGTACCCTCTCTCAGAGTAATGGCTTTAAATGTATAAAATATGGAGGGTTACAAAAGAAACCAATTATATTTATTTATTTATTTTGCTTTTTGGAGGGCAGTTGGGGTTAAGTGACTTGCCCAAGGTCACACGGCTAGTTTTTTTTTTGTGTTAAGTGTCTGAGGCCGGATTTGAACTCAGGTACTCCTGACTCCAGGGCCGGTGCTCTATGCACTGCACCACCTAGCTGCCCCCAATTATATTTAAATACAGTTAAAATAAGCAAGTTCACAGACTCTGGGTTAAGAATCCCTACTCCAGGCAGTATCAGGATATGACCATAAAATGATCAAAGTCTAGTTGAGGGCAATAGCTGTGAGAAAAGAGAAAAAATGCTAGGATCCAACAGCATGTAACAAGGGTGTGTACAATCTTCACTTCTACATTCATAATTGTAACTCTGCAAAGCACAGTTCTAGGTAAGAGGCACCACAACCATGCGTGTTATGAGAAGTGGGGCTATGTTTTACTTCAACAGTTTCCCCTAGGAAACCATTACAGTTGGAGCACTTGGCATTTCTCAGTGCAATCTCCAAACCAAACAAAACTTGAAATTCAATGCAATCAATGACAAATGAGTTCCATGAAGCAAGGAAAAACCGCAAAACTGGCTAAAGAAAGTCTCAGAACTTGAAAACACAGAGGCTAAAACTGCAAGGTAACCTTCTCTTGGCCCCCTCTAGTCATCCCCTTTGACACATCTGTCTAGGGTAATTTCCAATTTCTTGTTGGCAAGCTACTTCTAACCCTACAGAGAAGAAAAGAAAATCTGCTGTGGCCTAGCTACAAGTAAACTGATTGCCACAATATTAGATCAAATACCCTCCCTATTCACCCAACCAATTTCAGTATGCAGACAGTTTCAGCAGGTAAGGTCAGTGTTTTCCAGGTGAAACCTATTTAGAGCTTCAAGTAAGTGGGTAATGATAATAACTTAGATCAGGAGTCCTTAGCTTGGGGTCTATGAACATGTTACCTTAAAATATCTTGAACACTCTATTTCAATATAATTAGGCTCCTTTGTAATCCTATTTTTATGCTTTAAAAACATTATTCTGGGGCAGCTAGTGGTGCAGGGAATAGAGCACCGGCCCTGGAGTCAGGAGGACCTAAGTTCAAATCCACTTTAATTAACACTTACTAGCCGTGTGACCTTGGACAAGTCACTTAACCCCAATTGCCCTGCCTCCCTCTTTCCAAAAAGCAAAAATAAACAAATAAAATAAAAGCATTATTCTGAGAAAGGGTCACCAGATTGCTGAAAAGGTCAATTAAGGCCTTAGATGAGTTACCTTGCATTCAAACACATCCTTTATTTAGGACTGCCCAAAGACCAGGTTATCAACATAGGCTGCAGTGGCTGTCTAGGTGTTCTAGTGGGGCATCAAGTTTTTTTTTCTTTAATTACCCAAACCAGTAACCAATGGCTTTGCTTATCCTCTTACCCTGTGGTTAGGAAGGAGGAGGAAGATGAGTGTGTCAGTAAACATTTATTAAGCACTTACACAGTATGGGAGGTACAAAAGAAAAAAAAGAAAAAAGAAAAAACCCAAAAAACAACCCTTCTCCCCAAGAAGCTCATATTCTAAAGTGGGGAAAAATGTAAATAACTGAGTACATAGAAAGGAGTAAATGAAGATCTCAGATGGAGGACACTAGCAGCTGAAGAAACTTGGAAAGGTCTTCTAAAAAAAGTAAGATTTGAGCTGAGTGTAGAAGGAAGCCAAGAAACAGAGGGAAGGCAGGAGAGTATTTCATAAGAGAGGACAGTCAGTGAAAGGGCAGAGGCAGGAACTGGAGCATCCTGTGTGAGGAACAGCAAGCAGGCCAGTGTTGGATCCTTAAGAAGATACAGAGGGAAGGAAGTGTGAGAAGGTTGGGCAGGGAGAAGGGGCTACGTCATGAAGAAGCTTTAAATAAGCAAAACACAGCATTTAAAATTTGATCCTGGAGAAAAAAGGGAATTACTAGAGCTCAGTAAGCAGGAGTGTGACATGGAGTCAGACTAGTGAGACTAGAACTTGGGAAACAAACAGATCAGTTTTAAGGCTATTGTAGTAGTCCAGAGGAGAAGCAATGAAGGCCTGAGCTTGGGTAGTGACTACAAGTAGAGAGAAGAAAACACCTGAGAGATGTTGAAAAGATATCAATAACAAAGACCTGTCAGCAGATTGGATGCATGCTGAGAGTGAGATGCTGAAGAGGACACCGAGGTTTCAAGCTGAGGTGACTGGGAGGAACACGGACCCCCAAAAGTTACAGGGAAGTTGGGAAAAGGGGATTGCTGGGGAATGGGAAAGATAATGAGTTCTTTTGGGACACCTTGAATCTGAGGTGCTTATGGGATTTCCAATTCAACATACCCCAGAAGGTAGCTGGATATGCTAATAGCTGAGAGGAGAGAGGGGAGCTGGAGGCCTAGAAATCATCTTCATTGAGGTGACAACTGGATCCATGGGAGCTGATCATGGAATATCACCAAATGAGGGTACAGAGAAGGGGGGGGGGGGAAAGGTTGTAACATAGGACATAACATGGAAGAAGACCCTGCAAAGGAAACTGAACCAAATAGGTGGGAAGAAAACCAGAAGAAACCAGCCACAAAAACCTAGAGAGGAGAGAGGATGCAGGAAAAAGTGCTCAACAATGTAAAATGCTGCAAAGTGGAGAAGGATGAGGACTGAGAACAAATCATTGGATCTGGTGATTAAGAAATCATTAGAGTGCCTGGAGCAGAGCCAAGATGGCAGCATAGAAGGAAAAAGGTTCCACAGCTCCCACACAGCCACCTCAAATACCCATAAAATATGACTTTAAATAAATTTTAAGGTTCCAAACCTCACAACAGAAAAACACATCTCCCGCTGAAGGCAGCTCAGAAGGAAGGGCTCATCACAGTGTGCTGGGAGCCGAAACCAACACAGTCTGAAACCATGCTTGGCCCTGGGGTGGCCAGGACCATGCGCAGCTTCAGAAGAGTGGATCAGTGGCAGCTGTAGCAGTTTCCAGAATTATCAAGCCATAAGAAACAAGGACTAAGTGAAAGGTTAGTGGAACTCAGCTAAATCTGGGGGAAGAAAAGCAGTCTGGGAGAACTGCCTCCAGGGCAAGGATGTTGCAGAAGGGGCTGCGTCTAAGTAAGCTGCTTCAGAGCTCCTGGCCTGCAGACTGCAGGGGGGCCAAGCAATCATTCAGGGGCCAAGTGCTCTTGCATTGAGTGGCCTGGATCTGGATTGTGGTCTTGGGTGGTGGTCCTGGGGTGTGTTTTCAGTGAGCCAAAGCTGGTGAGGGCTGCAGCAGCCTCCCAGTAACTCTAGCAGCTGCGAAAACCCCAGCGATTTGGCACAGAGCTTTCCCTTCTGGAAGCAGAGTTCCACAGAGCTAAAAAAAAAAATCAAGTAATTCACTGGCAATATGAGCAGGCAAAGGAAGCAAAGTAAGAACAGGAACCGAACTCTAGAATCCTTTTTTGGGGACAAAAAGGATCAAAGCATGGAACTGGAGGAAGACAAAACAGTCAGAACTCCCACACCAAAAGCTTCCAAGAAACATGTAGACTGATTACAAGCCATAGATGATCTTAAGAAGGATTTTGAAAACCAGGGGCGGCTAGGTAGTGCAGTGAATAAGAGCACCGGCCCTGGAGTCAGGAGGACCCAAGTTTAATTCTGGTCTCAGACACTTAATACAAAAACTAGCTGTGTGACCTTGGGCAAGTCACTTAACCCCAACTGCCCTCCAAAAAGCACAAAAAAAAAAATTTAGTCAGGAGGAGGATTTTGAAAACCAAAGATGTAGAATGAGACATATTTTTAGACATGACCAATGTGGTTATTTGTTTTGCCTATCACTCATATTCATTATAAGAGTTCTGTCCACCACATCAACCTAGTTCATGTAGGGGGAATGCGAAGGGAAAGAAAATAAATTTTTGTCCACTGGAAAAAAAAAAGTATATTTTTAAAAAAAGATACATGGAGTCATCTTGCCCAAAACTGGTTCCCTTTACTCTTTTTGGTATAGTATTAGCCCTAAACACTGGGGCCCCTTGGATCCGGCCTCTGGTTCTAAGAAGGACAGGTTTTCCTGGGACTACATTTCCAATGAATTCCTTTCAGAGACTGGAAAAAATTGAGATTTGGGAAGCCTGGTGAAGCTAAGTATGTGTATCCTCAGTGTACGTGTGCTTCTCCAGTGTTTTGTATACTGTTATAAATTTAAGGGCTGTGAGGCTGTGTGAGGTAAGATCAACTCAAGGCCTTTCTTATGAAATTTATTTCAGCAAACAGAACCATTTGATGCCCTCTGACAATAAATATTTAGATCACTTCTTGCACAACAATGGTACTCCATAAATGCTTCCTGAATTCCTCTTCACATGAAGTGACTCAAGAAAGAACATAAGATTTCTTAAATGTTAGTCTAGACTTCTGCCTAAAAGTCACATATCAAGCATTCTCATTCTCATTCTTTCCCTCTTTCCCTCTCTCCCTTTTTCCCTCCCCCCCCCCACCTCTCCCATCACATTATAGAACACAACTGCTTTCCAGTAACATACCTTCCCATCTCGTCCATGAATTGTATCATGACATTTAGACTCTGGAAACTCAATGTGAGTCCACAGGTTAGTACTGAACCACTATTCCAGCAAGAAGAAATTGTGTACAAGGGCAAGTTGCAACTTACAAAAGATCAAGCTTGAAAAGTTCCCAAACAGTAGATTTCCCAGGAAAAAGAGAGTGGAAATGTGAGATCCTCAAAAAGAACAGCATAATCTCTCTAGAAAGGAAGGGTAAACAAGGACAGGAGACATGGGACAAAGGTAGAATGAGTAAATCTGTTCTTAACGCAACTCTCACTTCCTCCTTTGTGGCATCTGGAAGACGTGTTCATTCTGACTGGTAACATGGGCCACACATGACTTCAAGTGCTATCTGACATACCCTGAGAAAACTTGGATAGCAGGTTCTTCAGCATCCTAACAGAGCTGGAAGAAGGGACAGTGATTTATCAAGTAAGTACCTGAAGCCTCAGCCTAGACTCCAGGTCAGAGAAGCCCAAGTTAATCTCTTTGCTATAGCAGGACTAACACCATTTGCCACTTCTCTCCCTTTACCTCATTTCAGATTCATGACATTCAAGCCGCCAGGCAAAGAAGCCCTTTCCACTGATATTGCCATTGGAATTATTCCCTTGTCTCTTCTCCTGTTCCAGCCCCATTGCCTAGAAACAGAGAAGCCCCGAAGAAGTGCTGCTGCTCTTGTTAAAATCAGACTAAGACTGAGCAGTTTTATGCAGTTCCATGTAAATCAAGTGATCCCTGAGCTCTTTCTAAAGCATTTTATATGATCTTGGAGACTAGTTTAGCAGGCCTAATCCACACACAAAACTGCGTGGTTCTAGGTCACGATCCAAAGAATAGTGGTGATAGGATAGCAGCTGCCAACCTCTAATCCTTAGGGTCTTTTCTATGGCATGCCCCTGCAAGTCTGCAAGGACTGACATGTACTTTCTTCTTTATTGTCTCTTCTATTTGCTTCTCTATGTGTCTCTTCTGATTATGACCTTTACCTACAATCAAGTTAAAAATTATCCCGATCCACAGTTAAATAGGTTAGGTTTCCCCAATTAGTTTGGTTCTAAATCAGGAGCACTTCTAGGGTTTTATTAGCTGATTCGTTATCTACCCAACAGACTGGCCCCAGTTCTGCAAATCTCAAATGGAGCTGTGCAGAATAATTCCTCTTTCAGAAAACCCTCAAAATATTTGAAGTCAGTGAGATCATGTTCATCTATGGCATTTCTCTTCAACATAAACAAGTCCAGATAATTTCAACTGCTAATCACAGGTCAAGACTTCCATCTGATGGTCATCCTCTCACCATCCCATCCTGTCTGGTCCTCTTTAACTTTGGATATATCAGCTCAGTCAATATACTTTTAAAAATATACCACCCACTTCTGATAGTAAAAAACTAGAAATATTCTGGGGAATGACTAAACAAATTAGGGCCTATGAACATAATGGATTATTATTACACTGTCAGAAAGAATTTAGAGAAATATGTAAAGACTTACATGAAGAAATGTAGAGTGAAGATGAAAGAAATAAGAGAATATACAGAACTAAAATAATATAAATGAAAACAACAAAAAATGCGACTGAATTAAAATTAAATACCATGAACAATTCCAAGAACAGAAGATAAAAACATATCTCTTTCCTCTCAGAGAGGTGGAGAATTAGGATGAACTGCATATATTGTCAAGCTAACTGACAGTGCTGTTTTGTTGACATTTTCCATTGTTACAAAAAATGGCTCTGCCATTATGTGGGAAAATGACTGTCATGTAAAACAGAAAAAGGCCAAATCACACACAAAAAAAGGGGGGGAGGGAAATGCCTAGGGAGGAAATTCTTATCCCCCCTCAAAAAAAGATATGATAAAAGATAAGAAGTCTTGACTACACAAAATTTAACAGCTTTTGCCAGAATCAAATCAAAGAAAACAATGCTGGAAATGACAGAATGGGGAAAATATTTGCAACTAATGTCACAATAAAAGCTTGTTCTCCAAAATAGTCTGGGAACTGACACAAACATATGACACCAAAAGTCATTCCTCAGATGACAAATAATTGAAGGATACAAATAGTTCTCTAAAGAATTGCAAATGCTAATTGATCAAATGAAATCATGCCCCAACCCATTAACAGCAAGAGAAATGCAAAGTAAACTGGGAGTTTTCTATACTATGCAAACTATCGATCATTAGAGGTCAAATTGTTCTAGATTTCAATTTGGAATTAGAGAAGAAAAGGGACTAAAATGTCCATACCCTTTGACCAAGCAATGGCATTAAGGGACACACACCCAGAGAAGTCAAATGAAGAAACAAAGGTCCAATGGCAGCACCCAGGGATATCAAAGAACTAGAAATGAAATGGGCTCTCATTGCCGGAGAAAAAAATGTTGTACAAGCACTGACATTTCCTGCAGTAAGAAAATACTCACATGAGGAATTCAGAGAACCAAAGAATAATTTATATTAAATGATACAGAGTAAAGTAAGCTCAACCATAAACAATGTACGTAAATGTAAAGATTTCTCAAGGGATGAAAAGATTTCTTAAAGAAATTTCAACTCCAAGTAAAGGGGGAAAAAACAATGAAAATCCTATAGCTATAGGAGGAGGACTACCATATGTATATACATTCAGGAATGGTCTTTATATCAGAGGTTTTTGCTTAATTATTTTTCTGTTTTAGAGAATTCAGTCTAGAGGAGGTGGGAAATGAAAGCATTCATTATTACAAGTGTCAACATGGGGCTAAACACCAAGCATACAAATTCAAAAGTAGCCAGTACCTTCCATTAGAGGAGTTTCTCTGCTAACAAGGTTAACACGGAGCAGAAAAAGCTGCAGGGTTTATGTCTGGAAGAAATCACAGGGGCAGCCTATGGAAAGTGTAGGGGTGGAGGGAGGTAAAGAGAACATAGCAGGGTAGAAAAGATGGGTAGGACAGAATAGTAAGCATTGCTCTGATGAATACAATGATCCATGACAATTCCAAACTTATAGTAAAACATGCTATATACCCCTGGAGACAGAACTGATGAACTCTGGTTACAGAATGAAGCATAGCCTGCCCCACCTCCCCCCAAGATGGCTAATGTGGAAATGTTTGCATGACTTCATATGTATAATGGGTATTTGTATTTCTTGCTTTCTCAATGGGTGAGGGACAGGGTGGAGGGAGGGAGAGAATTTGGGAATGAAAATAATTTTTAAAATAAAAAGAATATTGAGCGTGGCTTGGGCAAGATATAAATAGTGGCACCTCTAGGCATATAAGACTGCAGGATAAAAGGTATACATAGAAACTTGGCAGAGCCCTAATAAGCTCCTGCATAACTTTCCCACAACAGTTAGTACAATCAATTTGCCAGATTAACTAATAATTACTCTGAGAACATTTGGCTCTGAAGGGATGGGAATAGGAAAGAACCACATAAGCAACAAGCTGGGAAAGGGGGAGAAAAGAGTAGCAAAACTGACAAAGGGGGGTATCTAAATTGAGGAGGTCCAGAAGGGGTACCCTCTCACTTTGAGTAGTAGAGCTGGAGTTGGAGGAAAGTAGCTTAAGAGCCTCTACACTCTACTCCATTCCAAGGCTACTAAAATCATCGTTCTTAGAATGTTAAAACCTTTGCCAAATAACAAGTGTTGGCTGGTGTCTATGGGAAGCAGCCTGGTGTGACGGAAAAATCAGTGAATTTTGTATCAAAAGAGAACGTGGATTCAAAGCTTGACTCCAACACTAACGTAATCCTGGGGAAGTCAAGTCTCTCTGAGCCTTGGCTTTCTCATCTTTATAATCTTTAAAAATATTTGTACTGCCTTGGCGAACTCTGGGAAAAAATGTTTTGTAAGCCTAGGCATACTCTATAAATGTGAATCATCAAAGAGATGGAATTAAAACACAAGTACGGGTAATTTTGTTTATACTAGCAACAGGGGTCAGGGAATGAATGAGCTTTCCAAGGTCCCCCTCTCCAACAGTGTACCTATCTACTCCTCTTTCTGCTGCCATGAACAGATCCCACCCATCTATCCTTTTATGAAAGTTCCCTAAAAAGAAATAAGAAATGACTAGAAAGAAGCAAACCATCCACCAAGAGGAATTCAATTGGCAAGTGAGCAAGTTACGGCAAACATCTTCTACTACCAGAAAAATAAAGAATTTCTAACATCTCAGACATGCCCAAATTTAAGAAATGGGAAAGAAAAGATAAGTATTCAGAGAGACTTTATTTAAGTGTTTCCCAATTATTCCCTCTCCAACAGAAAGGTTCCCTCTACATCATCTGGTCACACCAGTCCTGCCCAACGCTATCATGTCTCCCCAAGTCAGTTTCACTTAGGCCAGGTCTGCTTCTTGAACACACCATGGCTATTCCCACCTTGATGACTTTGCTTAAACTATATTCTAAAAACCTGTGACCTAAAATAACAAGATTTCTTTCCTTAACTGGAATGTAAGCATTTTTAGGGTAGTGGATAGGTCTTGTATTTCCTTTATACTCAAAGAGCATCTAGCATAGTGATGGGTATAGAATAGATGCTCAATAAGTAATCACTCGATTTAATTTAATGGAACCATTAAAAAAACTGGAGGCATAAGGGAAAGGAAAAAGCATTTACACAGCACCTACTATATAGACTGTCCAGCATTCAGCTAAGCACTTTACAAATATCTCCTTTGATCTTCACAAAAACCCTGCAGGGTAGGTCTTATTATCCCTACTCCCACCCCTCCATTTTACTGCTGGGGAAACTGAGGCAGAAAGCACTTAAGTGACTTACCCAGAGTTACACAGTAAGTGTCTGAGGCCAAATTTGAAGTCAGGTCTTCCTGACTCTGGGCCTGCTGCTTCTATCCGCTATGACAACTGGCTGCTTCTCAGAAGGCATAAGCCTTCTTATCCTTTGATTCTCAATTTTAAAAAGGCAATATGTAAAACTGCCCAGGGTAAGACAAAAAGAAGGGGAAAGGAAATATGCATTTATGTAGAGTCTATTATGTGCCAGGTACTGTGTTAAATGATTTTTACAAAATTTAACTTTTTGATAAGAACAAAGTCTGTTACTTAGCAAGACATCAACTGGGGAATGGCTAAACAAATTGTAACATAAGAATATAATGAAATATTAGTGTTCTAAGAAATAACACATACAAAGAAGCATGGATGAGAAGACTAGTATGACCTGATCCAAAATAATGTAAGAAAAAACAAACAAGTGAATGCCGTATAATTATGCCTAAGCCTGGCTCCAGTGGTGAGAAAATGCAGTTCTTTGCCGTGATAGAGGCCAACTGCCCGTACAGTCTGACTCAGGTAAAGTGTTGGGTTAGTTTTGCTGAACTGTCCTCCCTTCTTTTTTTATTCTTTGTTACAAGAAATGAGGATCTATTTGTAAATGAAGGCAAAGGATACCAACAAAATTAAAAAACAAAACCAAAAGAGGCAGCAATGTCTCACATCATATGTGTAAGAAGTTTCTCAAATGCATTTCCACCTAAAACAGGGGTAGAACTTCTCCTCAAAAAATAATGATTCTAGAGTTCTTTTTAACACTATGATTGCCAGAGAAGTCTGAGAAGGAAAAGAAATTTTCTCAATATACAAAGTGTAACCAGCATAGACTGGATACCCAATCTGCTGATTTATATATAAAACAAGCACAAAAGCATGAAGCTGTCTGCCTTAAGCCATACAAAAAGTCTTATTATTTTACAACTGATCATCATATTTGTCAAATAAAATCCATGTCAAACACTTTGTAAACCTTAAAGTTCTATATAAAAATTTTATAGCCACCGTGCACGCATCCGGATTCCAAAGTGTTTAACGTGAAATTTAACATTCACATAGAAGCAACACCACAATGCAAAGCAGGTACAGAGGGGAGAAAAAAAGTGTCACAGGGAAGACTGAGCAAACCCTTTTTTGGTTTCTGTACCAAAAGCACCCAAATGAGAAAGCACTCTGTGGAAACCATTTGATAAATGCTGATAAGCTTGCGTTCCAAAGGTCAATAACCTCTTTAGCCTCAAATGTTTTTTCTTTTCATGTTTATTTTCTCTCCCCCACAGAAAAACTTAAAAAAAGGAAAATTTCATAATAAATTTGCACAGTCCAACAAAAACAATTTACAACTCTGACACTGTCCAAAAACATCTAATTCTGCCTTTTAAATCCACCCCTATTCTGCACGAGAGATAGGGAGAATGTTTATAACCCCAATCCTCTGGACTTGTGGTTTATCATTATATTGGTTGTAATTTTGGTTATTGTCATATAAACCATTCTAGTTCTAATCACTTCATTCTCAAACAACTGATAAGAGTCCTTCACAGTTTCCTCTGAAACTTTCCATTTATTCATTTCTTATGGCACAATAATATCCCATTACATTCATATACAACAATCTTTTTAGCCATTCTCTAATAGATGAGTTCACGCTTAGTTTCTGGGTTTTGGCTATAGAAAGAGATGCTGCAAATATTTCAGTACATAGAGGACCTCTTCCTCTTTTTCTGATCTCTATGGGGTATAGGTACAGTAACACACATATTGATGGTTTAGTCAAAGGGTACACACAGTTTGATAACTTTTGGGGTACACTTCCAAGTTGCTTCCCAGAATGGCTGGGCCAATTCACAGGTCAACCAACAGGACACCAAAGTGTTAGTTTTCCCACAGTTCATCCAACATCTGTCATTTTCCATTTTTTTCATCTGGAACCTCAAAATTGCTTTACCTATTTATTTCTCAAATTATTACTGATTTAGAGCACTTTTTCATATGGTTGTGATAGCTTGGACGTATTCCTTTGAAAACAGTTTGTTCTTGTCCTTTGATCATTTATGTGTTGTTTGTCCTTTGTTTTTGAAGACTACTGACATCACAGGATGATGTCTTGACTTGTGCATGAACTAGGGAGAGAGAGAGAGAGCGAGAGAGCGAGAGAGCGAGAGAGCGAGAGAGAGAGAGACTGGTGAGGGCCAGTTGGAACTGCCCAGGACTTTTGAGAGCTGACACCTGGAGCTGCTGAGAACTGAGGACTGTGGTGCTACTTAGTATTTTTTCTATTTTGATATTGTTTTGCCAGATTCATCTGCTGGTGAAGGACAGTGCTGTTGTTGCATAGGTCCTGGAACCTTGCTGTTGGTTCAGAAGCCCTGAAGGATTTTCTTGTTTTATGTTTACAGAAGTCCTGGAAGAGGGTCTTGCTGATGTTTTCAGGGGTCCTGAGACAGTTCTGCAGGCAGAGTGAATTTATAAGGACGTTGGCAATGTATCTTGTGGCTTTGTTAAGCTTTGTCTCCCTCAGAAGAGGGGACATTGCTGAGAACTTGTTTTGGGTCAAGATGAAGAAAAGACCTCTCCTTGTGTGTTGAAGGCTGTGATGATATCTTAACCTTGTGGTGGATTAGGGGTAGATGGCCTGTGTTCTCCACTGCCCTTTTTGAGAAGGTACTTGGCGTTAACTGATGGTAATTCAGTAGTAATCCAGGGGTGGGAAACTTTTGACTTTATGTTCTCTGTGACTGACAAATGAATGTACTTTGTTTATGATTAGAAAGTAAGCTCCATTTGAGAAGAGAAACTGATTAAATGCGACTAACTAAATGAATGTACTAGTCAGGGATGGGATATTTTGACTCTATGCTCTGTGATTGAATTGAGAACTTGCTAAATGACTTGAGTTACATAGTATTTTGATTTTTTGTGTTCTGTGAATCTTGTGCCTTAATTTGTCACTGAATAAATGGAGAGTAACTATGCTGGTATTCCGAACCTTGGAAGTTGCCTTTGTTTGGCATTACACACCCTCCTCTATAACCTGGATCCAGAGTCATTCTCCAGAGGGGGCGGAGCCAAGATGGCGGCACAGAGTCATTCTCCAATGTTCTCTATTACTCAGAAGGTTGCAGCTGTTTTTATGCTACTAAAAAAAAAAAAAGCAGTGTAAATACTGGCCAGTCATCGAGTATGTCTCTTTAGGCTACTGAACCCTGGAATAGACAGAGGAATTGAACAGGTGAGAGCTGAAAAAAGATAGGTAAGAGAATGGATTAAGGTAAAAAGAGATTAACATGAAAAGGAATAGTCATTCCACTGAGTACACAAAAAAGCAATGTCACCATTCCCTGACTATACAATGATATGGGACACTACACCAAAAGACTAAGTAGAATACCCACTTTCAACCCTTCTACTGGGGTCCCACAGCTCTCCTTTTTTGTAGGCTAAATTCCTTGAGAAGGCCTTCTACAATAGGTATTTCCACTTCCTTTCCAGACTACATTATCAACTGAAACTGCTCTCTCCAGTTACTAATGATTTCTTAAGTCACCACCTATAATGGTTTTTCCTTTATCTTCATTCTTCTGGACCTCTCTGCAGCCTGGCACTCTTCATCACCCTCTTCTCCTTGATAGTCTCTTCTCCCCAGCTTTTCGTGACACAGCTCTCTACAGGTTCTTATCAGTCTAACCTATTATCCAGGTCATGTACACTAATTATGGGTGCCCCTCAAAGTTCTGCCCGAGGCCCTCTTGAATATTTTGCTTGGTGATCTCATCAACTCTCAAGGGTTCAATTAACATCACAATGACATAATAATGAGACTGTGAGCTCCTAGAGAGCTGGGGAAGTCTTTGTCTCTGCTGCTATCCCCAGAGTTTAGCACAAGTACTTGGCACTTAGTAGGCTCTTAATAAATGCTTACTGAATGACTACTTTAGATTGTATTATATAGTACAAGTCTTTTAAAGATAATAAATGAATGTAGGACAGCAGAAGGAGCAGTTCATGTATCAGTCTACATGTGGGTGGGTGATTCCTTAGGGCAGGGAGGGGTTCTTAACCTTTTTTGTTTTAGGGATCCCTTTGGCAGTCAGACAATGCTGCTGGACTCTTTCTCAGAATAATGTTTTTTTTAAAAGGAAATGCTACCTTTTAGAAAGGTTGGTGGAAATAAAGATGTAGGTTTTTTCCCCAACTAAATTCACAGATCCTTTAAATTCTGCCCACAGATCTTTTGGGGACTCACACACCTACATTTAAAAGAATATCTGCTTTAGAGTGGAAAGGTAGGGCTTTTTAATTTACTAGATCAAGTCACTCTATTCTATTTAAATCAATAATCATTTATTAACCTCCTACTAAGTACTAGACACTGTGCTAAGCACTGGGGATAGAAGGGCAATCCTCATTCTCACAGAATAACGGGAGACAATATGCAAACCACTATATAAAAACAAGATAAAATGCAGAATAAATTGGAGATAACCAACAGAGGAAAGGTACTGATGAGGTGCAGGCTCTGGGAGCCCCCTTGAACTCTCCTTGAATCTTTGACATACAGGTTCTGGGAAACCCGGTGAAGTCTGATTAAATCTTCCCATTTGTAGAGGCTCCCTTACTAGCCTAGCCCTCCACTGTTCATCTACTTATCACCTTTGAGCTTATCAAAATAGGAATCTACCCTTGCACTAACCTCATTAACTCCTCCTGAAGACCCTCCCCAAACTCCTCCTCCAGACCACCCCTAGCTTCCTCTGTACATAAGACCCCATCTTCCCTCCACGTGGTGTGAGAGAGCCATAGAATAGCTTAGCACAGATTTCCTCTGTGTCAGACTTACTCTGTCCTGCTTGCCCAATGCAAGCATCACAGATATGTAGGCTCCTGACTACTGTACAATGTGAAAGAGTTTGCAGATCTTATATATGACTGTATACCACCTTGGGGGGAGGGGGAAGGGGAAGGAAGGGGAGAAAATCTGAAACTCAAGTGATTCTGGAACTGAATCTTATAAACTAAAAGTAAACAAACAAGTCAATAAAAAAAAAAAGTCTACCCCATATGGTAAACGTTTAATAAACTTTGCTTTTCTTTGGCTAAGAAGATTTGAGTCAAATTCTTCCAGCAAGACCCAGTGTGTTAGTATTCTGGGGTCTCCAGAGCAACCCTAAACCCTCTTTGTGGGTAACCTCTTCAGTACTAGCAATTCAAGGAGCTGGGAATGGCTTCTGTACAAGGTGGGATTTTTAGTTGGGACCTGAAGGAAGCCAGGAGAGAATTCTAGAATTGGGGGATAGCTAGTGAAAATATACACATTTGGTAGATGGAATGTCTTGTAAGAGGAACAGATACTGAGGTGCCTGCCAACTCAAGAGATTTTGTGAATTGTGATTTAAAATCAAGAACTATATAAGTCTGTAGAGATAGTTTCAGTTCCTGAATAATTACCCAATAATGTAACAAACACAGGAAATTAGGTGGTACAATAGAGTGACAGGCCTGGATTCAGGAAGACTCATCTTTCTGACTTCAAATCTGGTCTCAGATACTTTGCTGTGTGACCTTGAGCAAGTCACTTAACCCTGTTTGCCTCAGTTTCCTCATCTATAAAATGAACTGGAGAAGGAAATGGCAAATCACTCCAGGATCCAAGAAAACAAATGGGGTCACCAAGAGTCAAAAACAACTGAACAACACCAAGGTAACACACTAGCTATAAATATCCCTTGCTGACCAAGGTAATGGGTCTTTGGTTTAAAGATGACTACTTAGCAACACCCCCAACTTTACTTCCTCCTAGTACTCTACTCAGTAAATGATGCGAATTATTTATGACTGAAATATTCTCAGTGATAGACAAGTCTAGGTCAAGGTGCCCAGCTCAGGCTTTTATATTCACAACAGCTGAGAGAAAAGTCAGAGAAGACTGAATCACAAACAACTCTTTCTGGGCAATTAGAATCAAACTGTATTCTCAACAGGAACTATTTTTATGTTTTACTGTAGTTATTTTCTCTCAAATTGGCAACTATTTAAATATTTAAAAGTATGACTATCTCCATGTCATTTATGTCCCTTTCTTCCAACTACAGACACCAGGGACAGAATCTAATTCATTTGGCAGGACCCAGCGTGTTGGAATTTTGGGGTCTCGAGCACCCCTAACCCTAACCTCTTCACCACCTCTCTAGTCAGAGGCCATGTTTGTTTCTGAATTCTTTCAGCTCTTAAATATCTGGCATGATTATGATTTCACACATTTCTTCCATAAGATCCAAAACCTGGTGCAGCATCACCTCACTCCTATTGGGGTGCTGGTGCAGGCAAGCACAGGCCAAGATGTGAAGTAAATGGTAACCCTTTTTGGTTACTTTCATCTTAAATTTATACGGGAGTTTTTTTTTGAAAAGTTGTTTATCTTAACTGGTCACATAACACAGTGGTAAGACGGCCAAACAATCCAAATCATTCATAGCCTTGAGACTTAGTGTGAAGTCCTTAGAATGAAATGACATTAACACAGGAATGATGTTCAAATATTCTGAGGAAATCTGATCACCCCCAAAGGTCTTCTATAAATTATCAAACAAGCACAGAAATGGATATGGGAGTAAGCCTGGCATTACACTAAAACTCCTGAGGAGGAAGCAGTAGGGCAGATAGAAGAGTGTTCAGGGCGTTCTCTTTCCCATCTTCTTACCTGACCAAGGACCTTGAAAGTTCCAAAGGGTTTGGACTATGTAGGACTTCCCATTTTCCTACTGGTATTCTAGTATCAGCCCCAGATCAGCCGATAGCAGTGTCTAAAGCCAAAAACAGACTCAATGTAGATTCACAATTTCACAAGGAACCCAGCAAAACAAACAAGGATGATTTTTTTGAAGTACCCACAAAAGAGAGAAAAGGATTTTCTTTGCCACAAGTGTTCCTTAAGCCTAAGACTACTTTCCCTCAAAGTCTGTATGGACTTATGGGAAAGTGTCACAGATTTTGGGGGGATATTTTATACCAATTGTATTTATTGTACCACCTTGGTAAATACTTGTTTCTAAAAGCTACTTAAGGCTAGTTAAATTATTTTCAACCGATAATCTTGGGGAGAAGCACACTGATGGGGGTATGAATTAGAGAATCACTTTCCTAACTCTTCAGTGGGCACACCTAAAGGGAAGATGTAGCTTTATTCTAGGGAAACAAGACTTACCTGTGAGAGTGGGAGTTGGGATAAAGATCCTCAGAGGTTATATGGGCAAAGAGACCAGGATTATAGTTTTAAACAATTCTACCTGTCTGTACTCACAAACTCCCTGAGGAACAATTGTTGGGTATCGCTCATCCCAAAATTTGGACTGAATAATAACTACCCCAAATTAGAAATGACAAAGGAATCTAAAAATAGAAGAGAGAAATCTATCATTAATTGTATAATCTTACATCACTCAGAGTTAAAAGTTAGGCTAACGTGTTAGGCTTGCAATGGAATAAGACATCATCTCAAAGGCCCAGATTCAGAAAAGACAGGCAATAAAGAAATGAACAGGAGGAAGGGAAGAATGAGTCATGCTCATAGCAGAACCCTGCAATGCCAAACTCCTCCCTGATACCAGGAATCTTGTGGTTCTAAGAGGAAATTTATCAAAAATGCACTGTCTTTCATACACACACACACACACACACACACACACACACACACACACACAATACTAGTAATCCATGATACAAGTGAATTAGCTATTTTTTGTTTTGTTTTTGCCTTGGTTGTATTAGATTCGCCCTGACTCATCCATACTCTTTCTAAAGTCAGTTTCCCCTTGTGACTATGGGCACAGACTAATGAAAATAGAGAGGCAGTCTATGGCCAGGATACAAGGTAGTTTTTGATCTTTTTGGTCTCAGGACCACCTCTTGTACTCTTAAAAATTATTAGGGTCCCCCCAAAAAAGCTTTTCTTAATGTGGGTTATATCTAGAAGTATTTACTTGTTAGAAATTAAAACATCTTAACATTATTATGAAAATAATTTTGACTTTAAAAAGCTGCTAAAAAGAATTTCAGATACACCCCTGCCTTGGGGGTGAGGGGCCAAGGGGAGATCCTGGACCACACTTTGAGAATCTTCACTGAAGATAACTGAATGAATCAAACTTTATCACTTCACTCTAAAGGAATAACCTAGCACCTGAAAAGCCATGTAGCAATGATTTCCATGGGATCTTCCTACTTCTATTGTGACTACTCTGCTGAAATTAGCATTGAAGTTTCTTGAGTAGTAGCAAAGGAACATGGACAGAGAACCACAGGAACAAAGGTGCCTGGCAATGTGCCTGCCTATATGAGGTTCTGAGCAAGACAAGTTAAAGATGCATTATCTCCTATTATTATTTCTCTAAAACCACTAAGCTTGGATGTCCAGAGGAAAATAGAGAATATATTTTGATGGAGTAAAAAGCTGGTTACTTGACTATGTGCCTGACCTAGTGGTATGAGATCAAAACACATGACTGACAACTCAAGAGGAATCAAGATTTGAGTTTTTCATGTAAATCATTTAAAGCATTTCAGACACCAGGAGGAAAATAGAATAGCCTCAATATATTTAAAAGCAGCAAATGAAATGTAGAAAAAGAAGTAAAACTCTCTGGAGTCATGCATGGCCCCTCTCTCACCAGTACCCAGGCTAGCACATTAAGAATAGATTTTAGAATGGAAACTGAAAGTTCTGACAACCAAATCCCCGCATGGCTTTATCCACTACAACTAGGTGGCTTCTGGTTACCTACGTAAGCTATTAAGCTTAGAACTGTACATTTGGGACAAGCTGTACCAGGCCTGAAAGTTTAATTTGGTTTTT
>CM053596.1:233659630-233671654 GCA_028646575.1 Pseudocheirus occidentalis | reverse complement strand
TTGCAGGCTCTCTCTTAATCTTTTTCCTGCCTGCTGCAGAGCATAAAACTTTCTAACTCTACCTCAGACCCCTGCACTTTGCAGGTCCCCCTATTTCTCCTGCCAGCTGCTAACAATAAACTTTGAAACTTTGCCAAAAGATAGCTTGGATCCTATTTGAAATTCTTTTCCAGACAAGAACCCACTAGGGATTATAAGACATCCCTCACACACACCCCAGACACCCCCAATCTCTCCACACCTCTTCATTGATAGAGGAGATACCTCAATCATGCAATCTATTAGACTTTATCTTGTGGGGTCATATCAAAATTGTCCTTTCTGTATCAAAACCACTTTCTCTGGACTGATATTAGGATTACAAATGCAATCCTTTTAGTCACTGAGCAGCAGCTAAAAGTTTATTTCCTGAAGGTCTAAAAATCAGTGATTTATTAGTACAGCACCAGTTGTGTTGAATTATCATAAGAAGCATCAACGTTTTCAAATTTCAACAATTTACTTTTCAAATGTGGCTTTTTAAAAGGTATGTGGCACTTATATTTCTCAAGTTATTAAAACTTAAGACTGCACTATGACTTTTGGGACAGCCTGTATCACCTACATCCTATTGGTGCAGATGCCTCCTTAGCTGCAGCTCCTCTACACCCTATCAAATTAAACCTTTTTAAGGCAGACATTTCTTAACTATTTTAAACATTTATTCCGGTACTTGATTAATATAGCCCATCAGATTAAAGTATACATTTTCTTGGATTCTTTAGAAAAACTGAGGTTTTTGTTTAATATTCCTCAACAGTATCTTTTTTCTATATGTCTCCTCAGCTACTTGTTCTTCCAGGTACCACAGTCACATTCGGCATGTTTTATTGCACATATAGACAAAATTGGGGTCTCAGCTCAATTGCGGAGCTACAGCAGCTAGAAGGGGTAGTGGTCATGAAAGGGCAGAGCATCATTTCCGTGGCTTATTCTAGTGCATATCTACTACTATTCTCTCGCCCAATCCCAATTCCAAAGCCATTCCAGGATTTTTTGGATTAAGATAAAATCATAGGATTTCAGACTTGGAAAAGCATCTAACTCCTTCCTTTTCCATTAGATCAGAATGAAGGCTAGAGAAATGAACTAACTCTCCCCAAATGCAGAATATGGACTTGAAACCAGGTCCTCCACCTCCAAATGCAAAGTTCCTTCCTAGGCATCCCGGATCCCTGCTCCCCCCCAGGGCTCCAAGGGTTGGGGAGAGATTTGCGCGCGTGCAGGGCATGCTTAGCGCGCATGCAGAACATGCTTTGTAAAGCCTCCATGAGGGCCGGCGACAAGCAGGGAGGGGTGGGTGAGAAGCAGGACCAGGTGCCCCAGTTCCCCTCGCCCTGCCCGAGGGGCGCTCCGGCTTCTGCTCACCTGGGGGTGGCTGCAAACGGAGCCCGAAGCCCGAGGCCCCCCGCCTCCGCGGGAGCTCGCTGCAAGCTAGGCCAAGCACACAGTGTCCGCGCTTTACGCAGCAGCAGCTCGAAGTCTGGGGAGGAGGCGGTGCCACCCCTCCGCTTATACAACCAACCTCGCGACCTGGCGCCCGCGCGCCCGCGCGCGTACCTCCTCTCGCCTGTAGGGCCCAGCTTGCAGAGTTCAAGAGCAGAAACGGCCCAGAGCTCAAGGCTGGGCTGGGTTGGGCTGGGGAAGGGCTCTGGCCACGTGATCCCGCTAGTGGGGGCAGGGCCTGGCTGCGTGCGCAGCTAGGTTGGAGAGGTTGGGTCTGAGGTGCCTCTCCAGCCGCGACCCCCGACTGTTTTGTAGAGTGGGTGAACGCATGGGGTGAAGCTCCCCTTCTTTTATTATTGTCCTCTTTAAAAATGTTGCATTTCACCAACTTTGCATTGATGATCATAATAGCCAACACGTAGAATGGCTTAAAGTTTGCAAAGCCCTTTCAATGGCTATCTTATAGATAAGATGGTCTGGTTTGACCGTCACCGAAGTCCTGGGAACGCAGGGACCTCGGGCTTCTTGGCCTCTCCCTCCAGTCCTGCCTTCTGCAATAATCCTTTCCCAGTCCTAGTCTTGGTGCCTTCTGTCCGAGGTTATCTCTTATTTATCTGCATCTTGTTTGCATGCTTTTCCTCCCAATTTATCCTATTTATATCTTGTTGGTTTATAGTTGCTTGTTGTCTCAGTCAAAAGACTGAGCTTCTTTGAGAAAAGGGGCTGGGGTTTGCCTTTGTGTCCCCAAGCGCATAGCATAGTGCTTGGCACATAGTAGTTACAGTTTGCTCGTGTCCGACTATTTGTGAACCCATTTGGGGTTTTCTTCACAAAAAAACCCAAACAAACCTGATTTGCCAGATGAGGAACCTGAGTCTGGGAAAGGTAAAGTGCCTTGCAGAAGATCACACCGTCAGAAAAAGCATGAAAAAAACATTCAAACTCAGGTCTTCCTGACTCCCTAGTCCAGCACTGTATTCATTGCAGACTACAGGTTAAGGAAACAAGCAAGAAAAGTAGCATTTGAGCAGTGGATGGAGAGATGACCTTGAAGTCCAGAAAACCTGGGTCCTGGTCGCCCTTCCTCTCCCGCCCCGCCGCGCGAACCATAAAGCTGCGGCCCTCAGCAAGTCAGTTCCTGGGAGTAACTCATGTGCAAAACAGTTGCCTTGATTAAAATCTCAGTGCCCCTAGGTACCTCCCCGATTTGCAGGGTGGGTGTGTCCCTATGCATCAGTAGCGCAAAAGCTTCAGTAGAGGGAGTACCTCACCCAAAGCTACTTACACAATGCAATCCCAGGTTAAGTTTAACCTAAAAATAAAGCGTATTTTACTTTGTGGATGGGGAAGGGGAGAGGAGAGAGGAGAGGCTGAAATCCCCATTGGATGAGCTCAGTGGATCCATTTGGGTGTTCAATAATACACAGGCATCAATGGCAATTTATCAGTTGCTCATTCTATAACCCTGGACAGCTACAGGTGTATGTGCAGAGATATGCAGGTTGGAGGAAGCTGTCAATCAGACACTTAAACCTTAGTTATTATGGACAAATAAGCCTTTTTAAAAATTATTTTTATTTTAAAATGTATTTTATTATTTATTGTTTTCCTTTTAGTTCTATTTTATTTTTAAAATTTTAATATTTCTTTGTGTTTATTATCTTATTTTCAGCTTATTTTATTTGTATTTATGTACATGTATAAACATAATAAAAACTAACATTTATATATCACTTACTATGTGCCAAGCACTATGTTAAGCAGTTTACAGTTATTATCTCTTATAGGCCTTACAAGAATCCTGGGAGGTAGGTGCAGTTATTATCCCCATTTTGCAGATGAGGAAACTGAAGTGAAGTGATTTGCACAGTCACATATCTAGGAAGTATGTGAGACCAAATTTGAACTTGGGTCTTCCTGATTACCAGACCCAGCACTCAAAAAGCCTGTAGGGACTGGAACTGTGATGGCAGCTGTATAGGGCACTCCCTCTATTAATGCAGGTCCCAAGAGAGTTAGCTGGAGCATTGAAGGGTTGAGACTTGCTCACATAGGGGTCACATAATCAGTGTATATCAGAGACAGGATTTGAATTCAGATCTCCCTGGCTCTAAGGCCAGCTTTCTCTCTGCTACTCCAAGTTGCCATTCAAATGACTTCTACACATAATGGAGAAAGTGAAAGGGGAGAGGAGGGCTGATGATTTCATCACTCTAGGGAGTTCCCTATATAGAAGCTCCTTCCATCATAGTAGATTGATGACTAGTCTTTAATTTATAACCTTAGACTCTTAAGTGATTTTTCTAAAGCACAGCTCCACCCATATCATCCTCTACTCAGTAAATTCAGGGGCTCCCTATCACCTCTAGGATCAGATAAAAAGATACTCTGTTTGGCATTCAAAGCCCTTCATAACCCAGACCCCTTCCAGTCTTCTTATACCTTATCCCCAGCCATATATATATACTCTTTAGTCTAGTGACACTGGCCTCCAGACTGTTCTAGGTGAAGAGGTGTGGGGAGTGTGGGGTGTCTGAGGGATGTTATATAATCCCTAGTGGGTTCTTGTCTGGAAAAGAATTTCAAATAGGACCCATGTTGTCTTTTGGCAAAGTTTCAAAGTTTATTGATATGCTGGCTTAGTAGCTGGCAGGAGAAATAAGGGGACCTGCAAAGTGCAGGGATCTAAGGTAGAGTTAGAAAGTTTTACGCTTTGCAGCAGGCAGGAAAAGGTTAAGGATAGCCTGCAAAGAGCTGGGGCTTTGAGGGGCAGTTCTTATAACCCTAAAACTGTCAGTCAAAGGCTAATTATGCTAACTAGGTGGGCAAAGGTGGAGTTAGGGAGGAGTTTGGGAGGAGTTTAGGAGTGGTTAGTGCTTAAAGGGACATGCACTTTTTATATCAACTGCGCATGTGAATTACCCATAATTCACTGGTAAATCCCCCTAAGGGGGCTATGGGGAGGTGTAGTTTTGAGCTTGAAACTTCACTAGGTTACTTTTGGTCAAGGATGAATGAGGTATGGCCAATATGGCTGTTTGGGAGGACAGACTTCATTGTTTCCAAGTCTGGGAACTAGACTGATTAGGGATTCAGGAGTTATCTCTTTGATAATGTTGCTCAAGGCTTTTGGGTACAGCTGGCCAGTTAGAACAAAGGGGCTACGCATTTCTCTAGACTAAAGAGTTTGTTTATGAAATACTTGGGTAATGTATTCATAGGGATGACTATTGTTGGTAGGTAGACTGCTAGCTCAGGGGAAAAGACTTTTAGGCTGGGGGAAGGAGAGAGGCAGTAATGCCATTATGGCTGAGGGGGAAAGTGTGACTTTTACAACTTAATTACACAGGCTTCTTACAGACTGACTTACATACATAGGTACCTGAACACAAGTGAGGTTTTACAAACATAGGTTACAGACAAAAGCATCCCATACCACATCACAGGTACAAGACTATCTCTTGGCTCTGGACATTTTCTCTGGTTGTCCTCCATGCCTGGAATGCTCTTCCCCCTCAGCTATGCCTGCTGACTTCCCTGGCTTCCTGTAAGTTTAAAATAAAACCTCATCTTTTACAGAAAGCCTTTCTCAACCTCTCTTAATTTTTGTCCCTTCCTTCAGTTATTTCCTATTTATCCTGTATGTAGCTTGTTCTGTATATATTTCTTTACATATTGTCTCCCCCATTAGACTGTAAGCTCCTTGAGGTCAGGGGCTGTTCTTTGCCTCAGCATGTTTCATCATTAGCCCTCTAGAGTCATGGTTGGTTATTACATTGATCAGAGTCTTTAATTCCTTCAAAGTTGTTTGTTTTTACCATATTATTGTCATTGTATAAATTGTTCTCATGGTTCTGCTCCCCCACCTCCTTGTGCTTCAGTTCAGTCAAGTGTTTGAAGGTTTCTCTGAAACCATCCCCTTCATCATTTCTTACAGGACAATAAGTATTCCATCATATTCATATACCATAACTTATTCAACAATTCCTCAATTGATAAAAACTCCTGCAGATTTTCATTCTTTGCCACCTCAAAAAGAGTTATAAATATCTTAATGCAGCTTAGTTTGTTTTGTTTAGGACCAATCCCTCTTTTAACCTACCCTCTCTACATTTCTCCCTTCTTCCCTTTACTTCCTATTTCCCCATTTAGGGAAATGTATTTCTACACCCAACTCTGTGTGTGTGTGTGTGTGTGTGTGTATGTGTATATTCTTTCCTCCTTTGACCAGTTCAGATGAAACAAAGTGTCAAATGTCAACCATTCCCATCTACCCCTTCATCACTGTTTGTGTAAATGTCTACTTAACCATCCTTATTATGTGAAATAATTTTTCTCATGCTACCTTTCCCTTTTCCTTTCTACATCCACCCCCAGTACATTCTTCTTTCACTCTCATTCCATTTTCTCTTGAAATCAAGACACAAGAGAATCACTCCCAGGTCTTGTCTAATTGGGTCTACTCTATGACTCTTGTTGATGATGGAATTCAGAGGGGACACATATATCATCTCCCCAAATTTGAATGTAAACAATTTATTCTTGTTTAGTCCTTTATGATTTTTTCAGGATTTAAAAAATTTTTATTTCTCTTAACTTCTACTTGTCTTGGACTTCATCGCTATTCACTATTAGATAACTCCCATTGCAATGTGGAGTCATGAACTCCAAATATTCCATTTAAAGAGGGAGCTTAGATCAGAATATCTCTTGTTTTCTCACTTGTCTGCATTACTTTGGAACTTCTATGACTTTTTTTCCTCTCTTGCTGGGTACCAATCCCCTCCCTACTCCCCTCCTGTGCTTTTCAATTCTTTTTGTATGTTGTCTTTCCTCCCATTAGACTGTAAGCTCCTTGAGGGAAGGGACTGTTTTTCTTTATTCCTATTTTTATCCCTAGTGCTTAGCATAGGACCTGGCATATAGTAGATACTTATTAAATATTTATTTATTATTGACTGACTAACTCCTATATTTGAATTTCAAAGTTTCTATGCAGCTCCAGGCTTTTCATCAGAAACGTTTGGAAGTTCTCCATTTCATTAAAGATCCATTTTCCCCTATAGGATTACATTCAGTTTTGCTGAGTAAGTTATTCTTTTCTGTAAGCCTATTTCCCTTGCTTTTTGGAATATTGCATTCCAATCTCACCACTTTTCATAGTGGTGGATGCTAACTCGTATGCAATCTTAACTGTGGTTCCTCATGTGGCTAACTCATGTGTAATCATGTGTAACTGTGGTTCCTCAGCACTTGAATTCCTTTTCTGACTGCTTGAAGTATTTTTTCTTTGACCTAGGAACTCTGGATTTTGACTATAATATGATATAATTGGCTGATTGTTTCCTATCCAGGTCTGAGTTCTGCAAGTCCCCGACCTCGGTTTGGGTTGGGGCAATAGTAGATTGCTGCTGACCTCAGCCACTATTAGCCAGCTGGGAAGCTCTGCTAGTTAAGAGAGACAGATCTATAGGCTCCCCTTTGGTCTTTGATTCCTGACCTGGTTATTTGACTGGACTAGAACTGAGACCCTTTTCTGCTTCTGGGAGCCATACCAGTGCTGCCTGCTTCTGAATTTGCTTCTTGCTCAATATACAGCCAAGGACCCAGGCTGCTCCCTACACCAGAACACCACCCCTGTGTGCAGAGTCCCTCCTCAGACCACCCTGAAGCTTTGACCTGGAACTGGGTAATGACTGACAAACTGCCAATTGGCAGCTGATCTGGCACCTTGCACTTGGATTATGCCAAGTGGCCCTGAAGTCCTGGTCACATCCTATCCCTAAGTATCTTCTGACCTCTCTGTCTCCTTCTGACTTGGATTGCAAAAATGGTGCATTTTAACTTTTTCATGGGTTTCCTCATCAAGATTCTGTCTTCTGTTTGGAGGAGTTTGGGGATGGGGATGGGGGAGGAGCTTCCTGGACTGCTTTCTGTTACTCTGCCATCTTCTGGTCTAGGCTGCCACTCACTTCTGTATCCTGGAAATCTTACTTCCCATCCCATTACTCGACTCAAACTATTCTCTTCAGGATTACAAACTCTCTCTTAACTGGTAAATCCAATGGCTTTTCCTCACTCTTCATTTTACTTGAACACTCTAAGACTTTTCATGTTGTCAACCATCCTCTCCTGTTGGACACTGTCCCCTCCTTTGGCTTCTCTCTCTCTCTTCCTCTCTCTCTCTCTCTTTCTCTCTTCCACTCATTTTCTTTTACTGGATCATCTTTCCTGCTCCCTCTTATTAAATGTGGATGTGCCCCAAAGCTTTGTACTTGGCCCTCTTCTCCCTCAGAAATATCATCAGTTTCCAGTGTTTCAATTAACTTCATGCAGATGACTCAGATTAACATTGCCAATCCTAATCTGTCTCCTGAATTCCAATTCTGCATTACCAATTGCTTACCGAACATCTTAACCTTGGATGTCCTTAACCTTGTATCTCAACTTAACATGTCCCGAAAGAAACTTATTCTATTTTCCCCAAAACACATCCATCCTTCAGACTTTCTCATCCTTCCAGTTATTCAGGTTCTGAGCTCATATAAAATTTACCCTAAAATGAAAAAAGAGAATTGATCAGGTTTTCTACATAATTTTAATTCCTGAATCTAATAGCAAATTCCTCTCCAAATGAGTGATTCTGTGGCAAATCAGCAACTACACTGGGAAAATATAAAGGAGAGAGGGTTCACACACAAAACTTTCATATCCAAATTAAGTTACTAAAGGCTATTTTGAAATTCTGTACATTTTTTATTTAAAAATAATATTTTATTTTCCCCCAGTAACATGTAACGGTGATTTTTAACATTCATTTAAAACTTTTTTGAGTTCCAAATTTTCTCTCTTCCTCTGTCCTTCATCTCCCCTTTCCTCAGACAGTAATTTGATGTAGGTTATACATGTTCAATCGCTCAAAACTTATTACTGTATTATTTATGTTGTGAATGACAGGGCTAAAGGAAAAAAAACAAGAAAAAAATAGAGAAAGTGAAAAAAGTATGTTTCAGTATGTATTCAAACTCTATCACTTCTTTCTCTGGAGGTGAATAGCATTTTTCTTCATGAGTAAAGGATATTCTTTTTTTTTTTTTTAACACATCTTGCATTTATTTTACTTTTTCCCTCACTTAATAGTATTTTATTTTTTCCAATTACATGTAAAGATAGTTTTCAACATTCACTTTTATAAGATTTTCAGCTCCAAATTATTCCCCCTTTTCCTCCTCTCCCTAAGATGGCATGCAATCTGATAGAGGCTATACATGTACAATCATATTAGACATATTTACACATGAGTTATGTTGTGAAAGAAGAATTGGAAAAAGGAAAGACCACAAGAAAGAAAAAAAAGAGTGAGATAATAGTATGCTTCACTCTGTATTCAGACTCCATAATTTTTTCTCTGAAGGTAGATAGCATTTTCCACCATGAGTCTTTTGGAATTGTCTTATATCATTGCATTGCTCGGAAGAGCTAAGTCTATCAAAGTTGGTCATTGCACAATGTTGATGTTACTGTGTACAATGTTCTCCTGCTTCTTCTCAAGGATATTCTTTATAGTCCATTAAGGTCTCAGTACAGAAAGGGATAAGGGATGCAGTAAATCACCAAGTCTGAGTCTTGTGGGAGAGGGGGAAAGACAGCTTCAGAGATGACTTCCTAACTTTTCCCTTTTGGAGAGGAAAAGTCTCATCTCTAATGGGTCATAGTCTCCCCCATTTCCCAGGGGGCTTTAAGGCAGACATTTCTTGGGGAGGAAGGTATTATCTATTGCCTCTGATCCTAAACTGAGGTTTTCTCATCTTTGAACACTGTGATTGGTTGACCAGGAAAGAAGAAAGGGAAGGGAGAGAGAGTTTGATTTACCCCATGACTGAGTTTGGGCCTGTTCCCATAGAGATAGAAACCAATTCTTCCATGCCTTAGCTGGACTATAAGAATTTTTCCTAGAATCCAGGACATCCAAGTACCCCCATTTACACATGGCCATGATAATGGGGGAAAAAAAAGAAACAGAAGATGTCAAAACTCTCAGCAGTGACCAGTTGGGACTTCAGAGGCAAAGAGACTAACAAGAACTACATATTCAGATAGGACTATTTGTTGATTTGTTTTCCTTGACTATACTTATTTATTACAAGGGAGGGACCGGGTAGTATGTTTGGTGCTGAGAATGGGGATCAATAGTTAATGTTGTGAAAAAATGTCAGTAAAGTATTTTAATAATAAAAAACTGAACAAAGGACCAAATAAAGGCAGATTCAATGTAGTAAATATACTAATAGTTTCCAAATTAATTTTATAAATTTAAAGTAATTTCAACTGAAATCATAATGGGATATTTTATGAATCCAGCTAGGTAGGGCAGTGGATAGAGAGCAGGGTCTGGAGTCAGGAAGATTCAAAACTGACCTTAGTCACTTAGCTTTATGACCCTAGGAAAATGACTTAACCCTTTTTGCCGAAGTTTCCTCATCTGTCAAATGACCCGAAGAAGGAAATGGCGGACCACTCCAGCATCCTTGTCAAGAAAACCCCAAATGGGGTCACGAAGAGTTGGACATGACTGAAAAAACATACTGGCTCTTACTGGCAAATCACATAAGTCCCCTGAGCCTCTCAGGTGTCTTATCTGCAAAAAAGACAGGATTGGACTAGAAGAACTTAAAGGTCTCTTCCAGTTCTAGGTCTATGATCTGGTGAGAGTGAAATTTATTTGGAAGAACTTGAAAGCAAGAACAGCAATATTTTCCAAGGAAAAAGAAATTTAAATGTATCTATTTTATTTCTTCCAATTATATGTAAAAAATTTTTTTAACATTCGTTTTTTTAAAATTTTGAATTCCAGATTCTCTTTTTCCTTCCCTTTCCTCCCCTCCCTCTTCCTTGAAAAGGCAAGCAATTTGATATAGATTATACACATACAATCATACAAAGCATATTTCTATATTAGTCATGTTATGAAAGAAAACACAGACAAAAAATAAAGAAAGTAAAAAAATGCTTCCATTTGGATTTAGGCTCCATCAGTTCTTTCTTTAGAGGTGGATAACATTGGATATAGCTTTTAAAAAATACTAGAATTAAGGTATAAGTCATTTGAATGAAGACTATATGTAGTAGTTCAAAAGTGCCAATAACTCAGATGTCTAGAAACTGAGGAAAGACTAAATAGATCGAGGGGCAGTGTCGCATTGTATCACACAAAGGACAAAAGGGGTGACAAAACTGTTGTTTTCCCTGTTTCCGTGCTTGGGAACTTTGGGAACAAAATCCATTTCAACTACATGTCTAATAACTGTGCTAAATAATTTCTCAGCCTCCTCAAGGCCAGAGACATCTTCCTTTGCTCCACATTAGTCACAAGTGAGTATGGCCACATTATCTTAGAATTTTACTACTTGAAAGGTCCTGATGGGTCACAACCTCCCAGGCTCCCATCTCTCCTATCCTCTCACTCACACAAAACCTACTCTGATCTTCTTGGCCCCATTCCAGAGGAAGCTAGGTGGGTATAGTAGATAAAGCTTTGGCCCTGGAGCCAGGAGTTCAAATCTAGTTTAGGCCCTTAATAGCTGTGAGACCCTGGACATGTTACTTAATCTCTGTCTTCCTCGGTTTTCTCAGCTATAAAATGAGTATCATTACAGCACCTGTATATCAGAGTTATTGTGGGGAATCAAATGAGATAATTATAAAGTACTTACCACTTAAGGACATAGAAATGAATGAAATTTTCTTTTTTTCCTTTTTATTAATCAATTAATTTTTATTTTTCAGCATTCACTTCCACAAGATTTTGAGTCCCAAATTTTCTCCCTATCTCTCCCCCTGTCACCCACCCCCTACCCAAGATGGTATACATTCTGATTACCCTTTCCCCTAATCTGCTCTCTCTTCTATCACAGATACCCCCTTCTCTTATCCCCTTCCCTCCTATTTTCCTCTAGGGCAAGATAGATTTCTATCTATACTCCATTGCCTGTATATCGATTTCCCAGTTGCATGTAAAAACAATTTTTAACATTCGTTTTTAAATTTTTGAGTTCTATGTTCTCTCCCTTCCTCCCTCCCCCTCCATCCCCATTGAGAAGGCAAGCAATTCGATATAGGTTATACATGTGTAGTCATGCAAAACACTTCCATAAAGTCATGTTGTGAAAGACTAACTATATTTCCCTCTCTCCTACCCCCCTCCATTTATTCTATTCTCTCCTTTGACTCTTTCCCTCCTCCCAAGTGTTTGCTTCTGATTACCCCTGCCTCCCTTTTGCCCTCCCATCTATCATCCCCCTACTCTTTCCCCTTTCCCCTCCTACTTTTCAGACCCAGTTGAATGTGTATGTTATTTCCTCCTTAAACCAAATCAGAGGAGTGTAAGGTTCACTCATTCCCTCTCACTTCCCCCTCTTCCCCTCCATTGAAAAGCTTTTTCTTGCCTCTTTTATGTGAGACAATTTACCCCATTCTACCTCTCCCTTTCTCCTCCCAGTACATTCCTTTCTCACCCCCAATTTTATTTTTTAGATATCA
>CM053596.1:233645356-233659130 GCA_028646575.1 Pseudocheirus occidentalis | reverse complement strand
CTCCTATCTTATAGCCAGGTTCCAGAGTTCCCAGATCAAGAAGAAAATATTATAAGCTGCCAAGAAGAAACAATTTGAATACCGTGGAAACATAATCAGGATAACCCAGGATCTGGCAGCTTCTACATTAAGGGATTGAAAGGCCTGGAAAATGATATTCTGGAGATCAGGGCAGCTAGGATTAAAACCAAGAATCACCTACCCAGCAAAACTGAGTATAATGCCAATGAAACATCCAGTCCAACAAAATATATGTATTATTTATTTCGTAGGATAATCATAATTCATAGGATTAGAGCTTAAAGATCATCTACTAAATCCCTCTCATTTTACAGATGAAGAAACTGAGACCTAGAGAGAAGTGACTTGCCCAAAGTCATATAGGTAATAAGTAGCAGTGCTTGATTTTGTCTTCTGATTTCAATTCTAGCACTCTTTCTGCTATGCCATACCGCCTTTCTACATCTGAATCTTTAGAACAGTAGTCTCAAACTTTTTTGATCATTCCATCATTAAAAAAAAAATTTGAACACCCACCTCAATCTAGAGTATATAGATGTACTTATGTTTGTATTTGATTATTTGCAAATTGTATGCATATACAACTATAATAATGATCATGTAAATTATAAAATTTTTAAAATAGAGATTTTTCTAAAAATAGACATCTAAAAGGAGATAAGGATGAAATAATATTTTGAATATTTTGAAACTAATATTTTATTTAGCAATGGTTAAAAAACCCTTTTTTTGCTCTCACTGAAACATGATTAATAATTATATTCTTAGTAAAATAAATGTGATTGGAAATGATACATCATCTTTGAAAATCCTGATTTAACATTTTGTGAGTGATTCAAAGGCCTAGTTCTAAGTTCAGTTTATTTCCATGCTTGATTTTAATGACTGTCATTGCTGAAAAAAGAAAAAGATGTTTCATAAAATCAGGTTGGTAGCATATTTATTATTTATTATCATCACCCATTAGAATGTAAGCATCTAGAACAGCCACCAATGGATCTGGAAAGTAGCATGTAGGGATGCTTTGGGGTGTACTTGTGCCTTTTTACTGTTCCAGGTGTCTAGTTAGGTTATGGGCACTCTGAGAGGCCATTGCTGGTATCCTGGGAATCCAGTGATGGGAGAGGGAAGTTGTAATTTTGTTTTGTTTTGTTTTGTTTTTATTTTTTGCTTTTTGGAGGGGGGAAGGTAGGGCAATTGGGGTTAAATGACTTGCCCAAGGTCACACGGCTAGTTAGTGTGTGTGTGTGTGCGTGTGTGTGTGTGTGTGTGTGTGTGTGTGTGTGTTAAGTGTCTGAGGCCAGATTTGAACTCAGGTCCTCCTGACTCCAGGGCCGGTGCTCTATTCACTGTACCACCTAGCCTTCCCAAAGGTGTAGTTTTAAGCCATAATTAGTGAAGTTGGTAGTGTAGTTGTGTTGGGGGAAATGTCCATGATTGGCTTCTGAGGGGAGGTTGAGATAAAGTTCATGTTACCATTCTCTAATTGTTAGATCACACATCCCTTTAAAGTCCACCTCCTCTCCCCACTTTGGAGGACTTGGAGGCTTCATGCCTGTAGAAAATAACTTTGGATTATATTCAAGACAACTGGTTTTGTAGTTAATTTGGATTTAGACAACTGGATTTATAGTTGTCTTATGCTCTTATGCATGTTAGCACCCTCCACCCTGATTCCTGCCTCAGTTTTCTCATCTGTAACAGAGGTTATCAAAGGAGCCCCTCATCAATTTAATTGAAGCCCCCAACCAATTTAATGAGATTATAAATTGTGGTCCTTTCTCTAAGGGCCATCTCTCTTAGAAATACATATATGCCCTAGCCCCTTGCTGGGAGGACATAGAAAACTCTTCTGACTGGCCCCTCATGACTTAAGCTACATCCAATATGATCAGGGACTGAAAGTGTATATATGTGTAGGAAATATATTTCCTATAAGCTAATAATATAAGATATAAAACAACTCATTCTTTCCCTTATTTTATGGATTTTCTCTCCTTTGGACTTCTAGAACTTATTGCAATAAGGTAGGAGGAAGGGATTCTGCCTCTTCTTTCTCCTTCCCCAACTTAGGAACAGAAAACATTGACTTACAGGATATAAGTGATGTAAAAATAAATTATAATACTAATCCCCCTTTTGTAAAGTATAGGATGTTACAAATTATTCCATGATTCTCCAGAAGGTAACTTGGTATGATAGAAAGAACCCAGGCACAGAGGAATCAGGAAACCTGATTTCTAGTCCCAGGTTAGACATTATTTGTGTGACCTTGAGCAAGTTACTTCATCTCACTGGGGGAAGAGAGGGAACAAGTATTTTTTATATTCTTTTATTTTTCAAAATTTTTTAAATTTAATATTTTATTTTCCCCCAATTACATGTAAAAAACCAATTTTAGCATTTTTTTCCCAAGTTTTGAGTTCCAAATTCTCTCCTTTCCTTCACTGCCCCTCTCCCCCACAGAGAAGGCAAGTAATTTGACACAGGTTACACGTGTGTAGTCATGTAAAATCCATTTCCATATAAGTCACACTGTGAAAGAAAACAGACATCTCCCTGACCATCCCCCTACAAATCAAGAATGTAAAGGAAAAGTATGTTCAATCTGCCTTCAAACTCTGCCAGTTTATTCTCTAGAGGTGGACAGCATCTTTCATCATAAGTTCCTCAGAGTTACCTTAGATCATTGTATTGCTCAGAATATATTAGATCACAGTAGATCACCATACAATATTGCTGTTACTGTGAATGAGCATTTAACAAGATTGAAATACTATGAACTAAGTATATACCAGGTACTGTGAAGATTACTGTGAAATTCAATAACTTCCAGCTTTGATGCTTTACCATTCTTACCAAATGCACAGACTTGGCAGAAAGATATGCAGAGTTAGCCCAACCCACCCATGAGAGGGACAAAGTGGATGGCCAAGCTATTATCATTGACCTGAGTCAAAGCCTTCCTGAATGATCAAGTGAAACTACAGAATCTGGGAACAAATGTCCTAATCAGATTTCCCAGAAGACTGGAGAGAAGCAGCAGAGCCTGAGCATCTTGATGGGCCGGGGAGCCAATTTCCTTAACCCCGCAAACCCTGGGAGGACCCTCAAGGTACTAAAAGATCTTATTCTTCAGGCAGTATTTTGCTTCCCAATTTCATACAATGGGGATGGGTGTATGGGTGCCCTTCCTTCCCACTCCTCTTTCCAACATTTCCCCACAACTCCAGGCAGGGCTGGTGAGGAAATCCTCTGAAGCTGAAGGGAAGTGAGGACCTGGGGTCCTGCTCACCACTTCTATTTCTTGAGTTATTTCTTAGAAGACTTCTTTAAGGTTGACTTGCAGATGGGCAAGCCAAGACTGGAGCTTCTTAGTTTTATTTTTATTCTGAGCACATTATGAAGAAAAGTGGGAGTAGGAAGAAGGGAAAAATATTTTTAAATAAGCAAAATAAGTATTCTCCACCTCCTCCCCAAGGCATTCCTACAACCACACTGACCTTTGTCTCCCCTCCTCACCTCTTGGAAATCACATCCTCTAGTCCAGAATCTTTTCAGCCTCCCCACCCCTACCTCAATTCAAAGGTGCTCTCAGGGGGTCCCAGTGCAAGAATCAGGGTAGAGTGTAGTCACTGCCTCCAGCCTAGCAATTCTGCTTTTAACCTACAACAACCCCCCAGACTAACTTTATCTTTAGAAACTCTTTGTTTTGACTTGAATCAAGTGCCTAGCCTTGTCTTCTCCTTAACATGAGTCCCTCCATCCTTTCCAAAAACCTAGAATGACCTTTTCATTTATTGTAATTTCATTTTATTATTTTTCAGTTAACAAGCATTTATTTTGTTTCTCTTCCACCCTCTGCCATTGAGAAAAAAGGAAGGGAGAAAGGAAGGAAGGAAAGAAGGAAGGAAGGAAGAAAGGAAGGAAGGAAGGAAGGAAGGACAGAGGGAGGAAAGGAGAGAAAGAAGGGAAAATCCTAATAGTTATGCATAGTCAAGCAAAGCAAATTACCAAATTGGCCTCTCCAGAAATGCCTGGCTCCGTCACAAAGTAGGTAGCATGCTTCATCACTGGTCATCTCAAAACATGGATGGGCATTGCACAGGTTAGAGGTCTCAAACCTTTCAAAGTTGTTTTCTTTATAATATTGCTCTGTCAGCCCCAGCCCCGAAGCCCAGTGGTATGGGACTCTCTCCTTATTGATGGAGATCAGTGCTCAGCACGGATGTGAAGGGCAGAGCAGACCACAGGAGAGAAGTTGTAGATGCTGGTAAGTCATTTCACTCATGTTTGAGTCTTTGGGACCCCGTTTGGGGTTGTATTGACAAAGACATTAGAGTGGTTTGCTATTTCCTTCTCCAGCTCATTTTATAAATGAGGAAACTGAGTCAAACAGAGTTGAGTGAGTTGCCCAGGATCACACAGTTAGTAAATGTCTGAGGCCAGGTTTGACCTCAGTCCAGGTCTGGTGCTCTATCCATTGCACCACTTAGCTGCTTCCTTAGGAGAAAAGACAGCTCTTAATTCTTCAGTCATCAAATTTCTTCAAACTTCCAGTCCTTCAGGTCCTTCAGGCCCTGCAGTCCCTTCAGGTGCTTCTTACTTCCATTTTCAAGAGAAAAAATGCATGAGCCCAACTTACTTCAAGCTGTTGAAGGAAAAGTCTTTGGGAAGCCATGAGAGGAACTGGCAGTCTCCATCATGTCCCTATCCCCAGCTTGCTACACTAGAGACTTAAGGAATCTTCCTCTTAGGTGAGATCTAGGACATCCTCTCTTGGTTCAGTTATCTCACTCCCAGTGGGAGAGTTCCTTCACTCTGTATTGTCTGTTATATATTCTCTTGTGTATACTTTCTCTGATTTCTATTTTACTGCTCACTTGCATCAGTGGATTACTTGGATAATTGTTATATGTGTATTCATTGTGAAAGCCTTGGATATAAAGCTTGGGGTCTTCCTACTTTCTGCAATAATGAAACAGAAATCAGAAGTCAACTTGAACTTGATAACATCTAGACTAAAAATATTTAAGAAAGCATATAGACATTCTCGCCCAGTATTCCCTCTCTCAGAGAGAACAGAGCGGTGGCCTCTGGTTCCAACTTCCTCTTTCCATTCCTGGCAGAACTTAAAGTCTCCCTTGAACAAGGGTCAGGGAGCTGAAAGAAGAAACTAAAAATGTTTCTTCTGCTTCCCTTTGAGGCATACAATGACACCCACCCCCCATGTTATATGCTGAGGAACAGTCTTTTGCAATACATGAGGCCTTGTCATACTGCAATTGTATAATTTTTATTCTCCTGGTTCTGCTCACTTCGCTCTGCCTCATTTCATATAAGTCATGTTTCTCAGAAAACTCGAATGCTTTCTTTAAAAAAAGTTGCAGATTCTTGACCTATCCCTTTTTGGGAAGAGGGTATTTCTATTACATACTCAATTACAGAATATTAAAACTGGAAAGAATATTAAAAATATTCTTTGAAGTTGTATCATTTCCCCCCCCATTTTTCAGATAAGGAAATGGGTCCAGAAAAGTGAACTCCTTTTCCCAAAGTCAATACAATAAATAAAGAACGGAGCTGCGGTTTAAACTTAGGTCTTCTACTTAAAAATGATTTTTTTTACTAAGTGACGTTACCTTCCCAGCAACCAGATTCTTAGAGTGCAGGAGAGGAGAAGTGAGGCAGAGGTAAGAGGATTATTTATCATTAAGCTTAAATCCTGTGGAATTAAGAACTTCTAGATTAATTGATCTTTCACAACTAATGTGAAATCAGCATCTATGGCCTCATCAAACTAAGTTCAGAGATAAGAGAAGTCACACCAAACCACTCTAGTTAGTCACACTCTACCACTCTAATTCTAACCTAAGAAAAAAATGCATTAGCGTCCATAAAGTACTTAACCAGCTCTATAATTATGTGATTTGGGGTCTGTATGATGTTATGAATGAGGGAGATGATCCTCTGGAAGAGAGGGCATCTGAGCAGGACTAAGATCCTGATAATAAGCTGAGGAATTAGTTCTGTACTTGGAAGAAGCAAGTGGGGTGGGGGGAAGAGTGGAGGGGAGGAGAGAGAACAGAGGTACATGTTGGTAATTTTATGTGTGATCTATTTTGTTTTGCTTTGTATGTAGATATGTTCAACTTCTTAATGTTTCATAAATAGAGAAAAAATTTTGTTAATTTGTCTCCTGGTGATATTTTAAGGCATGTGGGTTCCTTGTGGAACCCCACTGAGTGACAGCTAGGTTATATTACATCCCCTTCTCAGGGTTCTTCAGTGCCCTGAAGGGATTGGAGGGGTGAGGGAGAGCTCTCTTCTCTGCCATTGGCTGGAACCCCCATCAACTATGTTCCTCTATTTTAAGGGGCCAGTGACTAACATTTTAGTTCCATTTAACCACTTTTATCAAATTAACTTTTACAATGTAATATTTTCTTCAAAAGTTGAGGGTTTAGGTATATGGTTTAGCTCACTTTTCTACAAGCAAAAATCCCACCAAGTTCAAGTTGTACTAGCATCCAGGGATCCTGGCTTCTCAAGACTTCCTTGCTAGTCTGGTTGCAATATTAAAACTGGGATCCTAGGTCTCAAGATCCCCATGACTTGAGCTCCCAGGATGGAGATTACCTTCCCTAAACACTAGGACTGAAAGGGTAGACAAAACCAAACCAAATCTTGAGCCCATTTCTTAGGTGTGGAAAGAGGTAGGGAAGTGGACAGGAGGGGAGAAACAGTCCTCGGGGGCCCTCCTCTCTTTCCATATAGTGTCATTTGCTGTGAGTGAATGAATCTATTCTTAGACAAGTATGCAGAAAAAGAGCTCCTGTGTTTAGTCAGGTACTTATAAAGACAGATTGCTGCACATTCCTGTTACAATAGGATCATAGATTTAGAACAGAAATGGACCCCAGACACCAAAGCAGTGAGCCAAGGAGGTTAAAAGGCTTCCCCAAGGCCACCCAGGCAATCTGTTTCAGAGGTAAGATTTGAACTCAGGTCTTCCTGATCCTAAAAATTCTTTTTCTATTGTACCACATTCCCTCTTTATCATTGGAAGGCTTCTTGGATTAGTTGGACCAGACAGAGAGAAAAAGTGCCTGAGGGGAGGTAGAGTCCAGAAATTGTTTCAGAGTGCAGGAGAGGGGCCCAGGAATAGAAAGAGACATGAATGGAGGGGCTCTCTCAAAATCATGATATATTTGGTTGTCATCAGCCTACCTAAATAAAGGGAGAATTAAAACTAAATTCAGAAGGGCTTTTTCTAGGGAAATGTTGCCTAAGAAGTGTCTGGATCACACAGCCAAGTGTTTGAGGCTGCTCTGCTCTTCCTGACTCCAGGCCCAGCCCTCTCCACTCTACCACCTCAAAGCAGAGACAGGAGTAGAGAAAGGGGGCAGGAAGAGTCCATAAAGTTCAGATTTAGAGGCTCAGTTTTAAGAGTGGACCACATGCCAAGTAACCAGAACCAAAGAAAAAGGCCGTCAGGAAATTTTTAATGGCAGTGCCCGGTACTTGAGGTGGTTTCAGGAGAATAGTTTTTAACACTGAGGTGGAGGGTGGACTAGACATAAAAGGACTTTCCCCGGCCTATAGGTATTTATTTTGTAATAAATCAAGTCACAAGGGATACATCGTGCATAAGATAAGTAAATAAGAACAAAAGAAACCTAATTTTCAGTCCTTGGCTTGGTGAGGAGAGACCTGGGATGTTCTGGCACAGTGAAAGAGAAGATGGTGTACTGGAAACATCCCTGGTCCTGTCTCCTGTCATATATATATATATATATGAGTGGGCTGGAGATAGAGAAGAGAGGAACAGATAGAGTTAGGCTAAGAAAGACAAGAAAGAGAACAAGAACTGAGTTACCTAGAACAGACATACTCAACAATCACCTAGAAGAGAAACTAGTCTAACCCTAGGGGTTGGATCATAGGACTTAGCACTAAAAGAGTCCTCAGGAGTCATATGGTACAATGGCCTCACCTTACAGACCAGGGCAGGGAGACTCAGTGAGATTAGATTAGAAGAAATTGTTTAAAGTCATACAAATAGCATGTGGAAGAATGAGGATTCAAACTCAGGTCTTCTGACTTAGTCTCCAGCACTCTCACTTAAGTTACCACGTTGCCTTCCCACATGAGCTAGGAAAGACTTTATTTCCTCAAGGCCCAGTGCCAGAGAGTCGGTCTCACCCCATTTCACTCCCCTCCTCCACCCAGGTAAAGAAAGTTCATAAATCAGCTTATCTGTTAAACAGGTCAAAACTACCACACTCCTGCATATGTGTGATGTAAAGATTTATATCTAGTTTGTATAAGATTCTTCACAGTGTAGTAATTTTTCATGTTCTGAACAAGCCAACTGAGTGTATGATGAATCAGCTAACACTATAAAGGAGAACGACTTGGAGGTAAAATACGGTCTTCTTGTGTGGTGACAGTGTTGAGCACAGACCTTTTATTTAGGGTGCCTCCCCCCATCCCAACATTTTTTCAGGAAGTAGAAGGGGGTGACTCAAGGCAGAGAAGATGAAATCCAAAGCCCAGCTTGAGAATGAGACTGGGCTTGGGGGTCAATACCAAAAGGGAAGCCCAATGACATCCAGGGAGAGTTCATAGTGATGACCACAGGGGGCCTGCCATATAGTCTACCAGAAACTTGAGAGCCTTGAAGCAAAAGGCATGGGCTCTGAAACTTCTAAGAGGAGAAACAGGTGGTTCCTAGGTGTGTTGGGATTGGTATTCAGGGCATTTGACATTTCCATGAACTCCCAACTGCTTCCTGAGACTGGCATTTGAAATCCTCTACAGTCTGGTTCCTATCTTCCCTTCCAATTATACATTGTGTAGCTTTCTTCTATATATTTTGTGTTCTAACCAGACAATTATTCTCTGTCCCCCTTTTCCCATTCTTCCCCCTCTTGAATACTCTATCTGGAGTGGCCTCTCCACTCTACTGCCTAATCTGACAGAAGTCGTTGAAGGCCCAACTCCCAAGCCACCTAGCTTCTGTTTCTATAAATCTGATAAACAGAGCATCTATACCTTTATCCAAGACATTGACAAAAATGTTAAATAGGTCAGGGACAAGCACAGATCCCTTGGAACACTTCAGTAGAGATCTCTTCCCAGGATAACATGGAATCTTTGATCACTACTCTTTGAATCTGGTTATTTGACTAGTTCCAAATCCATCAGACTTCACTTGCTATACCTAGCCCACATTTCTCCATCTAGTTCACAAGGTTGGCATTAGAGATTTTTTCAATTCCTTTACTTGAACCAGGTAGACTATACATGCCACATTCCATTGATGGACCAATCTAGTAATTTTGTGAAGAAAAAGAAAAAATTATTCGGGTTTTACTTGTTCTTGATGGAGCTTGTAGTAAAGGCTTTATTTTCCTGCCTGTTCATCAACTATCTATTTATTAATGTGGATAATATATAGAATCATGCCAAGAATTGAAGCTAAGTTTAATGACCTATGGTTTACAGATGCCATTGTCTTCCCCTTTAAAAAAAAATCAAGCATTATGATATAAGCCCATCTTTTGTAGGCTCCCTGGTGATTTGTAGCTAAGTCATTTAATTTCGAGGAGCCTATTTCCTTATCTGTAGAATAAAGTAATTGAATCTTATGGTCTCTCATGTCTCTCCAGCTGGAAATATATGATTTTATAGAAACATTCTCAGCAAAGCATCAATTATTATTGCTGTTGTTATCTCATTCTTATCTTCTTTTGTGGAACTCATATAGAAGTGGTCCTGGGATAAATAGTGATCCTGATATTATTCTTTTATAGTTGATTTTCTATAGAGTATCAAATAAGTGGGTAAAATAAACTGATTTTTTATAGTCTCACTGTTGGGATGTAAGTTCATTTTCTGTAGACTCATCAAAAGCATCTTCAGAACAACTCCAGTAGAGAGAAGCCAAGAAGTCTGAAATGCATGTCATCTTGCTCCCATGTGATTTTGTTCTCTTCTCCTAGGCTTCAGTATCTTGAAAGCTTTTCATTCACATCACTTAGAGGTTATGCGTATTTGGGATGGCAATATCTATTTAAATTGTTGTTCTTAGTTTTTTTGTATCAAGGTTGTATGTGAGTGATTATGGGCAACAATTTGATTTGTGGTAACACTTTGGTCTCAGTACAGTTTGTTGGTTAAATTTTCCAGGATATTTTGAGGTGTCTGTTTATAAGATGAGGATTTTTCATCTGTTAGTCTATGGAAGGTAGTAAAGTTACAGTATATATGTAGCTCATGCTCTGAACTTATTCTTATTCTCCCAAATCCCATTTACATTGACAGGTTGAGCCCCTAGAACTCGGGACTTGACTGCTTCTCTGCTCAGGATTCTAGGGGACCCTGGATGGTTGGGAGTGATTTTGTAATGCTCAAGACCATGAGCCCTCACTGGTGTGTTCCTCCACAATTATCAGTTAATACCAATTAATTAGACAGATTAGCTTTTAGGAGCATTTTAATAAGATGCTACAGCAAGAATAGTTGGTATGAAATATCCCCCCAAAAGTCTGTGAGGAATTCTCCCTCAAGAACATAGAGGGAAAGTGGGTTCAAGCTTAGCAAGTACATGGATCAAAGGAATAACTTACAGCTCTTGGTTTCTACAAGTTCTTTTCTCCCCTTTGTGGGATAATCATAAATTAGGTGTGATATTGCCTTTTTCTGGGTTTCCTTTCCTCAGAGTAACCATTTTGTTCTTTATTTTCAAGACATACACTGCTGTCAGCTGTCCCATGGATACAGATAAGATGCTAATAGGACTCTAAAATCCTTCAAATTCTTTGAGGTTTACAAGGTCCTCTTCCAGTCAAGGTGGGGGTGGGAAAAGGAGGAGACTGAGGTATTCTCTTCCCCCCCTCCAAACAATCAAACAATTCCTTTTCAGGGACTTGGTGGGAATGGCTTCTACCACTAAGCCATCAGGTGCTGAAATAATGCTAAATGCAGACTAGCCTCTTGGTGTTATAAAAGTCCGCAAAAATGTGACCAAATTTTCTCAACCATTTTGAATTAATCTCCTGTGGAAGTGCCTTTCATTGGTTGATTGGCCCAGTAGAATGTTACTCAGTAGGTATCTGTCTTGTTCATCCTTCTGACTGATTGGTTTTAATTTAATGGAAGTGTTCTCAGTTGATAAAAGTATCTTTATCCTGTTAGTTACTTCTTTTGGGGTGAGGGCGATTGTGTGATTGAATTAATCAACCTCCATCCTTACATATACAGCTAGCCACCAGGTCTCAAATTGCTACGTATTTGGCAGGTGCTAAAATTTTGCAACTGCAGTGATGTATTGTCCACTTTCTACAGTTTCTTGCAAAATCTATATTGATCACTAAGTCAGTAGTCCTAAAAGATAACTCTTTTGTAATTTCTGATGGCAATGACCTGGTCCTGAAATGCCATAATAAACTTCTCTGTTTATACAAACAAATCTGCATGACTTAATCCATTTGTTCAATGCTTCTTTGTCAGCACATCGTTGGTGGAGATCATACAAGGATGCCCATGGAAGGCGTTTTTATTCTGTTTCTGAATTTTGGTCATTTCATAGTCATAAAGATAAATCATTTTCAGCTACATTTGATAAATCCAGTGGCATGCACCTATTGTAAACCTTTGTTAAATTTAGTTTAAGTATCTACTTATTCCAAATTATCTTTGTATGTTTTTTACCTATGTATCGTGTCTTCTAAGAATGTCTATCATTTTCTTCCTCCTTTTTGGCAAGGAAATACTCATCATTCTATAACTGCCCCCAGGACATTGAGCCCTGGGTTTGGTTGATATTATATGGGCTTTTGTTAGGATCATTTCCATGTCTATTATGGTTCATGTTACAGTTTTAAAAGCATAATTTAGGCTGGGGGTGTAGAGGTGTTCATTGCTTCATTTTGTTCTTCCAAATCTACTTTGATTCCAAGATGCCAGCAGGTTTCTTAATATATTTAGCCAGTCATCTCTTGTGTTTTACCTGAAGGAAAACAAAGTATTTTAAATATGGTCCTTATCCATTGATTCAGTGTGAACTTAGATCCAAAATTAAAGCCTTTAGTCTCAATTTTTTTCAGAATTTCTCAATTCTGAACATTAAGAATTTAATACTTCTTGAGTCTAAATGACATTCTAATATTAGAGAATGAGTCCATGAGATGAAGGAAGTGTTCAGTGCTTTGTTTTTCTCTTCATGGAGCCATATGAAGTATACCATGGAGTACGTGATGTTATACAAGTTCAATAAATGATTAATACAGTATTTTGGTTTGATTATCTTTTTGATGTGGAAACTATACTTAGTTCTATTTAGGAAAGCTTATTGTAGATTTAGAGCAAGGTAATGGGGTTAAATTGTCTCCCTGAAAAAATGTCACATTTTGTATAAATTTTTCTTTGCATTATTATGCTGATTGCATGTTTTAAATAGAGAATGATTTTGTCTTCTCTTCTGTCCACTATATTTCTTTTCCTCCTCCTCCTCCTCCTCCTCCTCCTTCATCTGCCTCTTCCTCCCACTCATCCTCTTCCTTCAAATGAAAGCCTTGGCCAAGTTACTTATCCTCTATAAATCTAAAATGAGAAAGTTGACCTAAACAGTCTCTAAGGTTTCTTTCAGTTCTGAATCCATGATGATTCCAAGGGAGACCTGGTACAATGGTCAAGGGTGGTGGATTTGGACTCAGAAGTCAGAGTGTGGATTAAAATCTTGATTTTTCCTACTTCTCTAAATGCCTCACTTCCCTACTGTATAAAAGGAGTGGGGTTAGATTGTATTATTTTTCAGGTCTCAGCTCTGTTCTTCAAATCCTTTGGTTTTATAAATGGTGGTATGGATAATTTAAAAACATTGAAGAGTGCAAATATCATTGGTATTTTGGTTTTGGAATGCCTTCAGTGACCTATTTAGTTTTGGGAGGTTCTTTCTAGAACAAAGTATACCTTCATAATTATGCTTTTCCTCAAGTTAACATCAACATGAATCTGTACTTCCTGATTTTGGAAGAATCCCTTGCTCCTTTGTCTAAACAAGTCAAACACACCTCACAAAACCCTAATCTCAAATCACTCTTACATCTGTCTCCTTGGCTCATATTCACATGTTGCTGAATGGAGATGAAAGAAATCTTGAAATTGTCCCAATTGGGTCTACTGCAAATTTATGTTATCAGTAGCAACTGAGTCTTTGTTACAATAAGGTGATTCTTCTACTATTTAATTCTTTTTATTTACTAATTTATAACATTTCAAAAAAAGTTCTGAGTTCCAAATTCTATCCCTCCCTCTTCTCTTCTCTTCCCCCTCCCTGTGACGGTAAGCAATTCAACATAGGTTATTCATGTGCAATCTTGGAAAAGACTACCACATTATTAATTTTGTACAAGACTTTTATCCCACTCTCCATAGCAGCTGCTGCAAAAGTTTTTTGTCTCCTCAAATCTCCCACTGACCTTGTACTTCACCAAAAACATGGAGACAATTCTCTGAGAATTTCCTCTTGTCCCTCCTCCTCATCTCACTTCACTTATATGCTGTCTGCCATTATGTCCTCTTTCATTCTTTTATCACATAAAGAAGTGGTCCTTCTTGACAATGCAAACCTCTCTGCAAGCACAAGTGATCCCATTCCACCCCACTGTCTTCAGCAGATTGCCTTCACTATTATCCACACTCTCTCTTTAATATTCAATCTCTCCCTATCTACTGACTCCTTCTC
>CM053596.1:233617380-233638523 GCA_028646575.1 Pseudocheirus occidentalis | reverse complement strand
AAATAACACAGAGCCAAAGACCATTGGTGAGAGAACAACCTTAACTGGTATCCTCACAGAAAAGATCAGGACTAAAGCTAAGACCACTGGTCTCCCTGGGACCTCAATGACAATGAACAGCTCTACAGAAGGGCCCTCAGCTTTCTTAAAGACTAATTTCTTTTCTGAGAAATCAGCTTTATCTTCCTCAGCTGAAGAAGAGTTGAGCACAGCTGTTGAGACCTTGATGGCCACCAACACTATAACCGTGGCATTGTCAACCACAGCTGATATTCCTAATGCGGTTGAGACCTTTGATACCACAGGTCAAGGTGTAGAAAAAACAGCCAAAATGTCAAGAGGCACCTTGAATACGATCTACATTTCTACCACAGAAAAAGCCACAGCTCCAATGGGGACAGCTGTCTTCACTGGGGTCCCAAGAGATGACAGGTCAACAATAGCCAAATTTAATACCCCTGCTGAGTCTTCAGACAAAGTCTACACCACCACAAAAGGGACAACAGCCCCAGGTAAGATCCCTACCCTCCTGAGACCTCTGACACAGTTAGTACAAAAGATATCACATCCCCTCTGACTAATAACTCTCTTCTCTCTATCTGCTGGGCTGCACCCAACATCATCATAGGAATAAATTCCTCCCAAGACAAGAATTTAACCTCAGGCAAGATACCAGTAATAACCTCAGTAACAGGAAAGCATATTGCCACTGCCCAGATGAATCAAAACACCAGAGCTGATTCCAGGAAGTACTTATTCCCACTTAGTAGAGGAGTAATTAAGGTTCTGTGGCTAGCCCAAGGTTACTCTATGAGTCAATAGAAAAAACAAGATTTTGGAATCTTGAAGTCAATGCTAGGACAAACATTTACATAAAAGACACAGTCCTTGGCCTCTATAAGGCCATGATTTAACTAGAAATAATGCAGAAGAGATTAGGATAGGTGACAGAAAGTGGTCAAATTCCTGCACAGGCCATGCTTTTGAAGGCTCATTAGAAAGTCTTCCCAGGAACACGGTGAGGTGAATTCTGGGGTTGGTGGGTTGGAAAGGGCAAATATGGGAGGAGGGGTATTTTGGAATTGAATTACTTCTGTAGAACCAATACTACTGTAGACTACATGCAACCCTGAATGAAAACAAGAATTAAGAGATTTATTTTGCCTGACCCTACGGGGAAGAAAAATGCAGGGGCAATGGGTGGAGGGTGCAGAGAGGTAGATTAAGGCTTCATGTCAGGAAAAACTTCCTAACAATTAGAGGTATCCAGAAATAGAAGTGACTGTATCTGGTTACAGTCTGTTACCCATTTCTCGAACACAGTCTGAATGGCCACTTTGATGGAGATATGTAGAAGGTATGTGGTTTAAGTTTACAATAGACCGAAGTCCATTTCAGCTTTGAGATGCTGTGATTCTCAACACCACCCTTGGCATTTTTGCCTCTACTAGAGATTCATGCTGAGCCTCTTAGAAAAAGGGGGGAGGGAAAAGAAAAGAGGAGAGGAGAGAAAGAGACAGGGAGAGTAAAAGGGAAGAGGAAGGAAGAGAAAAGAAAAAGGGAAAGAAGGAAGAAGTTAGAACAGAGAGAAAAAGAGAGAGAAAGGGAGGAGGGAGAGAGAAAGAGAAAGAAGGAGACAGGGAATGGGAGAGGGAGGAAGAGAAGAGAGAGAGAAAGAGTTAAGAGAGTAGAGAAGAGAGGAAAAGAGAAAGGGAGGGAGAAAATGAAGAGAAATTAGAAGAGAGAAAAAGAGGGAGAAAAGAGAAGGAAATCAAGGAGGAGGAGGAGAAGGGAGAGAGAAAGGAGAAAGAAAAATAGAGGGGAGAAATGAGAGGGTAAAGAGAAGATAGAGAGAGAAGAGGGGGAAAGGGAGAGAGAAGAAGAGAAGAAAAGAGAGATAAAGAAAGCAGAGAAGAAAAGAGAAGAGTGAGGAGAGGGAAAAAGGAAGACAGAAAGAAAGAGATAGGTGAGAGGGAAAGAGGAAATAGGAAAGGTAGAAAGTGAGCAAAGGGAGAGATCTTGTAAGCTAATTAAGGTAGTTTTCTATTATATGTTTACTCAAGCATATTTTTGGTAGGTTAGAATTTATAATCACAACTTAAGTAGATTTTCATTTTTCTGTTGTCTCTAATCCACAGGTCACGATGAAGGCTTTCTCCTCGTATGGCTGTTTGTGTCCTCCTCCTTGGACCTCACTGATTATAAGGTGGCAAAGGAGTTCCTGCATAAGGTGACAGGGACATCCTCAGGCAGGTGGTGGGGATAGGGGAGGAGAGAGGAGAGACAGAGAGGCTCTTGGGGGCATCAAGCTAAGAGCTGGAGGGACAAGAGAAGAAACTGTGAATGGCACCTGAGTCTTCAATGGAGGATAGAGAGCTGCAACCAAAAACTCTCAGCTCTAGGGAGGTAGAGCTTTGCCCCAGGTCTGAGCTTGTCCTTGGAGAAAGTGGGGTCCTGGGAATGCTATGAGTATGATGAAGCCAAAGAGGCCCAGGCTGTGACATGGTAGAGACAGGTGGTTGCATGTAGAAGTACCCCAAATATATTGACCAATAAGTATTTATTGATAGTCATATTTCCAAGGCAGAGTTGGGTCCTATGGATTCCACTGCATCTACAATTCTGCTGGAGACACACACACCTACATTAAATAGTGTATGAGTGAGCTAAAATAATATATAAATAATTCAATTCAATTTAACAAACATAAAAACTCCTCAATTTTACTTTATTTTCGGTTTGTGTTATCTCCTTCCCATTCCCTCAGCCTCCAACATTGAGAAAGCAAGGAAAACTAAGCCTCTGTTAAAAATGTGGATAATCAAACAAAACAAATTCTCACTGGTCATGTCAAAAAAAATTCAATCTGTATTCTGAGTCCATCATGTCTCTCTCAGTAAGTGAGCTGCCTGTTTCATCACGAGTTCTCTGGAATGGTGGTTGGTCATTGTGTTGATCACAGTTCCTGGGTCTTTCATTGTTATTCATCTTGACAATATTTCAACAAACATTTATTAAGCCATAGGCAGCTACTAAGGTTGCCCAGTGGATAGAGTTTTACACTCAACCCTGAATAAAAATAAGAATGTGATGGGCTGTAGATTTGTTCTGCCTGGCCCTACAGGGAGGAACAATGCAGGGACAATGGGTAGAGGGTGCAAAGAGGAAGATTAAGGCTTTATATCAGGAAAACTTCTTAACAATCAGAGAAATCCAAAAATAGAAGAGACTGTCTCTGGCTACAGTCAGTTGCCCTTCTTCAGTGGAATCAAGTAGACTTGACATTCATACCTCTCTGTGTGACCCTGGGCTTGTCACGACCTCTGTTTGCCTCCTTCATTCATAAAATGGAGATAATAAAAGCACCTACCTCCCAAGGTAGATGTATAAATCGAATGAGAAAATGTTAGTAAAGTACGTAGTACTTAATAAATACTTTTTTCTCCTTACCTTTCTACTGATGTTCCAGGCTTTATGATAGAAAGGCAAAACAATTCTCAAGGGACTTACATTCTATTGGAGAACACAATGTGAGCATAGACAAAGAAATGCAAAATGCATGCAAAACAAAATAATTTCAAGAAAGACAGAACACTGACTCCTGGGAGCGATCAGGAAAGGTCTTGGTAGGGGCGATTAGGTGATGCAGTAAGTAGAGCACCAGTGCTGGAGTCAGGAGGACCTCAGTTCAAATCTGGCCTCAGACACTTGACACACTAGCCGTGTGACTTTGGGCAAGTCACTTAACCCCAATTGCCCTCCAAAAAAGAAAAAAAAAAAGGCCTTGGTAGTAAGTAGTATAAGAACCATAGTATGCAAGGAATTAGGGATTCTGAGTGATGAGTGTGAGGAGGGAGGACATTCTTTTGAGAAAGGCTATCGATGAGGAACACTTAAAATTGTTAAAGTGAATGTTACAGATTGCAAATCTTGGGGATAGATCAATAATAACATAATCTCTTACATTTGTAGAGTATTATACAGTTTTTTTTTTGTTTTGTTTTTGCTTTTTTTTGGAGGGGGAAGGCAGGGCAATTGGAGTTAAGTGACTTGCCCAAGGTCACACGGCTAGTAAGTCACACTGTGCTACCTAGCCATCCTTGAATAGTATGCAGTTTGCAAAGCACTTTAGGTATACCAAACTCTGTCACAAACCTGTGACAACAACAATCTCAGTATAGAACTGGGTAAACAGAAGCCCTGAGAAGTGAAGTGATTGGCTCATACTCATAAAATGAATGTGGTGGGGGAGTTAACACCAGCTGCTCAGCGGATATAGGACTGGACCTGGAGTAAGAAGGAGCTGAGTTCAGATTTTGCCTCAGGTACTTCTAGATGTATAACCTTAAACAAGTCATTTAACCTTCATCTGCCTCAGTTTTTAGAGGCAACTGTTGGTGCAGTGCATGGAGAGCTGGATCTGGAATCAGGAGGACCTGAATTCAAATCCAGCTTTAGGCCCTTACTGTGTGACCCTCAAGTCTTAACTGCCGTTTGTCTCAGTTTCCTTAGCTATAAGAAAGGGATCATAAAAACATTTACCTCCCAGGGTGGTTATGAGGATCAAATGAGATGGTGTTAGTAAAGGATGCTTAGCCTAGTGCTGATCACACAATAGATTCTACATAAATGTTTATATTTATTATTCCCCTGCCCTCTCCCACTCAAACCCAGGTCTTTTGATTTCTAGTGCAGCATTCTTTCCACCAGAACACACTTCCTTACAGTGTGCTAAGAAAGACTAAGAAGTTTCTGGGAGGGAATTTCATATCTGTTGGGCAATTAGTGCTCAGGGGACCTTGTTGTCTCTCAAAAGATCCTGGTCCTCTACAAAGTCCATAGGGTGAGCACTGTCTTGCTTTGGTCCCAATAAGCAATGCAGTGACCACATGGGATCTGGGTACAAGAAAAAAAGGAATGAACTAAAATTAAGGTCACCGTGTCTCTCACCCCCATGAGACACAAGGGATCTTTACAAGTGGTTTCCTGGGAACCAGAATCGGACAGCATTGGCCTAATAGTCCAGAAAAATGGCCATAAATCCATATCATTTGGTGGGTCAAGCTCTCAGTAGCAAAGCTTGAGATAGCTTCTGGCAAATGGTGCATTTCCACATGATGTCATAAAGGGTAAGTCCAGAGGCAGATCTGATTGGCTCAGCCTCTAACTCAAGGTGTTGGAAAGGTAGTATAGAGTAGAAGGTGCTTCTTCTCAGTGGTGACTTGATAGGTTGGATAGGTGTGTAATTGACTTTTTGTCCTCTGCAGCTTTGTCAGGATCTGCAGGTGCAGGTCCCCTACACCCAAATATCCTTGATGAAGGTCACCAGGAGCTGAGGAGTTGTTAGCAGCAACCTGGAGAGTGACTTTAGTAAAGAGAAGAGAATGCAGCTAATAATCTCTATCTCCACAAGCAGGACTGCAGGCCATATTCTTGTGCCAAGGTGTTCCTGGATGGTCCCGACAGCAGCCACTCTCTTTAACCCCTACGTCCACATAGAACAGCACAGCATCTGTCCCACAAACCTGTGGTTCTGGGCAGAAGATCAAAGACACTTCCTTGGGCACATATGTGAATATTTTAATAAAGGGCTATTTCCCCCCCAGTCTGGGTTTTGTTGTGATTCTATTACAATTGGGTGACGCTGGGTGTATTTGACCCATACAGGGTTCTGTGGAATTAGGATTTGTGTACTTTGTGGTTCTGGGCACATATAGCTTTATCCCACCTCTCAAAGAGATTTTCCATATTCAATTCAATTTAATCTAGCAAGCTTTAAGCATCTACTGTGGACAGAGCATTGTACTATGTACTTAAGAAAATTCGAAGTTTAGATAGCATCTGAACCTTATCCTCCTGAAATTTACACTAAAATGTAAATTCCTATTCTCATGTCTACCTATTAGCATATATGTATATGTACATATATGTGTACAGATATATATTTGCACATATACACATGAAAGTTGGAATGGTGTTATCTATATAGTCCAGTTGAAAGAGTCATGAATTTGTAATCAGTCTTTGGTTCCAATCTGAGAGAGGGAGAGATTGAGATTGCACACAGAGAGAAAGAACTTGAGTCCATGGCAGGGACAAGGGAGAGATGGGGCATCAAACTTAGGGAATCTCTGGCACACAGGAGACCTGACACATAGTTGGTGTGTGATAAAGGCTTAATGATTGACTGAACCCAGAGATAGCTGCTGTTGAAATACGTTGACAGAGGGGCCAAAGAGTTCCCAGAGAAGTGATTATGACCATCCTAGGAGGTGAAGGAAACATGGCCTGAAACACAGCAACAGGAGGGGCAGTAGTTCCCAGATTCTGCTTCCTGGAGAGAGGAGAGAGAGGACTCTTGGACCACTGAGGAGTAGTGGGTGATAGAACCAAAATGTGGGACCATAATTAGTTCTGTGAATTAGAAAGGAGTGTCTCAAAAAAGAGTTTCTTCCTTTTTCATTGGAGCTTCAACTGCAAGAGAACACTATGTGTCTACTCTAAAGGATGGTTAGTTCCTGCCCTTTGAGATTACCTTTCATATGTGTGTATACATATATGTGTGTGTGTGTATAATCTTTAGTTATTCTACATATTTTTACCCCCGTTAGAATGTAAGGCCCTTGCAGAGTAGAACTCTTGTTTTTTTCCCTTTCATCAAGTCCCCAGTGCTTGGCACAGTGCCTCTTATACAAAGTAAGTGCTTACCATTTAGGTTCTTGGGGAAGCAGGGTTCATTATGGTTCTTTATCAACCCCAATTGTTTTACAAAAGCTTCAGTCAGGGGGAGCACCATCTACCGGGAGGACTGGTTTAGATCTTTATGTATGGAGAGGTAGGGCTAATTGAAGAGGGAAGAAGAGTTATTTTGACTATTTGAGGGCTTAGGTCTAAATCCTTTATGTTTTGCATTTTTTGAGGGGTCTTGAGTTTTCTGCTGCACCAAGAGAGTTATATAAAACAAGGTAGAGAGTAAAAAAATCTCTAAGACCAGAGCTCACCCTAAGTGTAGCTGGGATAGTTAAGAGGGAGAGGCAACACAACCATTGCTGGTGTATCTGGGAACATCTCTAACAATACTATAGATTCAGAATGTTCAAATGCTAGGAGAAATAGGAGGGATGAAATTTTGTTGTGGCAAGGTAGTATGGCCGTGGTAACTTGGGGCCCTAGGTTTATTGTTTCCTTTGTGTCTATGCGTCCTGCTGATGTGCCTGTTTCTGCAGGGGTGTAAAGAGTATGTATTTTGTGTGTTTCTGTAAGAGGCCTCATGTACCTTCAGTAGTGTCTGAGGACCAGGCATGGACAATCCTTAGGGAATGTGATGAGCTTGTGCTTTCAAGTTCAGTGGAAGTACTTGCGTGTTATCTTCTTTGCCCACTCTTGTCCTCTGAAGAATTGCATTTAATGGTACTATTTATATTTGATCAAGTGACCTATTTATATAAAACTTACCTGGGATATGAATGAAGAAGGCAATAGTAAAAGGAATGGTATTTAATCCAATTTGATTAATTTATTCAATTAATTCAAATTAGGTCAATGTGAACAATTATAAGTTTAGACCGAGTTCTGAGCAATATTTTCTGAGCAACAAACTCTGAAGACTGAACAATGTTTAGTATTATGCTCAAAACACTATAACAAAATTAACATGAAGATTATGTATTTATTTATTTGTTTGTTTGTTTATTTATTTTTGGAGGGCAGTTGGGGTTAAGTGACTAGCCCAAGGTCACACGGCTGGTTTTTGTATTAAGTGTCTGAGGCAGGATTTGAACTCAGATCCTCCTGACTCAGGGCCAGTGCTCTATTCACTGCGCTGCCTAGCCACCTCCATGAAGAATATTTAAAGATATACATGCTAATTATTTTGCTATGGGGAAATTAGGCATACATGTTAAACAGTTCATATAAATGACTATAATTAATATCATTTTTTGTACACCCAAACTATGTTTTTAGTCTCTTTTCTCACTTTCTTAATTTTCTAGTATCTATCATAAGTCATGATTTGAACAGCTTTCGCTAATACTTAGTACAGCTCAATCTTCTCATACATACATATACACCCACATATAGAACCATAAGCCCTGGATCTAACTTTCTAATGTCCTGAGTTCCCTGCTTCCACAAACTCTATTGCCCATTTCACACCAATGAACTACAATGAACTGTTCATCAGCCACTGAAGCACCTATGCCTTGGCTGCATACCACCTCCTTCCTGTCAAAACCCTTGATCTGAGATGTACTACAAAACTGTGGATGACTTTCTCAAAAATCATTATACTCAAGGTAGGGGTATGGGAAACCCAGGTCAGGCTGGAAGCAGTGACACTGGGGAAGGGAAAGGACATTTTCTTGGGAACTATATCCTTAACATTTAAAAGACTTGAGATACAGGAAAGTGGGACCTGTGCTCACGCAGAAAAGGCTCCAGGTCCAAGGGCTACGGCAGGAATAGTTCACTGATGATGAACTATACTTTATACTTCTTTAAGTTCTAAGATATAGTCCTAAGACAGTGGCAGTTAGGCTCATCCAGGGAAGTAGAGGGACCAAGAGCAAGGTGTGGGAGAGAGCTCTTGATATTAGATTTTTTTCTTATTTTGATAAGAAAAGAGGATAAAGAGAAGAGGAGAACTTTGAATATCTGAAATGGTAGGTAAGGTCAAAAGGAAGAAAATAGAGGAGGCCAGAGATGCAGAAGACAAACATCTAAGACTTCACATTTTTGTCCATCTGTTTGCTTTTGACTCTACAGTTCAGCCTTCACCTTCAGCCAGGCAGGAGCTATATTGAAGCTACTCAGGAGCATTTTAATCATTGACTAAAATAGATTCTCTATTTCACATAATATTTGACAAAAAAAGTCATCATAAAAGAGCTTTATTTTTAGAGTATTCCTTAATGGAACTATCACTGAATAAGACATAGTCTTTGCTATCCAAGAGGTTATCATCAAACTGAGGAGAGAAGATATAGTCATATTTTTAAAAACACAGTATTAAATGTTAGAGAAAAGTGCCAAACAAAAAGTACTATGGAAATTCAGGTATCCCTTTTAGAGGCTGATCATAACATTCCCCATGAGGAAGGTAAGATTTGAGTTGGGTTTCAAAAGATGAATTTTAATAGGTGGTAATTTTCACAACTGTTACTAGTTTGGACTATGCATATTTGTTACAAATATATGGAAACTGGAAACAGAATAGAAATAAGCATATATTTGTGTGTGAGAGTGTGAATCCTTTTATCAAAAGATATGTGTGTGTGTGTGTGTGTGTGTGTGTGTGTGTGTGTGTGTGTGTGATTATTTGAGGGAAATAAAACAGGAACAGGAAAGTACAATGTATGTTTGGAGGACAATGAATAGACCCATTTGACTAGACCAGAGAGTTCATATAAAAGAGACAGAGTAAGGTGGTAGAATGCCTTAAATCCCAGTCCATGAACCAATGGGAGTCAAGGAACTATTTTGAAGAGAAGAGTAAGAATGAGGGAAATCCAGGGATAGACCCTGGCACAGTTCAGCCAAGGATGACTTAAGTAGATGCTTCTTTGGTCAAAAGTTCAGAAACTAAGAGATTTTTACCTCGTTTATACTTGTAACTGCAAAAATACGTCATGACTTTGAAAAGTCATTAGTAGCAATAGCCTAAAATATCATCGTGTTACTCCAGAAAAGTGTCTTTTTGCATTTGTGTGTATATAATGAATTCTTTCTTTTGTTTATTAAATAAGTAGTGGTATATACCACATAACAATAAAGATGGTAATACTTTAAAATTCACTTGGGCTCAGGTCTTGGCACTATATTAAGAGGAAGGTCTTGAGGTACTTGCCTTAAATTTTGGGGTTGGGGGTGTGTATGGTTAAATTTCATAATTTGGTTATGGTAAGACAAATTGGTGTCAATGCTTGGTCAGAAAGTGATCACTGAATCTTTGTTCATAATGTTTGACAGATGGTATTTGTTAGAATACCTAGAAGCCCCGAAGAGTCAGTAGAAAAGAAATCAAGTCAGGACTAGAGTTCCTGTGTCTCCATTATAGAGACTGTGGGCCAGGGAGGTACCATCAGTACCCCTACCCTCTTCCAAAGTGCCCATTTAAGCCATGTAAGTTCTACTTGTCTCCTCAGCCATAAAAACAAAAGTCAAAAATGGAATCCTTAGCTTTTGAACCCATGAAATTCAAGAACAAAATTATTTAAACAGATTTCATTTATTCAGAGGTAAACCCAAAGAGTCTCATGTGCAAAATACCATCCAAAGTGCATTGGCCCATCACCCCCAAAATGAGTCCTATCGGGTGTATACACGTGGGTGTGTTACTTTGTGGCTAGTCTCCCTGTGTGATATGATGTGTTGTCCCAGTCTGTTTTCCCATTCATTAAGCATTCTTCCTGAAAAAGTCTGAAACATTTCCCATGACTGTCTTCCCAAAGCACCAGAACACAGAGCTGTAATGGTGAGTTTGGAGCGGGGCTCTCCTTCACCCTTAGGTTTTTCACCTCTCAGAGTCACTGATGCTGTACCATCTCCCTGAGTTTCGGCAGTATCGAAGAATGAAGAAGGTTCCAACACCCAACAGAAGGAGGGCACCCAGTGCTCCAAACAGGATCCCAAAGAAGGCGTCCAGGCGTATGCCCAGATGCTCACAGCGTTCACCTGACGGGGAGTAGATGGAATAGGATCCACAGCTGTCAATGGAAAAAAGGAAAAGGATTGGAGTCATAGTGGCTGGAAAGGGAGTGAGAAGTATATGGCACATGCTAAGCACTGGGGAGTCAAAGAAAGGCTAATGGGGGAGTGGTGGAGGAAGGGAAAGACTAGTGGAAATAATCATTTGCATACTCCCTATTACGTGCCAGTACCTAACAAATTCTATCTCATTTAATAATAATAATAGATAACATTTATATAAGTACCTACCAGGGGTTATTATTATCCCTTGTTTACAGATGAGGTTGAGTGATTTATCCAGGGTCACACAGCTAAAAGTGTCTGAGGCCAGACTTAACTCAGGTCTTCCTGACTCCAGGACCAGCGCTTTATCCATTGAACTACTTAGCTGACAATTACTTTGCAAGGTAGCTACACCTCTCCCCATTTTACAGATGAGGAACTGAGGCAAACAGCGTTACATAGCTAGCTAGTATCTCAGGCAGAATTTGAGCTCAGATCCTCCTGACTCCAGGGCTGGTGCTCTATTTATTTATTGCGTCACATAGCAGCCTCTCCAAGAGTCATTTCTACAAATATTTCTGGGCACCATCTGGAGAAAGTTAAAATGTAAATAAAATACAATTTTTGGTCCACTAAAGTGATATTCCTAATGCATAGGTCTAATCATGTCATTTCCATGTCACTCCCTCTCCCCTGTCCCAATAAACTCTAATGATTTTCTGTCATCTCCAGGATCAAATACAAAATCCTTTGAGTTCAAAGAGCCTCACAATCCAGCCCTTCCTATATTTCCAGTTTTCTTATCCTTTTCTCTCCAATAAAAAGTCTTTGACCCGGTGATACTGGCGGCCTCCTGGTTGTTCCACAACATACACCACCTCTCAATTCTGGGCATTTTCTCTGGCTGTCCCACACGCCTGGAATGCCCTGCCTCCTCTGTTGTAATTACTGGCCCCCTTGAATTCCTTTAAATTTCAATGAAAATTCTTCCTTCCACTGGAAGCCTTCCCTACTCCTTCTAAATTCCAGTGCCTTCCCTCTGCTAATTAATCTCCTATTTATTCTATATACAGCTTGTTTTGTATATAGTTGTTTACATTTTGTCTCCCTCATTAGACTGTAAGTAGCTTGAGGGTAGGAAGCATCTTTTGCCTCTTTTTGTATTTCCAGTGCTTAGCACAGTGCCTGGCACATAGTAGGCAGTTAATAAGTGTTGCTTGTGTATAAAATCCTCAGTTTGGCATTTAAAGACCTTCATAGCCTAGCCACTTTCTACCTTTCTAGTTCTCTTACAACTAACTCTTCTATACAAAATCTACAGTTCAATGACCCTGAATTGCCTTTGCATTATTCTTGTTCTTTGATGTTCCTTATGCAAGGTAAGATACTCCATCTTCCACATTTGGACATTTTCATTGTCTGTCCTCCACACCTGGGATGCTCTCCCTCCTCATCTCCGTCAGTTGGCTTCCCTTAAGTCCCAGCTAAAATCCTGCCTTCTGTATAAAGCCAGGGATCTCAAACACAATTTGTTTCTCATCCACAAGACAGGTGTGACATTCTTCACTGATCTCTTATTTCTTTAATAAAGAACTCTATCCCCATTGTCTATGCAGCGAGGTGGGTGGTACAGTGGATACAGTGCCAGGCCTGGAGTCAGGAAGACTCCTCTTCCTGAGTTTAAATATGGCTTCAGACACAGTAGCTGTATGACCCTAGGCAAGTCACTTAACCCTGTTTGCCTCAGTTTCCTCATCTGCAAAATGAGCTAGAGAAGTAAACCACTCCAGTATCTCTGCCAAGAAAACCCCAACTAAGGTCATGAAGAGTTGGACATGCCTGAAAATGAGCAATCCTTATCACCTTATGTTTTGGCATTCCCTAAAGTCCTGAAGTGATTTTACCCAGGCTTTGGGGAACATATTTCAACCACCATCCTGAACTACTCATTCTTCCCCCACCCCCCTATCCTGTATGACTAGCCCCTTCTCACCTGCATTTTGGTCCATTAGGCTGATGTTGACACAGGCCTCCATGTTTACAGTAGCCCTCAGCACAGGGGGACACACAGGAAAAGCCAGTTTTGTCATTGTAAACAAGGTGGTAACCAGGGTAAGAGTCACTGCAGCTGAAGTATTTCATCAGCTCATCCACTTCAGCTATCAGGGAGAACAGAAAGTCAGGGCTGAAAGAATATTTTTCTCATCTGCTCCTGTAGATACTTCCAAAAATACTGGAAGAGACTAGAAATGGAGGCCAGAGATACTTGGATCTTCCCATGAACTAAGTGCCCAAAGAAAATGGCAGCTGTTGTTATGACTAGAATTGCCACTATCAAGTTCTTTGGGCTACTACAGAGAATGGGGGTAGAAATTTTTCCTCCCTCGCTGGAAGATTTCCTTATTTGGAACATAAAACCTTAAGAAGCGATTTAATATAAACCTTTCATTTTGTAGACCTTGAGACCCCAAAAGAAGAAATATGTGACCATGGCTTCACAACAGGATGGTGACAGAGATGGGCCTAGAACCTAGGTCTTCTGACTCTTAGTCCAATGTTTTATTAGACTAAGTGTCTTACTTGACTTTTACCCAAACGTAAGATTTTAACTACAGTGGAAAATTCTCCTTTGACTTTTCATTTGATTCCACTCTGCTCTCAATTGTGTCTATAGCTGCCAATTCAACATAGCAATAACAGTCATTCATAACCACCTACACCAGATGAGAAGGTCACGCCAGAAGAGACTGCCTGAGCATCACAAACTATTGTATTTGGGGAACACAGGTAAGCCTTGGCTAACATGGCCTCAACAAACATTATTCCACAATAATGTCGAATATTTTTTAACCAAAACGTGCTGTAATGTCAGTCAATCGCTCGGTTATAATATTTATAACATTATTGTCATCAAATTAGCTGGTCCTTATGATATTTCATGGAACAATGTTTTTCTGAAGAGCCAATTAACAATATGGGGAAGGTTATCTCAGTAGCATCTTTTATCCTTTGTTAACATTTTAAAAAGTGGATGAGGGGAATGTTTCATATTTCTGTCAGCTGCTTCCCTCCAAAACCCTAAATTAAATTGTTTTTCACTTATACATGGACATTGATTTTCACTGACTTGGGGGTCAGTGACTGTCTTTAGAATAAAGGTTCCCATCAGATGCTTCAAAGCATGAGTTTGAAACCTTTTTTGTGTTATGGACCCCTTTGGCAGGCTGGTGAAGCCTGTGGACTCCTTCTTGGAATAATGGATTTTTATTTTTTAAATTCATAATTGAAGGAAATGCTACAGTTAGAACTAATGAAAATAGAGATTTTTTCCAATCTAAATTCATAGACCTCCTCTTGCCCCACCCACAAACTCCCCACTTTACGTAATGGGAAGGGAGTGGTATTGTTTCTCAGAATGCTAGAGAAAGAACAATTTGGAGCTATTAATAGTTTTTCCCTACTGTCCCAGGAAAACCTTTCTAACAGGCAGAGGTAGCCACAAACTAAAAGAACGACAGCCTCAGGAGGCAGTGAGTTCCACAGCACTAGAAGTCTTCTATCAGTTTGGATGACTTGTGGGGTATGTCACAGTGGAGATTCTTGTCTACGTGTGGGGCAGACTAAAAGGACTTTTGCCATCCTCACCAATGATGAGATTCACTGATTCTGAGAAAAGACAACTCTTCAGAGGAGCTCAGAAGTGTCTGAAAGATACCCATGAATTCCTAGTAATCCCAGTAATCTGGCAAATCCATCTTCTAGATCTGTCTACTTGCTCTTAGTGAAACATATTTAAAAATCTCTTTTTTAGTGTTTTCCAGAATGATTAAGTAATAATATTTTTTCTAAATCCCTTTCCAGACTTCTGGGGAAAGCCCTCAGGAAGCAGAGTGGGCGGTGGAAGATGAAAAGGCCTTTCTTAGGAAAATGAACTCCTGTACTCTGGGCTAGATTAATGTTGTCAAACTCACATAGGAATGGGGGCCACAATCCCCACATAAGGATCCCTATATTGACTTGGGTTTAAAATTTACTGTTATCCGTGTTTTATTGTATTTTAATTTTGTTAAATATTTCCCAATTACTTTTTAATCTGGTCCTGCTATACTTCAGAAGTACTACCTGATACATACTGCAAGTGTTTGACACCTCTAGTCTAGATAATATCTTATTTTCCTGGTCCCAGGGACCCACCAAAGGGAAGCGCTCCTTTCCATAGAAAAGGAAGCACCCTCTCCATGTAAATGTCTTGGAGGAGACCCTTTGATTCCTTGAAGGAGTGATCCAGGGGGAATGGAATGGATTGTTAACCCCTACTATATTTTTTACCTTGTTCAAGATTCCTATAAATGTTACTTAAAATTGTCTTGGGGCAGAGCCATGTCAGAGGGCATGAGGAACTCTGATAGTTCTCTCTCTCTCTCTCTCTCTCTCCCTCCCTCCTCTTTTCTCTCTCAGCTACCAATATTTTGGATATTGATAAATTGAATGAAACTCTTTCCTGCAGATTGATACCTAAGTGCAGAATACATTAGTAGTGTTAATATTATTTTCTTCTATACCTTCCTTCTCTCCCCTCCCTTTACAGTATAAAATGACTCACATAATTGTACATTGATGATATCTTTCTCTGTGAGAGGGAGAAAGGACACATTTTCTCGTGGATTTGAAATCCCTGAGGGTGCATCCAGTTTCCAGAATTGCTCTTGGACTGCTTCCTCCAGCCTATGGTTCAGGAAGTCAATCACGGAGCCCCCAGGCAGGTACTGGAACTCTGCAGTCACTGTCCATTTCTGAACTGAACCTGAGGTATTTCTGTGAACCAAAGACACCGAATTGTTATCAGTGAGTAGGGTCAGAGGCTATGGGATGGTGGCTGGTAGGAGGATAGATAGAAAGATGAAAAGATCATAGGTCTCCAGCTGGAAGGGGTTTCAGATACCATTCCAGTTCAACCTCCTTATTTTACAGATGCAAAAAAGAAAGGAATGGACTTGTTCAAGGTCACAGAGATAGTAAATGTCAGAGTCAGGATTTGAATCCAGGTCCTCTTATTCCAAATCTAAATCTCTTTCCACAATATTGTACTATTTTCTAAGACCCAAGGCTGGCCCTAGGGAGTGGCAAAGAGGGAAGTCTAGATCAAGGAAAAGGGGGGAGAGAAACACTAAAACCTTGGGTATGGGCATATGATATAGGGTATGGCATTTCTACCTACATTTTTATAACCTCACTGTTCTTCAGAAAAGCCCGACCTTCTAGGGACTCCAACTTTCGAGTGACCTGAGATGGGAACAGAAAGAGGGTAGGCAACAACCAGAGAAAACAATTCCCCCCCACTTTGCCCCTGCCCCTACATTTTCCTTCCCTTTGCATTCCCCTCTGCCCTCCCCCTGCTTATCCCCTCCTCCAAACCCCATCACACACTTTATATTACAGGGAGAAACTGGACTAGTGGCCTAGCTTCTCCCTTGATTCTAGGGACTAGGCCAATGGCCAATTTAGGAAAATAGATTTAGAGCTGGAAAGGACCCCAGAGACCATTTAGTCTAATTTCCCTTTTTCACTTTTTTTGGTGGTTGTTTAGTTGTTTCAGTCATGTCTGACTCTTTGTGACCCCACTGTGCTTTTTTTTTTGACAAAAATATAAAGCCAATTATTAATACATTTCCTTCCCTAGCTCATTGTACAGATGAGGAAACTAAGGCAAACAGGGTTCAGTGACTTGCCCAGGGTCACACAGCTAGTAAGTGTCTGAGGCTGGATTTGAACTCAGAAAGAGGAGTCTTCTTGACAAAATAGAGGCTCAAGCAGATGAAGTGATTTGCCAAATCACAGAGTAGAAAGTACTCCAAATCCCAAGTTCTTTCCACTACATGATACTGCTTTATTGTAGATCATAGGATTTTAGAGTTCGGAAGGATCTTGGGCATCATAGTATGGATGGACCTGGAAGGACTTTCCCTTAAAGGGCCTCTAGTCTAACACCCTCATTCTACAGATGAACGTTGAGGCCTACAGGGATTGAGTGGTTTGTCCAAGATTACACAGTTAGTAGAGTTGAGATTTGTACTCATGTCCTCAGACTTTTTTAATAAATAACAGTTTTCATGGACCCACTAATTGCCCATGACTTTGCACACAGTAGGCACTTGATACAGAAATTGCCTTCACAGGGAAGAGGATGTTGGAAGTGAAAGAGCCTTCCCCCCTCCCACAACACCATCCAGTACAAATTGAGAGTAGGGCAGAAATCTCTATGAGATGCTTCATTAACTCAGAGGAGCCCTTGACTCTCTTTCTGATTCAGTTTGAAGATAGCTCTGTGTATAAAAAAAAGAGAGGGTTATTGGCATTTAGAAAAGACCTCATTGGAGTGAGACTGAGCTAAGGTTCACATTCTCGTAATGGTTGTGCATTGCTTAAAATAAGTCAAAGATTAGATGGGATGAGTCAATCACAAGGTGATTTATATCTTAAAAGTCTGTTGGAATAGAATTGACCAGTGTAGCATGGTTTTTGGTGGTCAAGAATCAAACATTTTAAGTGGGCCAGTGTTTGAAGATAAGTAGAATACTGTTTTGTATGAAGGTACCTGTCTTTAAATGAAATGAAGCAACTTTAGAAAAAAGAACCCAATTTACATTAAATTACATAATTCTAAAATCTCTCCTGATCTTTGTTAATTATAAACGTAGACTTTGGACATTGGTATGTTAAAATTCTTTCCTTCCTCATCTTTGACACTTGTTGCTTCCCTGGCTTCCTTTAAGCTCCAGTTAAAATCCCACCTTCCACAAAAAGCTTTTTCTGATCCCCCTTCATTCTAGTTGACTTCTCTCTGTTGATCCCCCTTCTCTCTGTTGACTATTTTAAATTTATCCTGTCTATCTCTTGTTTGTGCAGACTAATGCTGAATGCAAAACTCCAAAGAATAGGAAGGAGAGGGGTAGCAAGGTGGTGCAGTGAATAGAACACTGACCCTGGAGTCAGGAGGACCTGAGTTCAAATCCAGCCTCAGTCACTTAACATTTGCTAGCTGTGTGACGTTAGGCAAGTCACTTAACACCAACTGTCTTGCCTTCTCCCCTCCAAAAGAAACAAAAAAACAAAAAACAAAAACAAAGGAAGGAGAAATAAGAAAGTTTTCTTAAGTGAGCAATGCAAAGAAATAGAAGAAAAAATAGAATGGCAAAGAGACCCCTTCAAGAAAATTAGAGACACCAAGGAAATGTTTTATGTAAAAATCAACATGGTAACAGACAGATATGGTAGGGACATAACAGAAGCAGAAGAGATCAAGAAAAAGTGGCAGGAATACACAGAACTACACAAGAAAGATGTTAGCATCGCTGATAACCATGGCGGTTTGTTTACTGGTCTAGAGCCAGATATCCTGGAGAATTAAGTCAAGTGGGCCTAGGAAGCATTGCTAACAATAAGGCTATTGGACGGAATTCCAGCTGAGCTATTAAAAATCCTAAAAGATAGGGTGGCTAGGTGGCTCAATGAATAGAGCACTGGCCCTGGAGTCAGGAGGACCTGAGTTCAAATCCAGCCTCAGACACTTGAAACTTATTAGCTGTGTGACCTTGGGCAAGTCACTCAACCCCAATTGTCCTACCCTCCCCTCTCCAAAAATAAAAAAAAAATTCCTAAAAGATGATGCTATTAAAGTGTTGTTCTCAATATGCCAGCAAATTTGGAAAACTCAACAATGACCACTGGATTGGACTATAAGCAAAGCTGAGCACTTCAGAATCTAAGCTTTCAAATTGTGAAGACTTTTGAGAGTCCATTGGACAGCAAGGAGATCAAATCAGTCAGTATTTAAAGAAGTTAATTCAGGCTTCTCACTGAATGTAAAAAACTGAAGGTGAAGTTGAAATACTTTGACCATATAACAAAAAAATGGGACTCACTGGAAAAGACTCTGATGTTGGGAAAGATTGAAGGCAAAAGGAAAAGGGGACTGCAGAGCATGAGGTGGATAGTGTCCTGGAGACAGCAGAACATGAACTTGGACAGACTTTGACAGATAGTGGAGGAGAGAAGGACTTGGCAAGCTATGGTTCATGGGGTCATGAAGAGTCAGACACAACTGAATTAACAACAACAAATAGTCATAAGGTGTTCAACGTTGGTAATTTTGGAAGTATGCTTTCGACATATACTGACTCAAGTAAATCTGATTACAAAACAAATAAACATACTCTTTGATAAATGCCTTATAAGAGAACAAAAATATTACTGAATCCATGTGATTTATTTCTGCTGAATTTGATTTATCATTATTCTAAATCAGTGCTGTCTAGCTCAAATACAGAAATGGGACCAATGAAGCCTGCAGGCTGTATTTGACAACGTTTTTTCTAAATAATTTGTGTTTAAAATATTCATTAGGGTTGAATTAGTCTCAACCAGCTATTTCCTTGATTGGATGTTTTTGAATTACTACTCATGCTTTAACACGTGCCAAAGGCTATGACATTCTCCTTGGCCATTTGCTCTATTCTTGTCACCAAGGGTTCTTAACTATTTTTGTGTAATGGATCTTTTTTGGTAGCTTGGTTAAATCTTATGAACCCTTTCTCAGAATAATGTTTTTAAATTAATAGGATTATAAAGGAAACTAATTATACCAAAATATAGTTATCAAAATATTTTGAAAACAAGTTTACTTACCCAAATCAAAAACTCCTGCTTTATACTATTCTACCTCCTGTTTCAACTTCCTCTCTAGAACTCTGACTTTCTTGATATCATGGATTCCCCACTTCTTCCCATCCTTCTCCTGCTTCTTTCTCTTGAGTTAGGAGTTGTCATTTACACACCCCCAAGAGCTCCTCTAAAGAGGAAGGTCAACAGGCCCTGGCTTTCTAGCATAGAGATCATCTAATCCAGCCCCTTTATTTTACAAAGTAGGAAACTGAGGTTCAGAGGTGGGATTTAACTTGTTTAAGGTCACACACAGTTATAGAACTGGGATTCGAACTCATCTTCTCCAGTACCAAATCTAATGTTCTTTATTCTACTCTAAACTTCATCCTTCCAACCTGTGAACCTTAGCTCCATCACTAGGTTTCCCCAATCCATTTTTTAGATTCTCCTGACTCCTGGGCTAGCACTCTTTCCACTGGGACACTTTGTTGCCCCCAAGAGATGTGGGGTTTTTACTGTTTTTACTGTTAACTGTTGTTGCTGTTGTTTTTCAAGGCAATTAGGGTAAAATCACTTGCCTAGAGTCACACAGATATTAAGTGTCAAGTGTCTGAGGCCAGATTTGAACTCTGGTCTTCCTGACTCCAGAGTCAGTGCTCTCTCTACTGTACTACCTAGTTGCCCTAAGAAATATGTTTTCCAAATGTACTTTCCACCCAGTGCACCCTTAACCTGAGCTGAGTACATAGTACCAACTGTGGCATTGATGTCTTCTTGGGTAGCCATTTCACGCTCTCTGAGGGAGAGTCGAATGATTCTCCGAGGAATGTCTGGAGACAAAGACAAAGAACTTCTTAATAACTTCCCAATACTCAATGGACTCCAGTAGGTCCCTAAACTAAATGAAAATTTCTCATACCCTGCCTCTCCTTTTTTAGTCTTCTTACACCTTCCATCTCACCTACACACTCTGTGATTCAGTAACATTGGCCTCTTTGCTGTTCCTTGACTAAGATATTGCCACCTCCCAACTCCAGGCACCATCCCAGCTCTGGGTTATCTCCTACCTGGAAGGCTCTCCTTCCTCTTCTCCACCTCCTAGCTTCCCTGGCTTCCTTCTAATCCCAGCTAAAATCCCACCTTCTACAGGACGTCTTTCCCATTCCCTCCTAATTTGAGTGCCTTCCCTCTGTTAATTACTTCTGATTTACACCATGTATCTTGTTTGTCCATAGGGACACATTGTCTCCCTCATTAGACTATAAGCTCGTTGAGGTCAAGGACTGTGTTTTGCCTTTCTTTGTATCACCAGAACTTAGCACAGTGCCCAGTACTTTTGATTTATCATTATTCTAAACCAGTGGTGTCTAGCTCAAATACAGAAATGGGACCAATGGAGCCTGCAGGCTATATTTGCCACCTTTTTTCTAAATAATTTGTGTTTAAAATATTCATTAGGGTTGAATTAGTCTCAACCAGCCATTTCCTTGATTGGATGCTTTTTAATTACTACTCATGCTTTAACACATGCCAAAGGCTATGACATTCTCCTTGTTTAATACATGTTTATTGACTGACTAATGTAGAATTTCCTAAGAATTTCACCACCGAAGTCTCATACTATAGAAGGAAGAACTGAGAAGCAGAGAGGGTTGATGACTTGCCCAAAGTCACCAAGAAGGTCACTGGTGAAACTGAAAGTAACCAATTCTCTCAATTCCAATCCAAGAACTATTAACACTAGACAACTATCTCTCAACTCTCATCTGTGAGGGCTCCTGCAATCTCCT
>CM053596.1:233598999-233616880 GCA_028646575.1 Pseudocheirus occidentalis | reverse complement strand
AGGGAGGAATCGAAAGAATCTAGAATTTAAAGTTCTGTAATACCTGCAACTAGGAATTAAGATATACAGGGGCTGGGATAGGGAGACCCTTCCTACCCTACCAGAAAATAAGAGAGCAGAGCAGGGGAGGGGCTTTACAGTGGGATTGCTGTTTTGGGGTTGGGGCAGGGGCAAGACGGGCAGAAAATTTGTAATTCAAAAATGTAATGAAAATGAATAATGTAAACAAGAAAACAAATAAAAAATAAATGAAAAAAATAAAATAAATGGACAGCAATATCTGCATTGCATAACCTACTTCAAAGGCTTCAGTGAAGAAGGTACTTGTATAAACCTTAAACATAATATAACTGCACACTAAGTAGGATTAGTTATTATTATTAAAAATATTATTCCAGAGTTCCTTTTCTGGACTCTTGATTTAAAAAGTAACTGATACCCAGCTTAGAAATAAATGTCACATGACTATATAAATATAATCTATGTCAAATTGCTTTCCTGCTCAATGAGGGAGTGAGGAGGGAAGGAAAGAATTTGGGATTCAATTAAAAAAAAACAAAATGTTGAAAACTGTTTTTACATGTAATTGGGGGGAAATAAACTACTAATTTTTTAAAACAGGAAAGCTGCACTCCATAAAACATAAATGCAGTTTAAAGAAAATGTGGACAGTACGACAAATAACAGAGAGAATATTGAGAGGGTGGAGAAAATGGAGGACCACACAGCAGCCAATGAAGGTCATACAGATCCCTGATCTGAGTTTAAATAACCTCCCTCAGACTCACTTTTTTCTCCTGTACAATGGGAATACTGAGAGTACCCAACTCAATGAGGACGAAACAAGATAATAAATGTAAAGCAAACTTTAAAGAACTACATAAATGTGAGCTATTACCTATTACTGTAATCTGACCAGCATTTATAGGCCTTCACAACCTTGCCCCTTCCAAGACCTTCCTATATGTTATACTGGTCTTTCTATTTTCCACAAGAAACCCCTGTCACCCCTTGCCTGGAATGTTTTCTGTCTCCCTCAGTTTCCTTCAGGACTCAGCTCAAATTCCATCCTGGGAGAAGGGGGGAGGGGGAGTTTCCAAGTTCTCTCTCCAAGCTCCTTTCCCTCTCCAGTGCCTACCTTCCCTTCATACTATATATACTTTGAACACACAATTGAATTTCTTAAGCGCCATGCTTCCCCCGCCCCCCAATTCTTTACATCCCCAGCATTCAGCACAATGACTTGCACATAGTAAATGCTTCATAAATGCTCACTGACTAACATCCCTGAGATGGCATTTAAAATCCCAGCCTACACACTCCCACTTAAGAGTATCAGGCCTGCCCCTTCAAGAGTTCTAAGCTACATGACCCACACTCACGGCTGAATCCTTCCTTCCTTCCTTCCTTCTTCCATCTTCCTATAACTCTCTGCTATGAGGCCTGTCCAGTCCAGCAACTTGTTGGGGAGGAGGAAGGGAAAAAAGCAAACAGAGACAGAGAGAGACAGAGTGAGAGACAGAAACAGAGACACAGAGGAAGACAGTGATGTTTATTTTTCCTACTCCAACTCTTCAGTTTGACAGATGGGGAAAAAGAAACTGAATGTAACAGACTGGAGGTCTGAACCAAGTCTGGTTCCAAATCCAAAGCTGTCTGTTTTGTTTTGTTTTTCTTTCCCATACTACACCACACTCATCCTTATAGAACACACAGGATGGCAGAGGGCAGATTCAGGGAGGGCTGTGTTCAGTAACCAGGGACCTTGCTCAGAACTAACAAGAAAGCTACTAGTTTACCATCCAAACCTCCCTTCCCCAGAAGTGCCCACCCCCACGGCCACAAGTATCACCAGTAGCCAACACAGGCACAGGAGCCACGCAGGGTCACTCACTGGAGCCAGGTTTCTGGGGCGTGGGTTCTAAGGGGGTGGCACGTCATCACTGTAGAATTACGGTTCTCCAACCATGGCCTGGCAGGCGTGGGATGGGAAGCAGACAGACGGGTTTGGGTTTGGAGCAGGCTAACCGGCTCAGGCACAGCTGGCTACCCCTCAGCCCTACAGAGGAAGAAATAGGGAGGAGCTCCTTCAGGCAGCCCATTCCCCTCCCTCTAGGGATCAAGTCCCAAAGGGGATGTCCCATCATTGGCTCGTTGCTTCATTTATAGCAATACTACAGTAGCAGAGGGGTCCCAACATAGTTATAATAGGAGACTGCTACAGAGCTTCCCTGAGACTGAAAAGATAAGAAAGGACCACAATGTGTCTTGTTTATAACTGGGGAGAAAGAGACTCCAGCTCCCAACCAAGGAAGCTGGAAAGCAAGAAGGTTTCTGACCTTCCTTCCATGGTTGTTCTATGGTAAGCTAAGGAAAAGGAGTACTGCAGCACAGCACCGGCACTGTGGGAGGAAACTGAGGCAGAGCCTGGCCACCAGTCAAATGGAGGTAACAGACCTCAAAAATCTAATTCTCCCAAGCCCTTCTCCCTCACCATACAACACCTTTGGAGGCTAGAAATCATCTCCAAGCTCAAGGTGTGGCTGCAAAAGGAGACACCCCAAATGCCAGGGTTTTTATCTGGCTGCCTCCTCCCCCAGGAGGCACAGAGCCAAAGAGAGATAAAAGCTGAAGTGGAACAAGCCTCACACGTTGACAGAGAGCTACAGTCTTGACACTGGCTCAATACCCACAGCTCATCCCCATGCCAATCTAGCCTCTAGCTAGGACTCCCTTGAGGGCAGCCACAAATACGAAATAGAGGATACATCTCCCTACTCCAAGAAACTGTAAAACCCGAGTTCAAATTCCAAATTTTCATACTTTTTGGCTCTATGACCCTCCTAGGCAATTCATTTTATCTGTATGTCTCAGTTTCCTCAAATGCAAAAACTAGGATAATCAATTAATAAGCACCAGTTAAATGCTCCCTATGTTCCAAGTATGGGATATTAACACTTGCTTTAACTACAACCCCTGCGCAGAGTGGGCAAAATATTTTGTTAGTCTTAAAAAACAAGAGAACTGTGAGGCAATCACTTCTTGCAACCATGGGCCTTATCTGCAGTCTCACCTAGACCCAAGTAAGATTCTCACTATCTATACCCACCACCCTTCCACCTACTTCTCATCCTTTTCCCCAAAGGCTAATAATAATGAGGTTCCTGTCATAGAGGGGTGGGGTGGTAGATGAGGGCAGGTGCTACATTCATACCTCTGACCCACATGGCAAAGTTACAAGGTAAGTTTTCTGCTTTCTGAGTAAATCACATTCGGACTCAACTGCTCTTTTCTCTCTCCCTAAATGCAGCGTCCAATCCAGCACTGACCTCCCAAAGTTCTGAAGGTGCCAAGTGCTTGATGCTCCAAACCTACTTCTCCCTAGTACAGGAAGGGCAGGAATCTCCTTTGCAAACCTTGAAGCTATATAAATGTGAGTTATTATTAATATTGAAGTTCTTTCAGCCCATACTGGCTTGGCCTGGAGTCCTAGCAACTCACTGTCGAACACTTCAAGCTCTGTGGATTGGTTACAGCCTGATACTCATCACCAGTCTCACATAAAAGAACCTCTGAAGGGGAAGGGAGGAGAAGGAAGGTTATCACTCTCTCACCGTTTTGCCCAATCTGAAACATTTTTTCCTGGAGGAAAGTGAAATACATTCCTGTGAAAGACGCAGAACAGAGGGCTATGGGATCATCTCTTGGCTTCGTGGATTATATACATAGCCTATTTGCATCAGCCTTCCCCAGGTCAACTGGGCAAATGGTCCAAAGATACATCCAGCAATTACTGAGTATCTTTCACCCCCACCCTTAACCAGTACTGGGTAAAGGAAGAACCCAGATGAAAAAACACATCAGGGTCGAGAGTTGAGACCCTTGACTTTGTAAGGCCACAGGCTTCTTCCCACTGGCTATAAGAACTCCCCACCAACAAAGGGCCCCAGGTGTCCAAGTCAGAACTGAGATCTAGGTAATGCCCTTACCTGAAGCCTTCTGCCGCCTTGCCCCTGAAGGATGTGGGGAGAGAGGAATGTGGGGATGAATGTCCCCAAACCACACTAGCTTCCAGGCTCCCCAAAAAGTGGTGAGAGAAGAGGGTCAAACAGGATACACTCTGCTTCTGGACTCCAATGTCCAAACTCTCCCTGACTCACAGTCCCCTTCTGCTTCCCACCCCCCTCCACCACATCCTACGGTTCCCAGCAAGCCCCTTCACCACCACCCCAAAGTTGGCTCACCACCTCCTTCTCCTCCGCCGCCTCCTTATCCTATGTCCCTCCGGAGTGGACTCTGCGCCCTGGGGAAGGCCCTGTCCCTTTCTCTCGAAATAAGTTTCCTGGATAGAGGATCTCAGCTCTCCCTCCTGCACCCCCGGCCTCCAATTTGCCTCTTGAACCCCGAACCGACCTTCACCTTCGGGACCCTTGGGTCCTACCAGTCGGGCGCCCCCAAGTAGTTCTAACCCTCTCCAGATATGCTGGGTCACTTCCTCCCTTCTGTGTTTGCCAAAGCTCCCCCTAAACAGCTCAGGTGGCCTTCCCCCAAACTGCCCTGCCTGTTTGCCTGAGCTCCCTCTCAGCAGCACCCCCCGCTCCCTGGGGCTGCCCTCAAACCACTCCGCTTGCTCCCCGGGGCTCTCCCTAAACCACTCTCCCTGCTCGCTGGAGTTGCCCCCGACCTCCTGCTCCACAGGCTGTCTCTGCAGACCTGCTCCTTCGCCCCGCTCCTGCACCCCGGCCCCAGCCTCCCCGTGCTCCTGGACTGCGGGGCTTCCTCCCCCGTTCTCCTGGTGCTGCTTCCTAGGACCCAAGCCCACCTCCTGTACTGCGGGCCAGCTCCCAGAGTGGCCCCAAAGCAGCAGGCTCGTGCACCCCCGGGGGGCGCCCGCAGAGCCAGCGCTGCCCCCCGCGCTCGGCCTGCGTCCGCCGCGCACACCCTGCTCCTGCACCCCCGCGCCCACCCCGCCCTGTTCTTGCACCCCCGAGCTCACGCCCCCCTGCTCCTGCACGCTGGGCCTCAGCCCCCGCCTCTGCTGCGGCTCCCAGCTGAGCAGCCCGCGCCGGCTGAGCCGCGGCTGCTCCCGCACCGCCGCGCTCAGCCCCTCGGCGGTCGGGAGCCCTCCCCACGGGGTCCGGGGCCCCCTGCCCTCCTCAGGCCGCGCTGCCCCCCTGCTCCTGATGGTGATGCTGGGGAGGCCTCCAGCCCGCTGGGGCAGCCCCACACTCCCGGGCTCAGTCCGCTGAGCCCCAGCCTTCTCCTCCGCCGCCTTCTCCTCCCCGGCTGCAGAGTCTGCCCCCGCCCCCTACCGCGCCCGCGCGCCTGTCCCTGGCCCCGCGCGTTCCGCTGCCGGCCCGGGGCTCGCGCCCCCGCCTGCCCCCGCAGGTGCCGCTAGAGCCTCGCCAGGGCAGGGTGGGAGGAGGAGGTGGGGCCGGGGGGAAGAGAGCCGCCGCGTGCGCGCGCGTGCGTGCCTGGAACGAGGCGGGACGGTCCTCTCTCTTAAAGGGCCAGGAGCTGGCATGAGTATTCCTGCGCAGAGGGATGGTGCGCGTGCCTGGCTCCGGGAAGAGTCCGGGATCGGCGCGAGGGGGGCGTGGGAAGGGAGTATACGAGGTGGTATCCGAGAGTGGAGAGGGAGCGCAGTGGAAGACCGTGTAGCTAACAGAGATCTGGGTGCGCTGGGAATTAGGAGGCGGGCCAGGTCCTTCCCAGGCTTAGGACCCACTGGGCAAATAATAGCACATCCCGGGGCCTCAGCTTCCTCATCTGTCAGAAGAAGGGACCCAATGAGAACGGGGGTCCCTACCCTTCTCTGTGCCGTGGACCCCTTTAGTAATAGTAGCAATAGTAGTAATCATCTTTTCTGTGCCATGGATTTCTGTAGTAGTAGTAGTGGTAGTAGTAGTGGTAGTGGTAGTAGTAGTGGTAGTGGTAGTAGTAGTGGTAGTGGTAGTGGTAGTAGCAGTGGTAGTGGTAGTAGCAGTGGTAACCATCTTTTTTTATGTCATGGATCCCTTTAATCATCATTTTTTCTGTGAGGAGGAGAAAGAGGAAAAGAAGAACAAGAAAAAATTTCCTGTGCCATGGATTCCTTTAGTAATAGTCGTAATAGTAATAAATAATAACATTTATACAGTGCTTTATTTGTTATAGAGTGCATTTATATGTTCGAGGCACTGTGCAAATGCTTTACAATTATTTCATTTGATCCTCACAACAACCCTTTGTCAGTCTGATGAAGATTATGGACTCTCCAATTAATGTTTTGGTTTTCTGGGTTTTTTTTTAATTCAAATTCATAATAAAATAAAATGCAGTTAGAGGTTAGTGAAAATAAAGATGTAATTTTTTCCTCAGCCAAGTGCAGGGGACCCAAGGTTAAGAACCCTGAACTAAGAGTAATAGAATACTTAGAGTGCACCTACCCCTTTTGCAAATAACTAGTCATAGATTCAGAAATCAATGGGGCCTTTAAAAGCATCACATCCAATCATTTCAAAATTTTATGTAGTGATTCCCACCTTTTAAACAAAAGAAAAGTCACCATTACTCTCCCACTTTTCATAAAATAATCTACAAAAATAATTTTATCTCACATTTATTCAAATAAAATTAAAAATTTATTATGATTTTCAAAAATCAGTTGTATTTAAACTAAAATAAACCAATGTAATAGACACTGATCATTTAAAAAATCTATTACAATTTTCATATTTATAATAACTACCAAACACAGTGTAATGTAGATAGAGAGCCTGCTTCCATGTCAGGAACACCTGGGGTAAATCTTTCCCCTGGCATGTATTCCATAGGTATGTCATGACCCTGGGCAAGTCACCTAATGTTTCAGTGCCCTAGGCTACTTTTTTTGATTCTAAGTTTCTGAGAAGGTTCTGACCTTTATTCACCTGGGAGACCTCTGTAATGTCCAGGTCCATTCTCAATCCCTGATGGAAGGGCTTGTCTCTCAAGGCAAAGTTTCCAAAATATTGTCATTGATGATATTGCTATTCCTAATTTCATTAACCATAAATTGATATCTATATTTTGTCTGTAGACAAACCACAAAAACCCATTTCTTAAACAGGTAATGAAAATTAATAAAATGTTTTATTATTTGATTTGATAAACCAATAATTCTTTACCTGTAGCTAAAATATATAAGATATCCAGATTAAAATAATAGTTTCAAAGTACTATAACAAAATAAATCTATTAACTACTGTTGAACAGATACAGGAAGAACAAATGTATCATATTTGTTATAGGCAAATGGATTTCTTTCCTATTTTTATTTGGACAAATTGAGTTCCTTGGTTTTTTTAATCTTGTTTATTTTAGATTTAAATGCTAAAACTTAAATACATAATTTGAAACAAAAAAGAAACATATAAACTTAAATGTTAAAACTTAAATATAAAATAAGAAAAGAAAAAAAGCATGTCACATATAGCAGAATGTAAGGGAGGCTTCAAAATGTACAACAATAAATTTCCATTTCAAAAAGCCTATATAATAAATATGCATTGTGTTGAGAGCTGTCTATCTTTTCTTTCCTTCTTTATAGGATTGCCCTGGAGCCTTTAGCTCTGAAGATTGTCACCTCTGAACAGGACATGGGAGAAGCCTAGTCCTTCCTGCTTACTAATTCTTTATGGTTCAGAGAATCATTCCTTCAGTAAAAAACCTACCCTTCCTTGGTTATTTAGACAGTTACATTTCCCAGATTCCTGTAGGGGGATTATGTAGATGAGTGGATGGGGACAAAAGTTTAGAGGCTTTCAGTGCCCTGGAGCAAGTTCATTGTTATTATTGGCCTTGAGAGGAATGCCTCCTTTATATTTTATTGTTCTCTGCTGTACACTTTTTACTTTGTTCTTTTTTCCCCTTCTCCTTCCTCTTCCCCATATCAATAAGATGAGGATTGGTTCTGTAGACCAGTGAGGTATTTTTAAATTTGAGAAACATATCAATAAATACTATTTTACAAAGGTTTTATCCTTAGCTCTTTTTTATTAATACTGTCATTGGTTTGCTCAAAGTATGAATTTTAAAATATTGTATTTTTATTTTTAATGTCACCTAGGTGGTGTAGTGGATAGAAAACCAGGCCTAGAGTCAGGAGGACTCATCTTCATGACTTCAAATCTGATCTCAGACACTAACTGTGTGACCCTGAGCAAGTCACTTAACCCTGCTTGCTTCAGTTTCCTCATCTGTAAAATGAGCTAGAAAAGGAAATGGTAAATCACTCTAGTATCTCTGCCAAGAAAACTCCAAATGGGGTCATGAAGAACTGGACATGACTTAAAGACAACAGTTGTTTTATTTAGAGTGCTCCGATTTTCAAAAAATCCATCGGATATATAAACTTCCAGGAAAAAAATTGCTATAAAATGAACTGATTTACCTCTGTTATTAGCGTTAAGAAAATAGCATTTTCTTCCTTTACTTCAAGGATCCTTCAATGTACTTGGAAACAAGAAAGCTGGCATGTTTCCCAATAATATAGAATTGCTCTATGTTCTGCTCCCATATCATGGCACAATTTTGCAGTAAGTCTTCCTATAACTTTCAAGCCCTCTTTGGTGTGCTTCCCTTTAGCAATTAGACAATAGACTCAATTAACTTTAAGAATAGGCAGTTATTTACACAACTGGCACGGCAAAAGCAATAAATATAATATTCCTCTCAAATCCTAGGTTGCATACTCCACAAATACACAGGGAGTGGGGTCTGGGGGGTTGCAAGTAGCCACAAACTTAAAGTGTAATCAATAGTACACGTGTGTAGGGAACGTGTTTGCCAAGGCAACTCACAACTGTGGAACAGCTTGGCCCCAATGTACTTTCTTTCTCAGGAGTGTCATGAGTTCCCCATTTCGGCTGACTGGGCTGCTACCACACTAGGTAGAGCTCTTCACAGGGGATGGTATCTCTTCTAATCAATTTAACTTCCTGGGCTTGATCTTCAAGGGAAAGCTGTAGTCTCCATAGCCTCTTCCTCTGACTCTTGGTTTAGCTGGGTATTGCTGGACTCTTTTTAATTAGGTTGCTTTTCTTTTCCCTTTTAGGAAGGGTAGTGACCCTTGGTCAAGGATTAGCAGAAATCTCTTGTCAATGATTGCCCTGGAGCCTTTAGCTCTGAAGATTGTCACCTCTGAACAGGACATGGGAGAAGCCTAGTCCTTCCTGCTTACTAATTCTTTATGGTTCAGAAAATCATTCCTTCAGTAAAAAACCTACCCTTACTTGGTGAGTTAGACAGTTACATTTCCCAGATTCCTGTAGGGGGATTATGTAGATGAGTGGATGGGGACAAAAGTTTAGAGGCTTTCAGTGCCCTGGAGCAAGTTCATTGTCATTATTGGCCTTGAGAGGAATGCCTCCTTTATATTTTATTGTCTTCCTCTCTGTGTGCCCCTTCCAACCTTGAGTTTTTCTGAAATCCAAAGGAGGCTCACCAATAACATCAAAAATAATTATATATGTGAACGAAAGAAGTGAAAACTTCTCAGACCATACTCTAAAATCTATAAGGCTTTTCATGGAAACAGGCCCAAGTTCCCCTTCACATGATTTACAAGGACTCAGCTCAGAGCGGTAGGGAGTCACCCCTCTCCTCAGCGACACCTCAGCATAAGATGTGCCAAATAAGGATAGAAGTGCTTTCTCAAATGTACATTGGGTGGTCTACTGTTTCCTTGTTCCGGTTCTTGAGGTAGATTGCTGCATTTAGATTGTGCACCTGACTTCTAGCCAGTGGAAGAAAAGGGTCACAAGGGGAGGGGGGGAGAATTCCGTATTAGGGCATTATAGCTTCACTGTTTCCTTCTATTCTTGTCTGCTTCCTACCTTGAGAAGTCTCTGAGTATTATTTGGGTAAGGATCTCTGTTGCACACAGTTTTGCAGGATTGCCCAGGATGAATCCTTTCTTGAGAGGGTCCCACAGACCCTTAACAAGGACCAGGTGCCAATTCTTCATTCATGTATCTTGATATAGGTGATTGTCTGAAAGATGTCATATGTCCAAATTGCAGGAGAAAACACATTTCTTAAACTAGTATTTGTAGACTCTGACATCAATGGACCTCCATCAAGGCAGAGTCCAATATACTTTTCCCATATTACATACTTTTCATTTTAATGTAGAGGAATTGGTCCTTGAATGCCCAGACCAAATCACAGAAAAGAGAGTGATACCTAACTGTAAAAATACTGCTACAGCACCAGATAGTGGCTCACACCTGAAGTCCCTGCTGTTGGGGAGGCTAAGGTTAGTGGATTTCTTGAGTTCATGGGTTCTGAACTGAAATAAGGTTAACCAATTGAGTGTCTACACCAGTGATTCCCAAAGTGGGCACTACAGCCCACTGGTGGGCACTGCAGCAATTCAGGGGGGCTGTGATGGTCACAGGTGCATTTGGGAGGCGATGAATAACTGTAAGGGGACAATGAAAAAATTAATTTCCAGGGGGCGCTGAGTAATATTTTTTTCTGGAAAGGGGCAGTAGGTCAAATAAGTTTGGGAACCACTATCTGGTAGCAACATGGTGAGCCCCAGGAATAGACAGCAAGAGTCAAAGCATGTTGCCCAAGGAGGATCAACTGACTTGGGTCAGAAATGGAGCCGGCCAAAGTTTCCATGCCAGGTGGGGGGAAAGATCCACAAGTAGCCAATGTAGTTCCAGATTGTGCAAGTTAGAAAGCCCTAGTGCAAGGGAAAAAAATGCAGCCAAATCAGGTGATCACTTTATGAGGTTCCTCATAAAAAACAAACAAGGTCCCTCAAGTGAATAGCAAAGGAGCAGTGTCATTGGGTAAACAATAATTGGAGCAAGCTATCCAGTAACCCTTTAAAAATACAATTCAGTTATTTAGGGAGAGTTAGAGAGAGGCAGGATTCATCATTGGGGGGAAGAATGCAACTCTACCTTCTTAGGGGAGGAGGGTATTACCTTTCCCTTCTCTCACATTTACTGGGGCATCTAGCAGTAGGACCACTCCCGCAGAAGAAGATGCCCCATCCAGCAGTTGAAGAGACGGTTTTAGAGAGTTTCAGGCACAAATGAGATAGGAGAAACATACACTCCAGACAAACACAGAAGCAGAAAGTCATTGGAGGCAGTAAACAGCTTGAAATAAGGGGACCTCCGACAGTCAAAAATAACCAGCTGTTTACTCAAGAGAGCTAGCCCTAGCAATTGAGATTCAGGGTACAGAAAGAAAGAAACCCTGTGATCCCAGCCAAGCAACCTGACCCACCAGAAGATTTCTATGAAGATTGTTCAAGGACAGAAAGGACTCATGCAGGACCTTACAGTACCTGAGGAGTGAAGAGCTTTGGACACGTGCATTCCTTTCACATGTATTTTGATATCGCTGTACCCAAAATTTGTGCTCATTATTCCTGTTCACTTTGCATCTTTTGTTGGGAGAGTGCAACCAATCTTTGTAGGTGGTAGAGATGTTTTGTAGATACTATTCTTATTATATCATTTTAGGAAGCATCGTTGCTTTGAGCTAATTGAGAAGCAGACCAATGGGGGCTTGTGAACTGTAGTTCTAGTTTGGTTGTCCCTAGAATGGTAGTTCCTAGAACCTGAGGTATTCACCCTCTTGTGACCCACCCTATAAATATGAGTGTCAACTTAGGGAATATCTCAGAGGGAGTGTAACATTAAAATCTGTCAATTTAATTGAAATTTTCTCTTGATGTGGCATTGCAAAGTTAACAAATCTCTAACATCAGTTTCTTTTTTAAAAATAGATTGACTTACATTTCTCCCTATATTGCTCCCCCTACCTTCTCCAAAAGACTTTTTATTTTTTGAATCAGAACATAGAGTATTTAATTCAGAGTGGACAAATAGATCCTTGTTTACTTACATGAGAGACAAGTGCCTTGTTTGCCAAGAAGTAATAGCCATTACAAAAGTATAGAATCTTAGTTGCCATTTTGAATCAAAACATCCTGACTTAAGCAAATTGGGACACCAATGAAAAACAATTTAAAGCATCTGAATTCTTGAAAAATGTCTGTGGGGAACAATGGTTTTTCTTTTTTTTTTTTTTTTGGTTTATTTACTTTTAGTTTAAAACATTGAGTTCCACAGTCCCTTGAATTTCAGATTTTCTCCTCCTCCCTCTCCTCCCCCCCAATCATGGTGGCATTCACTGGGATAGAGGATCTACAAATATCTTCCCATTAATCATTAGTCAGGTTGGACTGCTCTCCAGAATGGCTGGATCAGTTCGCAGCTCCACCAGCAATGCATTAGTGTTCCAATTTTTCTGCATCCTCTCCAGCATTTATCATTTTGCTGTTTTGTCCTCTTAGTGAGTCTGGCCGGTGAGATGTGGAGTTGTTTTGATTTGCATTTCTCTAATTACTAGTGATTTGGAACATTTTTTCATATGCTTATAGATGTTTAATTTCATCTTCTGAGAACTGCCTGTTCGTATTCTTTGACCATTTATCAATTGGGGAGTGGCTTGTATTCTTATAAATTTGGCTCAATTCTTTGTATATTTTAGAAATGAGGCCTTTATCAGGGATACTTATAAAAATTCTTTCCCAGTTTTCCACTTCCCTTTTAATCTTGGTAACATTGGCTTTGTTTGTATAGAAGCCTTTCAATTTAATATAATCAAAATGATCCATTTTGCATTTTGTAATGCTCTCTAACTCTTGTTTCATCATGAAGTCTTTCTGGCTCCACAGATCTGACAGGTAAACTATCCCTTGCTTTCCCAGATTGCATACAGTATCAACCATTATACCTAGATCATGCACCCATTTAGACTTTATAATGGTGTACGGTGTTAGATATTGGTCTATGCCCAATTTTTGCCATACTATGTTCCAATTTTCCAGGCAGTTTTTGTCAAATAGAGCGTTATTATCCCCAAAACTGGGATCTTTGGGTTTATCAAACAGTGGATTACTATAGTCATTGGCTGCTGAGTTTCGTGTGCCCAACCTATTGCATTGATCCACTGCTCTATTCCTCAGCCAGTACCAAGTAGTTTTGATAAACTTTGTAGTACAGATTAAAACCTGGTATGACTATGACTTCCCTAGCATTTCTTTTCATTAGTTGCCTTGATATTCTGGACCTAATAAAGATTTAAAAAAAAAAAAGAAGAAGAAAAGAAAAACCAAAAACTTGGCAAAATTAATCGTGTTAAAAAAAAAAAGACTGTTGTTATATGTAGTCTCCCATACCCCAGGAATTCTATCACTGCAATGGAGTGGAGAGAGGCATCTTATCTTTTCCTTGGGGTCAAGCTTGGTCACCTTAATTTTGCCACATTTGGATTTGATTGTTTCGTGGTTTTTATTCTTTCTTTTTACTTGTAATCATTGTACATATTGTTTTTCTGATTCTACTTACTTTGTATCAGTTCACATGCCTTTCCCTGCTTCTCTGTCTTCATCATTTCTTACAGCACAGTAATAATCAATTAAATCCATGTACTACGATTTGTTTTGTCATTCTCTGATCAATAAGTATCTACTTGGTTTCCATTTCTTTGCTACCACAAGTGCTGCCCAAAGCAAAACAGGAAAATTTTCATTTCTTAATTGATCACAAAGGTCTTTACAAAGGTGCAATATTCCTTTCTTTAAATTTATCTTTAAATGGAACCTTTTGAAGCTGCTTTAGATTTGCCAAGCCTTGTTTTGATCTTATCCATAGGTGCAGGTAACATCAATGTTTCTCCTATCAAATGAGAAAAGCTGCTTAAAGGAGATCCCTGGAGAGACATATGGCTAGAATGGAAAATGAAGTGGAAGGAGCAAGGGATGATAAGCAATTGCCTGTGTATGCCACTAGCTTTAGGAGACAAAAGCCCTTAGTCCATCGCATGGATGTCCACCCACCCACCACCCATGGAAGTCCAATCCACCTCACTTTGGTGGATTCCTTGGAAAAGATAAGCTTGCATAATATGAAAAGTAATAGGTAGGTTATAGCTTGGGAAGAATACTCACATTGATGATATCACATATTCATTAAAATTGTGCCTACTGGGTATAATCAAATCTAGACAATAATATTTTATCTACAAAAAGAAAAGCCCAATAAAAGACAAAATAGACATTGATCTGGAACCATATTGGAGAAGACTTTTGAGAAGATGTCCCTTGGACATTAAGGAAATCAAATCAGTCAATACTTGAAGAAATTAATTCAGGCTATTTGCTGGAAGGTCAAATACTGAAGCTGACTCAAATACTTGGCCACGTAATAAGAAGATAGGACTCATTGGAAAAGAACGTGATGTTGGGAAAGATGGAAGGCTAAAGGAAAGAGGAGGGTAGAGGATGAAATGGAAAGATAGTATCATGGAAACAATGAACATGAAGCTTGGACAAACTTCTAGAGATAGTGGAGGACAGAAGGATCTGGTTTGTGATGGTCCATGGGGTCACAAAGAACAGGACACAACTAAACAATAACAACAACAACCACAAAAGCAATTAGTTAAAGGGAAGGGAAGAGAACAAGGATTTCTTAAGTGCTTTCTATATGCCAGGCACTGTGCTAAGCATTTTTACAAATATTAACTCATTTGATCTTCACAACAATCCTGTGAGGTAGGTGCTATTATTATTCCCATTTGACAGCTGAGGAAACTGAGGCAAACCAAATTTAAGTGACTTTCCCAGGTCCCAGTAAGGAAGGAATCCATATTAGAGGACATGACAACATTACGGTGTTTTACCAATTAAGAATGTCATAAATGACATCATTGGAATAGCACAATAGTATTCCATCACAACTATATACCCCAACTTATGATGAGCATCCCCTTGTTTTCCAATACTTTGCCACCACAAAAAGAGTTACTTAAAATATTTTTTTACAAATAGGTTCCTTTCCCATTTCTTTGCTCTCTTTGGGATATAAACCCAGTAGTGGTATTGCTGGGTCAAAGTTTATGCAGAGTTTTATAGCTCTTTGGGCATAGTTCTAAACTGTTCTCTTAGTTCACAACTCCACCAACAATGCATTAATTAGTGTCCCAGTTTTCTGACTATTTTCTGAAGGCTTACTGTGTGATGACAAAAAGCCTTTCAGTTGACTGCTAAAGCAGAACATAATTTGCATACAAGAAATTCAGGCCAACACTATCTCACTAGCAGTTTTGGAGCCAGGAAGAAGTAATGAGGGAGGTGGGCAGGGGCATACAAAGAATAACTTGTGACTGCCTTATCTCCCGACCTGTTCACCAGATAGGTATCTGGTTATGAACACAAACCCTCTGTTTCTTTTGTCTCTTGTATTTATTTTTTTCTAATCTTGGATGAATTCAGAGATGGAGAGGACCAGTGAAGTTCAAAAGGCTGGCAGAACCATCAGAGGTCTAGCAAATGGGATCAATTTTAAAAAGTCTGGCAGCTAGCTGCCCTAGCAATTGAATTCAGTGAGGAGTCTGGGTGGAAGGGTAGAAGGGAACAAACATTTATTAAATACCTACTGTGCCAGACAGCATGCTAAGTGCTTTATAGAGATTATCTCATTTGAACTTTATAACAACTCTGGAAGTTAAGTATTAGTATTATTTCCACTTAAGAAAGAAGAGGGAGGTTAAGTGACTTGCCCAGGATCACATAAGTGATCTGAGGCTAGATGTGAACTCAAGTCTCACTGACTTCAGGCCCAGCTGCTATCAACTGGTAGGAAGCTGCCTACTAGTGAGGAGACTTCAAAGTTGCAGAGTGGAAGATGGCAGAAAGCTACTTTAGTCTAGATCACCCAGCATACTGCCTCGACAAAGATCTAAAAAAATGCACCAGACTGAATTTTGATGGGCAAAGCCAAGAAAAAGTCAGTGAGAGTCATTTTTCTAACCCAGGGTAGCTCTGACCACAAATATACATTCTAGTGCCCAGCGATCAAAAGAAGCCCTAGACTGGGCAGCAAGGCAAGAGGCAAAGGGGCTTAGAATAATTATCCCCTCTCTACCACTCCAACTCCCATTAAAAACAGGAAAAAAATAAGCATAAGCAATCAAAGCAAATCCAAACAGTGACCATGTCCAAAAATGGATGTCTCTTTTTGCACCTTGACTCCATCATTTCTCAGTCAGGAAGAGGACATACCTCATAGGTCGGTCATTTCCTTTATCAAAGTTGTTGGTTTTTTTTTTTACAACGTTATTATAATTGTACACATTTTTCTCCTGGTTTTGCTCCCTTCGATCTTCATCAATTCATGCTTCCTATGATTCTCTGAAATTATTTCTCTTGTCATTTCTTATGGTACGATAATATTTCAGTTAGTCAATTAACAAGCATTTATTAAGCACCCACTATATGCCAAGAACTGTACTAAGCACAGAGGATACAAAGAAAGGTTAAAAAAAAGTTTCTATTCTCAAAGTGCTTATATACCACACTTTGTTTGGTCATTCTCCAATTGATGGGCACTCCCTCTAATTTCCAGGTCATTTTTCTCTTTTATTAAACTTTCAGTCCCCCAATTCTCAACCCCACCAGGCATGAGGATAAAGAGATACCTCTTTTTTGTTTTGTTTTGTTTTCTACTATTCTCTCTTCAGTATTATCTTCCATATCCCCAATCCCCAATTTTCCCCATTGATTTCAATGTATACACTAAAGTGTGTGTGTGTGTGTGTGTGTATGTGTTTAAACCTCCTTTGTCCAGTTCAGGAAATTCTGAGATTCATCTGATGCCAGCTCTCCCCACCCCTTCCTTCTTGTTTGTTTATTCTTCTTACACACTCTAATAATGAGAAAGAGCAAGTTCTACCACTTTCTTCATCATTTCTTCATTTGTGTATTAACCTTCCTTTTAGTTCCCATCTAAAAGCCATTAGAATAAAACCAATCCACCTTTTCTTTATAATCATTATTTAATTTCCTCAATACTCCTTGAAGCATCCTTCTACAGTCTTTTCCATTTGCTCAAATAAATTTGTGTTTCTATATTTCTTTGGAATCCTGTGTTTGCATTTCCAAGTTCCTACATAACTTTGTTCTTTTCATCAGGAATGATTGAAAGCTCTCTATTCCATGTTCTCCCCTGTAGGTTTATACTCAGCTTTGTAGCGTGAGTTATTCTTTATTATATCTATTTATTTTGCATTTTTGGATTATATTCATAGATTTCCTCTCATTTAAAGTAGAAACTTTTAAATCTTATGTGACCCTGACTCCTCGCTACTTGGATATGTGTGTGTGTGTGTGTGTGTGTGTGTGTGTGTGTGTGTGTGTGTGTGTGTATATATAAACTTTGAATTTTGACTACAATTTTCCTGGAAATTTTGGGGTTTCCTTCTAAATGTGAAAGGGCAGCTAGGTAGCTAAGTGGAAAGAATGCCAGGCATGTAAATCCACATGGCTCTGGGCGTTTGTTTTTTTTTTTGTTTGTATGTTCATTTATTGTTTGTTCAATTTCTTTCTCTGAGTTTTGGTTATTTAAATTTTTAAATTTTTTGTTCTTTTAATCTAAGCATTTTGTGTTTCTGTAAATATTCATTCATTTTGGGGTGGCTAGGTGGTGCAGTTGAGGCAGCTAAGTGGCATAGTGAGTAGAGCACTGGCCCTGGAGTCGGGAGGACCTGAGTTCAAATTCATCCTCAGATACTTAACACTTACTAGTCATGTGACTTTGGGCAAGTCACTTAACCCCAATTGCCCTCCAAAAAGCAAAACCAAAACAAAACAAAAAATATTCATTCATTTCTTTTAAGTGGTCGGTTTTATTAGTATTTGGGCAAAAAAGTTTCTACTAATTTCTTTTGTTTCTTCTTTGTTGTTGCTTCTCTTTTTTTTTCTATTTCTGATACTAGTAATTTAGTTTTCCTTTCTTTTTAAAATCATACTAGCTAATACTAGCTTTTT
>CM053596.1:233572674-233598499 GCA_028646575.1 Pseudocheirus occidentalis | reverse complement strand
TGCATCTATCCAGAGAGAGAACTGATGAACTCTGAGTGCTAATTGAAGTATAATTTTTTCACTATTTTTCTTTCTTTTTTTGCAACATAGCTAATATGAAAATATATTTTGCATGATTTTTACATGTATAGTTGTATTGTTTGCCTTCTCAAAGGGTGTGGGAGGGGGCTGGAGGGAGAGAATTTGGTACTCAAATTTTAAAATATCGAATATTAGAAACACATAAAAATAATAAGCTAAAAAAAGAAATTCATATGCAGTCAAAGTTTCTACAATCTGTCATCACCTTACTTTTTCGGCCTTATCTCTATACTCTCTAGCCTAATTGGATCATTATTCCCCCCCCTCCTTTCCCCAACACCCATTTCTTACCCTTTTCTTCCTACGTGGCTTTACTAAGGCTCCCCATTACTAGAATGCCCTCCTTCCCCCTTTGCTTGCATAATTGTTATGCATGCTTTAAAGTCTAATTGAGATGTAATCTCCTTCAGAAAACCATTCTGACCCTAGTAACCTTTCCCATCAGACATCACATATACTTTGTTTTGTACCTCTCCGATGCCCTTATATAATAAGAGTGTACTATAATTCATGGGGTCATAGATTTGAAGCTGGAAGCAAAGTTGGGTTGGAGTCAGCTTAAACTAGTTTCAAAAGATTATTGTTAGATTTTCAAAGTGAGCCTTTATGTGTCAGGAATCAGATAATGTGGGTGGTCTAGAATTTAAAAAGTGAAGAAAAAATGTAGGTTGGAATGATGAGAGAAGGTTTTGTGGAAGAGATGGGACTTAGCTTGGGTTTTCAATGATAGGAAGGATTTGGATAAGTATAGTGGAAGTGAAGGGATGGAAATTTGTGTCAGGAAATACGGGGAGATGATCAATCTTTGTTGTTCAATCATTTCAGTAGTGCCTGCCTTTTTGTGACCCTGTTTGGGGTTTTCTTAGCAGGGATACTGAGATGGTGTGCCATTTCCTTCTCCAGCTTGTTTTACTGACGAGGAACTGAGGCAAATAGGAGTTAAGTGACTTGCCCTGGGTCACATAGCTAGTAAGTATCTGAGGCCGGATTTGAACTCATGAAGAGTCTTCCTGATTCTAAATCCAGTGCTCTATACCTCCACAAGTATTTATTAAGTATCTGTATAACAGGCTTGAAAAAAGACAAAAGAAAAAAAACGCAGAACTGAAAGTCCAGTCTTCAGGGAACTTTATACTCAATTAAGGGACACAACAAGCACACGTATACGTATGTACAAGAAATCTGCACGTCCCAGGAAAGGTCTCTCGTCCTCCACGGCTCTGATTGGAAAGGCAGCCTCAAAGAGTCTTTTAAATCAGACTCTTATCTCAGGCAACTAAGTGAGCTTTGAAAGCAAAGTCCAGTGGATAAGGATTTCCATTTCCATATCATTTAAATCTTTAAAGAGTATTTATTTTACAGCCTCCAAGAGTGTGAGGCAGGTAGTAAGAGTGCTATGTTCCTTTCATTGCCCCAGGTTGCCTCAAGGGCTGCAGTGTGCTGGATAGATGGAGGAGGAATACTTGAGAGTGACTGAAACAAGCCTCAGCTGGTCTCAGCTCTCCTGCTTTGTACGTGCTTCTTTAGAAAGGAGGAGATGCGGGGAGATCCCTCGGACCTATACTTTATTTTGGGTGTGAAAGTCTGGGAGTAAAGGGAAGAAGGGTTCCATTGCTGCTGCCCTGGGGGGGGGGGGAGAGAAGCGGAAGAAATTAGAATGTGTGCAATAATTTGCATAGGTTGAACTGGAGAGGGGAGCAGCATCCCTTCAGGCCAATAAAGAAGGAAGAATATTTATCTGTGGGAGAGAGTACATAGAGACCAACTCCCCTGGTTAGTCTCCCGGGAAGATAAAAGGCAAAAAGGCTTCCCCACCCTTTCTATCTCTCTTCTGCTCCTACTTTCTCCCAAACAGTCCCAATAAATCCAGTTCAAATGCCTAGCTAAGCCTCTCCAGCGTCAATTAAACTGCCCTAGTAGGCCAATCCAGTTCCTTCTGAACACCCTGTCCTTTCTGGAGCCATTATTCCTCATATGGGTTGCCGCGGTCCCCTCTTAGAATGTGAGCTTTCTAAGGGCAAGGGACTATCTTGTTTATGTTGTATCCCCAAAGCTTAGCATGGTGCATGGGATAAAGCAAGTGCTTAATAAAGGCTGTTTCATTCATTCATCCAGGGAGGGAACTCTGGCTATGGGCTATTGCTGACAATGAAAAGCACAATTCCATATTATTCAACTATCTTGCATGAGTTTAAAACCTGAGAGCCCTAACCTCATCCTTCCTGTTCTGCAGGCAGCAAGAGCATCCATAGAAATATGACATTTTTTTCTCCCTTTTCTCCTCAGACTCTCCACTGTCCTTAAGCATCAGCTTTTCAATCATCATTTTCTTTCAAGAGAACACTTTTAACAGTTTGCCAGGACTCATTTTGGACTCATAGGCAGATTTGAAATGCTCATTGTCCCATCTAACCTCTCATTTTTGTAGGGGAGGAGACTAAGGACTGGAGAAGGAATGGTTAGTGGGAAAGGTTAGTGGCAGACTTGGTACTAGGACCTGGGTCTCTTGCTTCCCAGTCCGGTCACCACTTCCATGAAATGAAACTATCCAAGCTTACCCCAGGCTAGAGGAGAGAGGCAACCTGGTGTCATGGATAGAGTCCTGCATCTCAAATCAGGAAGGCTTGGATTCCAATCCTGCCTAAGAAACTTGGTAGTTGTGTGTGATCTTTAGAGAAAGGACTTAGCTCTTCTCAGCAGGCTCAGTTTCCTCATCCATAATGTGGAATAAGTATATTTGCTACCTATTTAGCATATATGGATATATAGTGGCGTACAATGCACAACCTCACAGGGTAGTTGGGAGAGTCCAATGTGTGTGAAGCGCTTTGGCAACTTTGAAGACCTGTGTCAATGGCAGTTATTATTAAATGATGAAGTGGACTCTCCCCCAATGTTTCCATTCTATCCCACTCGTTTCACATCTATTACCCTCCCAAAGGTCACATTACACAGAGATTTCCATTACTCCCTGTTTAGCTGGTTTAGGATGACTTCTCATTTCTGTGTTCTTCTCCTCCCCACCCACTAATGTCATGGGAATAGCTTTCCTGGGATGTTTTCTAGTCATCCTGATGGTAGATTTGCAGAGGGTAGGGTGAGAAGAGCCTATATGTAAATTAGATTCTTTCATTAAAAAACAAAACTTGCTTTATTGATATTTTCTCCCTCCTGCCTCCCTCCCCAGCATTGTCACTTCCTATCACTCCTTCCATCACTTTCTCTTGTAACAAAGAATTTATTCATCTTATTATCTTGAAACTATCTCCCTTCTTCCAGGCCCCTCACCTCCTTCCCCACTCCCACCCCCATCTTTTAATGGATGAAACTGTCCAAAGCCCAGAGATATCGGGCACCTGTATCCAAGCTACAGTTATACTTAAGGCTACTTTTAGGCTGGTTTCTGAGACAGCCACAAAACCAGGAACCCTCCCCTGCTCTGGCTGGCTAACAACTGTTCATACATGGGGGTTTTCCCTCTTCTAATACTGTATAAACTCCCCTGCTCACTGCCTTGTGGTGCTGTTCCCTAACATCTGGACTGTGGTTTGAAGTGGGTGGTAGGTTGTCCAGCCCATTTGCCCTCAGTACTATGGGTAATTTCCTGCTTGCTGCTCAAGGCCGTATTAAACCATCTCTTCTGCCCCCTCCAACACATTTTCACATTTAGTTATGGGGATTAATAATAGCCACATTGAGGTAGCACTTCAAGGTCTGTAAAATGCCCTTTTATAGACATGATCTCATCTGACACTCACAACAACCCTGCCTGGTAGGTTTTATTGATTCTATTATCCCTGTTTCACAGATGAGACAATTGAAATTACTCCCCTGTGGTCTCATAACTATACAAATGCTGGAATCAGGATTAGAACCCAGGTCTTTCATGATTCCAGCATTCTTTTGAACATGGCTCATCCCTGTCTGCCATGAAACCTTCCTCTCTCACTGTTGACTATACTGATATTTCCCTCCTTTCTGTTTGAAAAAAGACAACATAAATTCTGGTTCTACTCCCTGTGCCCAAATGTCTTTCTAGAATAAAATCAAGACTAGATCTTCATCAGATTGTAAGCTCCTTGAGGGCAGGGGGTGGTGTTGTGCTTTGATCTCTCTGGCAGTAGAACACACGTAATCAATGCTTTCTTGAATTGAACTGAATTAGACTAAACTTTTGTTCAATCAGGCTTGATGGGTGGGCACCACGGGCTCCTCTGTCTCATATGTCCAGGCACCAAGCTTGAACCCTGTCAATTTTCCTGTCACAAGGTCTTTCTTATTTATTTCTTTCCTCTCTATTCCCACTCTCACTAATTCCCATCTTTATTACTTTATTACTTATTACCTTATTACTCCCACAGGAGTCTCTTGTCTGGCCTCCTTGCCTCCACTCTCTCTCTCGGATCCATGAGTTTTTATTTCTAGGATTTCAGTAATATGAACATTCCCACCATTGGCAATATGACGACAACCGGAGCCTTCTTACCTGGGGTAGTTCTGGTCGGTCCTTCCCTCAGTTCTCCAGGAAGAATCGGCACAGTGTGCCAGGGGCTTTCCTTTGGATCTTTTAATACAACTCTACGTCTGTCCACTGGGCAATTTCCCGGGTGAGTCACTTAACCTCTGTTTGCCTCAGTCTCCTTATTTGTAAAATCGGATAATAGTAGCACCTAGGTGTGTTGTGAAGATCAAATGAGATCATATTTGTAAGCTGTTTTTCAAACCTTAAAAATGCTGGATAAATGTTAGCTATTATTACTAGATTAATCTTCCTGGATTACTACTTTGATCATGTGATTCTCCTAATCAAAGCATAGTGGTTCCCCATTGCCTGTTGGACAAAACCTAAACTTCTTAGTTTGGCATTCAAGGCCTTCCAATGATCTACTCCCAGCTCACCTTTCAAGGCTGATCTCTTCCTGCTCTGATACAGAAAGCCTCCTCTTTACCCAAACTGTTCTATACACTACCCCTCTAAAGAACCTCACCCATGTCTCCTTTTATACCTTAGGCCACCCCTCTGTTCCTCTAACCTCTCCATCTCTTGACCATCTCTCTAGGTGGTGCGGTGGGTAGAGCATTAGACCTCCATCGAGGAAGACCTGAATTCAAATCCAGTCTCAGACCCTTACTGTGTAACTTTGAGCAAGTCACTTAACTTCTGTCTGCCTCACCTTCCTCATCCATAAAATCTGGAATAATAATAACACGTACCTCCCAGGTTCTTATGAAGACAAAATGAAATGATGTTGGTAAAGCCCTTTGCAAACCCAAAAGTGCTATATAAATGCAACCTATTATTATTTTTATTAGGCTCAGATCAAGACCCTCATAAACCCTACCCTAATTACTGAAGGCACTTGCTTTGTAGAAAGGCGCTATGGTATAATAGAAAGGACATGGGCCTAAAAGTGAATTTAAGACCTGTTCTGCTATTTAGAGGCCATGGACACATCTTTCTGAGCCTCTGTTTTCTCGTCTGTAAAATGGGGATAAAAATATTCCTATTGTTTCTAAGCCTGGATAAACTCCCAAGCCTTGTGGGTTATCTGGGAATCCATTATACAATTGGCTACCTTGTTGTCTTTACTCTTGGATTGTAAACTCCTGAAGGACCTGTACTAGTCTGTAGCCCCCCAAAGTTTCTAGACCAGAATCTTGCACATAAGAGTAACTACTTATGGATCATATATTGTCCTAAGATCCTAATACAGATCTATTATGATGGTATAATAACAATAGCCAGCATTTATTTAGTACTTTAAGGTTTTCAAAACGCTTTAGTAATGTTGTCTCCTTTTTTCATTGTATATGCAATGTCCTTAAACTGAAATTATGAAAAGATATTTTCATGGTCCTGGGCCTCTCTTGGATTAGGGCCCTTCTTTCCTTGAAATCTTTTTTATCTGAATCTGTATTAACTGAATCCTAACTAATAACAGGATTCACCCTATTTGATTCATAGGATCAAAGGATTTGAGTGTTACCATTTAATAGAACCTTAAAAGATATCTAGCCCAACCTCCTCTATAAGGAAACAGCCCTAAATAGATTAAATGATTTGCCCAAGGTCACAGGGGCAGAGCCAGTACTGAAAACCACATCCTCTGATTCCAAATCCCAGCATTCTCTGCATGATACCACGGCTTTGCCTCCCTTTTCATTGTTCTCCATACCACACTTGCCTCCCTAACCTGAAACTACCTACCTATAAGCTCCATGGCTCAGAGTTACCATATTTAGGAAGTGAATTCTGACCTCACCCCTCCTCCCTTCCATAGATCTCTCCATCCCCCCTTACCCTCAAAGCTTTTGCCATTCTAATTTTAAGAAGGTAGAGCAGGGCAGAAAACTATGAGAAGATGGAAGAAACCCCCAAATACCATTCATTAGAACTATTTAAACACACACACACACACACACACACACACTCAAAATCTGCTTTTGTTTAAATCACCCTATTTGCTACAATATAATTTTCTTCTCGTCGTTATCATTCATAAGATTGATTCTTCATGACTGCATCTGGGATTCTTTTTTTTTTTTTTTTTTTGGAGAGAGGAAGGCAGGGCAATTGGGGGTAAGTGACTTGCCCAAGCTTACACGGCTAGTTTTGTGTTAAGTGTCTGAGGCCAGATTTGAACTCAGGTCCTGACTCCAGGGTCAGTGCTCTATTCACTGGGGATCCCACATCTGGGATCCCACCTGACATCTGGGATTCTCTCGGAAAAGATACTGGAGTATTGCCCTACCTGCAAACAGAGGCTAAGTAACTTGCCCAGAGTTACACAGCTGATGAATGTCTGGGTTCAGATTTGAACTTGGATCTTTCTGACTCAAGGTCCAGGATTCTATCCACTGAGTCACCTTGCTGCCTTCAATATCATATTCTATTATTTTTTAAAAAAAGATTAACAAACGTTTAACATTTCAGTTACATTATGGCTATACTATATAGCCTTCTGAAAGGGCAGCTGATGGGGAGTTGGAGACAACTGAGTCAACATAAAACAGCATAGGCTTCTGAGGTTCGGTCTGGGAAACTGCCTAGTGCCTGAATTGAGGTTATCCGTACTTCCCCTTTTTTCTTTTAGGAATACACACCTTTTTTTTTTCTATTTGCGTTAAATATTTGCCCCCATGTATCTTTGCTGATACATGTACGATTTGTTAAAATTGTACAATTGGGATTGTTATCCCAATAAAATAAGAATCAGAGACAATGTGGCCTAAGGGAAAGAACACTGGCCTAGCAGCGTGGGCACCTCGGCTCCAGTGCCCATGAAGCCTGCTGTGTGACCTTGGACACATGGCTTATCCTCTATGGGCCTCCTTTACTTCTTCTGGAGTATAAGGGGTGGCAAAGGAGAGCACTGAAGATTTGAGTTCAAAGCCAGCCTCGGACACTTATTGTCTGTGTGACCCTGAGCAAGTCATTTAACCTCTCCTGGCCTTTGTTTCCTCATCTATAAAGTAAAGGTAATAATAACTCCTACATCCCAGAGTTACTGTCGGGATGAAATGAAATAATATTTATGAAACAATTTGTAAACCTCAAACGCTATGTAAATGTTAGCTAGCTGTTATTTGATTCAACATGCATTTGTGATAAATTATATATAACATATATGTAATGTATAATAAAATTATTTTGTGCCAAGCAGCATATTAGGTGCTAGGGACACAAAGGCAAAAATGAGGGCAGTCAGGTGACACAGTGGATAGAGTGCTGGCCCTGGCATCAGGAGGACCTGAGTTCAAATCTGGCCTCAGACACTTACTAGCTGTATGACCCTGGGCAGGTCACTTAATTGCCTCTAAACACAAATTGGAAAAAATGAAAGATATTTTCTGCCCACAAAGAAACTACATTCCACAGGGGAACACTAGATAATTTCCTAAGCTGTTTCCGACTCTGACATTCTGCATACTTACACACTGTGGCTTCCAGGATTAGACCTACAGTCTTTGGACGAAAACCCGGAGCAGCTCTCCACAGTGCCACAATGTCCTTTAAAGCTCCTTAGTATAAGGTGTTTTTCTTTCCAAAGTGTAATTTGGCAGACCCTGAAACCGACTCTGTGGCTATGCACTTCAGTGGGAGGCTTATGAAAGAGGGATTGTTAAGCCCTACACATGATGATGATTAGGTTAGTTTTCTTCTCCTTCCTGCCAAAAGAACAAACCTTCACAAAGTTTGACTTTCTAGGCAGTAATGCCTGGGCACAGAAAACAGAACACTGGAGGGGAAGGTTTGGGGTGTTGTCTAACTCACAGATTTTCCAGTTTGCCTTCAGACATGTTCCTGGCTTGGTGGTTTGTGTAGAGAACCACACAAACTAGTGTGGGCACTAGCGAGATGCTGAAGGAATAGCAACACATCAGAGGTTGGCTTAGTCCTGGGCTAACAACTTTGCCTTCCTTTTAATTGTCTCAATGAACTAAAACTCAAAGATGACATGAACACAGCAAATCCCTGAGCTGGAAGCACTTTGCTCTCTGCAAAACCCTCCCACACCCCTATGTCCCCCCCAAACCCAACCCATCTGGTTCTTCCCTCTTCCCACTCTGTAGACAGTGTTATATCAAAGATACTAGAAACACATGAAGAAGGAGGAAGCACAATCTGGTGCAGTAGCAGGGAGGGTGGGCACTGGCCTCAGAGTCAAGATTCCAGTTCAAGTTCTGGGTTCAGATGCAGGACTCTGTTACTTAACCATCCATGTGATCTTAATTTACCCACCTGCAAAATGAAGGTAACAGAATCATAGGATCAGAGCTGGAAGGGACCTAGGAGACCTAATTCAAGTTATACTGTCCAGGAATTCCTTTTTTGAGGATATATTCTTCCTAAGTCTAACCTCTCTAGGTTAAAATATCCCCAGTTGCTTAATCGGTCATTCTGGTCACCAGTTCTAATTTTTCAATGTCTTTTTTTTTTTTTTGGAGGGCAATTGGGGTTAAGTGACTTGCCCAAGGTTACATGGCTAGTTTTTGGGTAGAGTGTTTGAGGTCGGATTTGAACTCAGGTCCTTCTGACTCCAAGGCCGGTGCTCTATTGACTGTGCCACCTAGCCACCCCTTCAATGTCTTTTAATATGGACCCATAACTGAACATCCATGACAGGGCATGAACAGCCATATAACCCCTGATAAAAGACCTCCAGTAATGGGGAACTCACTGCTACACAAAGCAACCCATTGCCTTTTTGATGGAGCCTGCTGGTCATGTTGATCAGAATACTGGTGTAGGAGGCAGAAGACCCAGGCTTAAGGCCTTGCTCTGACACTAGCAGTGTGCCCTTGGGCAAGACACTTAACCTTGTCTTCCCTTTTTTAGTCTATAGAATGGGTTGTACTACCTGCCTCACACAGTTGTTTGGAAGTTGTTTGAAATTTAAAATGCTATATAAATTATGACAGTTTTCCTTCCATTGAACTGAGATTTGTCTCTGAAATATCTATACTTTGTTCCCAATTCTTCCCTCTGGAGCCAAGCAGCACAAGTCTGATTTCCTTTGAGCATGATAGTTAAATTAATTATTTTTTTAAAAAAGTTTTACAACATTCACTTTTGTAAGATTTTGAGTTCTCCCCCTCCCCCCTCCCCAAGATGGCAAACAGTCTGATCTAGGCTATACATGTACAATCATGTTAAACATATTTCCACTTTAGTCATGTTGTGAAAGAAGAATCAGAGCAAAAGGGAAAAACCACAAGAAAGAAAAAACAAAAAAAAAGTGAAAATAGCAGACTTTGATCTGCATTCAAACTCCATAGTTCTTTCTCTGGATGCTTGGAATAGTTTTGGGTCATTGTATTGCTGAGAAGAGCTAAGTCTGTCAAAGTTGATCATGACACAATGTGCTCATGATAGCTAAGACAGCTCTCACACCCTCCCTAAATCTCCTATTTCCTGGCTAAATATCTCTAGTCCTTTAGTAGATAACCATATAGAGAGGCTCCATGCTGGCCATCCTCCTGTGGATAGCCTCTAGTTTTCTAATATAGTTCCTAGAATATGGCATTCAAAACCGAACGTAATATTAAATATGGTTTTCCCAGGGAAAAGAATAACAATGTCACTTCATACTAATATAGTGCTTTTAAGGTTTGCAAAGCACTTTATATACATTATCTCATTCAATCTTCACAAGAACCCTATAAACTAAGTGTTACAGAGCAGAGATGTCCTGCATGTGGTCTTCAGGCTGCATGGGCACAGCATGGGCTGGAAATGTTTAAAAAATAAATTAAATAACTAAGAATACAATAGAACACAGATAGTGTAGCATAGTGGATAATAGAGTAGTGAGCCTGGAATCAGGAATACTCCTCTTCCTGAGTTCAAATCTGGTTTCAGGAACTTACCAACCCTGTGACCCTGGGCAAGTCATTTAACCCTGTTTGCCTCAGTTTCCTCATCTGTAAAATGAGCTGGAAAAGGAAATGGCAAACCACTCTAGTATCTTTACCAAGAAAATCCCAAATGGGGTCACAGAATGGACGAGACTGAAATGAATGAACAATAAGACCAGATACTTTTTTCCAGTAAGCAGTAATCTATTTATCATTAGGTTTTGGTTCTTGTCATTCAATGAAGTGTAGTTAACTGAACTATTATCTTCTCCCCATCTTGTCCTCAAGCATAAAATAAGACACTATCTAATGTCTTGCTGCATTCCTTTGATCTCAGAGGCCACTAACTCTGGCTCAGTCTTGCTGGCTTTTAAATAATCTCAATGCTTCTTAATGTTCTCTTTCTTAATGTTCACAAACCATCCTTTTAAAAGTATGTTCTAAAATTTTGTCAGTTATTTAAGTCAAGATTATAAACCAACAGTCTGAAGATTTCACTCTCTTCCCTATTTTGAAAATTTGGACATTTGCCTCTCTCTAATTACAATCTTTATAATTTTTCAATTATTATAGCACTTTAGCAATCACCTCTGTCATTTCAGTATCTTGCCATGCAATTTGTCAGGACTGTGTGACTTAAATTCATTGACGGTAGCTAGATGTAGCTTGATCATGTGTCTTATCTTTGTTGTTGTTCTGTCATTTCAGTCACGTCCAACTCTTCCTGACCCATTGTGGGGTTTTCTTGTTGTTTTTTTGTAGAGGAAAGAGAAGTAAAATAAGTTCTATTCTCTCCATCTTTTTCATTATCGTTATGCCATGGACCCCCAAACTTAACTTCCTTCCACATTTCTTCTAGCTCTCTCTGCACCCACCTTCACCTTTTCTAGGTATTTCAACTACAAGTTTTGTCAGGCACAGTGCCCTCCCATGAGTTTCTTCTTCAAACTTTAAATCATATGTTATAGGGAGAATGGTTTGTGGAAGAAGTAGTTATACCTCCCTAAGGAGGAAGAGGAGATATCTCTTCTTTTACCTTCTACTTGCCATCAACATAGCTTTAAAAAAAAAAAAGAAAATTTTTTTCTGTGATGTGTCAGTCATGGCAGTCCAGATTGTACAAAGCTTTAGTGTTTCTTACATTGTTCTTATAGGATCATGCCACCCTTTTATAGTCATCCTTAATTATCTGCCTTTGCTTCCATTAATAAATTGGGGATGGAGCTCATGTTCTCACAATGCCTAGACATAGGAGACAGCCTCACTCATTTGGGGAAAATTCTTTAGACTATATTACCCAGTAGGCTGTATATGAGCTCTGTGGTATGGTGAAGTCATTCACCATCATTTGGATAGCTGTGTTCCCACTATATGCAGTTTAAAAGGAAGGGGTGGAAGGATGTTGTGTATGGTAACATTTGAGGTAGTGATGTCCAGAAAAGGTGAAGGTAGATGCAAATAAAGGAAAAAGAAGAAATAGTGGTGGTGTAGAAAGTTCAACTACTGACACCCTAACACTGATGCTTTCACATGAAGAGTGGGGTGGGTTGGCTTAAGTATCAACAGTAGAAAAACATAAGTGGTTGGTGCAGGGAGTAAGTAAGTAAGTTGGTGCCTTCTCAAGGAGGAAGTGAGTCCCCTGGATGTTGGCATCTTGGGACAAAGACCCATTTGTTCCATATTAGTTATAGTTCTGTAGAGAGACTGATTAGGGAGGCACTAGTGCTCCCAGAATGCATTTGGGTCCCTTTTGCAGGGGGCTTGTTTTAATTTCTAACACAGTTAATATTTGTAGATATAACCCATATAAACAAAAATCTTTGGGAATGAGGTCCTCAGTAATTTTTAAGAATGTGAATGTTCTCAGACCAAGAACTTTTGGATTAGAATTTCATTCTTAAAAGCTCTCTATTCTTCTTGAGGCAGCTTCCTCTGTACATTCCAATCCAGGAATCCTGGCAGTTTATAGAGCAGTTTTCTTATTTTGGTGGGGAGTTAGTCTCTGGCCAACTAAATCCCCTAATTTAGAATATAATTGCAAATAATGATTTTAAACTAAGTTGTAAAGACATATGTCACTGAAAGGAAAAAGTCAGTTAATAGAGAAGTGTCACCTTTAAAAAGCTAGCTTGCTAAAGTCTGCCTATATATGTGGAATTGAATCTTTCTACTAGAGTACAACAAGCATGTGGAAGGGCTTTTCATTCACACATACCTTCATCCTACCCTCATCAGACATGGTGGTAGAGATACCACATTTAGCAGAGAACAGAGATGTGTGTGTGTGTGTGTGTGTGTGTGTGTGTGTGTGTGAGAGAGAGAGAGAGAGAGAGACAGACAGACAGACAGACAGAGACAGAAACTGACGATGATCTCAAGAGTGAACTAGTCCTGGTAACAGAGAGTTGATCTGTGGGAGAGGACTGGGTCCTGTGACCCAACTGAGAGACCCACCCAACAAAGGCACTACAAGAAGTGGTGTGAGGACTACCCAAAGAGAGAGGAGACACTGAGGTCCAGTGGTACCTAAGGTGTGAGCTGATTTGGTCACACGTATCCCTTATATGTATGCCTGAATATCAGGATAATCTAAGTTTGTGCTCTCTCTTCCCACAGGGATTGTATATATTTATGTGAAAGCACACCCCGGATTGATGGGAGGAACATTTTATAGTTACTGTTCTTTTTATACCATCTCGGTAAATGCCTTTGTTTGAGGCTAATTATGTCAACTGGCTAACTATTAAAGATAAGCTCATTGGTGAGTGTTCATGAGCTATAGTTTTAGGAAAGTGAACCCAGAGGGTAGGTATGCTTGGCTAAGTAGTGGAGTACCCTGGAAGTAGTGATCACCTTCCTGGGAACCCAGCTTGCAAACTTGTGAGCACCAAGTTGGAGAGAAAGTCCTGATAGGGTGCTCAATGTTTAAAAACAATTTGTTCCCTAATTGCCTGCTACCACTGGTAATATTTATAAACCTATTCCCCCTTTACATAAAACTAAATTCACTGTTAAACTAACTAATCTAGTGTTAAACTAAATCTTTGCCTGGCATGACTATTTGCACTGGGTAGAACTTAGAAGAGAAGTTTTCAAGTCTGAAGAGGCCTGGGGCATACATCCTTGCCTCAACAGTTCTGGCATGAACAGGAAGACAAAGCAGACATTGATGCCATTTGGAAGCCCCAAAAGCATACTCACAGGTAGGTGCAAGTTGTCATAAATAGGATAGCCTACAAGCAGAGAGAATAACTCAGGAATATGCATATATCTGTAAATATGAATACCCCTAGACTTAACTGAAAAAAGCCTTTGAGAAAAAAAGTGAACTAAGCATGGGAAGTGGGGTGATCACACTCACCCATGAGGTGCCCACCTCTTAAAACTCTTGCTACAGGTGAAAGCATTCCTCAAATTCTTCAGCTCTGACCCCAAGTCCTGCTCCTTTCTGCCACCCCCTCAGCCACATACCAGGAGGGGAACCCTTTAAGAAGGAGCATCCATGCACATAGTTAAAATCTTACATATGGAGGCATACCTATATTAAATAAGTGGGAGCCTCTCATTAACTTCTTCCTGAGGAAATCCAAGACCTAACATGGAAAAGTAGGTGCTGATGGATAGAAAGCAAATGAAACAGTTGAAGATCATGGGAAACATTATAAACCTGGCACAGAGACACATTATATTAGTGATCGCGAACTTCTAGTACACGAACAGTCTGCTGGAGGGCTTTCTCTGCCAAAAGGAGAACAATTAATTATTTCTCAACTCATCTTAACCATAATTTCATCCTCTTCTGGGCATTGTGCCTTTACTGTCCTTTCACATGGAGCAGTTTAATGCCAAAAGCGGTAGAGAAAGTACTTTTGTGTATAGGAAGTGTTAAAGCAATTAGTAAAGGATGTGAGACAGATGAATATTTTGATGCCTGAAAGGAATAGGAAAAGAGCTTTGGCTTAATAAAAACTGTTAAAGTATGTGCACAAAGAAACATGGTTTTCAGATAGGATTTGAATGGTTTTGGACAGAAAATTAATGATGGTACAAATATAAAGAGGTATCTTTAAAGATATTGGATGATGCCTTCCTTGTTTGTAGGTGAACAGTTTGGTGGTTTAGAGGATGCAGAAAAAGAACTTTTACTTAATAAAAACTGAGAAAACGTGACTACAAAGAAATATAATTTCAGAGACAAAGTGGAATGAAGGACCACGATGCCACACGATTTTAAGTTCTCACCATGGTTCAATTATGGAGGACACCAGAGGACAGCTTATTATGACCCTTCTTCCTTGGAATTGTGTCATTTTGTACTCATATTTTTCCAGTTTTTAATAATAAAGACCATAATGCTATGTAGCTCCAAGTTCTCACCATGGTCAGTAGGGTGGGGAACAGAGGACAACTTCTGGTTTGTCTTTTTCTCTTGCCCTATAAGAGCACGATGAGGAAGGATTAAGGACAAACCTTAAGGATGGTCTCCTATGAATTTCTGGGCTTCCCTACTGCTATTCTTATCCCTGTGCCATACCTGCCACTCTGTGGTATTTGGGTTGGTCCATATATATGGGCAATTTTTTTTCTTCCCCATCTATTTTCAGTTTAAAGTCCTAACAATCTGATTTTTACTTATGTATGTACATGTCTATGCCTCTTTATATATATTGTGGATTATTTATCACTTTTTAATCTTGTTTAAATCTAGTTTTATGTGTCTAGAGATTATCTGAACCCAGAATGTTGCTCTGACCTCAGTAATTCTCCAAGATTGCTGGGGAAGGCTGCAAGGAATTTTGGATTCTCCCGGGGCCTAGGTCCACTCAAAACATGATAGTTTTGGGTCTCTGTACCCAGGTCTTGCTTTGGGTCCATCCTAGTTTGTGCTCTGGGTTCTCCTAGTGTTTTGGCTCTGTCCAAATTTTATTAAATGTTTACACTTACCCATATCCATCTTAATCTTAGGGCAGCTAGGTGGTGGTAGATCCTGGAGTCAGGAAGACTCATCTTCATAAGTTCAAATCTGGCCTCAGACACTTATTAGCTGTGTGACCCTGGACAAATCACTTAACTCTGCCTCAATTTCCCCATCTATAAAATGAACTGTGGAAGGAAATGGCAAACTGCTCTGGTATCTCTACCAAGAAAACCTCAGATGGGGTCATGAAGAGTTCGACAGGATTGAAACAACTGAATGACAACAAAAATGACATCTCAACCTATCTTACGTTCAGGTTGCTCTCTGGGCAAAATTGCTGAACTGTCTAAGTGTGGTTGGTGTGAGAAGACTCTCATCTAAATCCTATATGACGTAAACCTTCTAGAACCTGGAGGAGAAGAAGGTATACCACCTTTCTGGCTTGTTCTTCTCTACCAAATGACCTAATAAATATTCTAAAACTATTTCAGATTTGGGGGTTTATTCTTGCAAACAACAATCTACACACGTGTGTATATATGTATGCATGTTGTTTGTCCTTCATTTTTGAAGAGGACCAATGACATCCCAGGGTGATATCATGACTCACACATAAACTGGATTTAAGTGAGGTAGGCTTGCACAAAGTCCCAAGCTTCACTTTCTCTTCCAGTCGTCGGAGCCCAGTGGCAAAACAAAAATCTTTGATGTTTGTCAACTGCCCACCAGAGGAAGTCTTTACATGCTTGGGGTAGACATCCCCCTAACTCACTCTAAGGGTCTGAGGCCTGTTGGTTACCCCAAACTTGGTTTATCCTTTCTGCCAAGATGATTTTACCCAAGGTGTGGCCACGGCACATGCTTCAGCTTCTTGGAGACACAAGAGGGAGTTGGGTGAATCAGGGGGACACCAAAGGTGGGTGAGCAGCCCTGAAGAGGGCTCGACAGCCCTCACAGCAGAGGTGCTCTCCTACCTGAACGCCCATACACCCCGCATATGTGTATAAATACTTTTTATCAGTCCTCCAGCCCTGATCACTCCAACATTGGTCATTCTATTTCTTCGCTTCATTTCTGAATTTTTATTCTTAGAGATGAGTATAGTACCTGTGACCATAGATTATTAAAATTGTTGATTAATTGACTGAGTAGTAAGTAACACTACTTATATCACCTAGCTATTGTTTTGTTTTGTTTTGGTTTTGGAGGGCAGTTGGGGTTAAGTGACTTGCCCAAGGTCACACGGCTAGTTTTTTGTGTTAAGTGTCTGAGGCCGGATTTGAACTCAGGTCCTCCTGACTCCAGGGCCGGTGCTCTATTCACTGTGCCACCTAGCCGCCCCCAGTTTTTTTGTTTTGTTTTGTTTTGTTTTGTTTTTTTATCACCTAGCTATTGTGGTGAAGATACTTTGTAAACTGTGAAGTACAATTTTTAAAATGTGTGCTTTCCTCACCGTTTGCCTTCTTCTAAAGGTCCTCCTATCTCATAGCTTAACTTCTGCTTCTTCTGTCATTCACATGTCAGTCACATCCCCAGTGACTAAGCACTCATTTGAACATTTAGGCTGATGTCACTTGGAGACAAATACATGAAGTGATTAGAAAGTAAAGATGGCTGGTTTTCATGTTTGTCTTTCAGCTGGTTTTCCTTTGCAGCTGATCTATTTCTTGTTTAGATTTTCTGTCTCTGTCTCCTTTCTTCCTTCCCTCTCCCCCCTCCTCTCTCCCTCCCTCTCTCTCCCTCCCTTTCTCTCTCTCTCTCTCCCTCCATCTCTCTCTCTCTCTCTCTCCATCTCTCTTCCTCTCTCTCTCTCTCCCTCTACACACACACACACACACACAGAGCCCTGTCATTGTTCCCTACAATTCCCTATAATCCTAAGCATTGACTTGTTCCAGTTACATTATAAACTCCACAAGGGCAGAGGTCTTCTTACTTTTGGGGGGAATAATTATAGAACTCTTCTTTCCTAGTGGCCCGCAGATCTATTGATATGCAGGCACGGCAGAGTGAACAAGTCACATGTGAACTGAATAGAGTTTGGGGCCTCCAGTTTCCTTTAAAGATGTTTTTATTCTTCCTTTCTCATTGCAGAACTCTGTCAAGGACTGTTTCCATTTTGCCAGACCTTGCACCTGTGGTGGCAGAGATAACAAGACGGGGCCGTCTAGGCTGGGATAGGCCCAGAAGGATGGAGCAGGAAACATACTAAGGCAGGCTTTGTTCTGTCTAACCTTGTGGTCACAGAGACAATGAGATATTGCTCTTCCTTCTTCATATGAGGGAAATCTTCCCGTTTCCTTCACAAAAGTTATTAACTTTCTGAAGACTCTTAACTTCTGATGAATTTCCAGTCTTGCAAATTAATCCAATTCAATTCACATCTCTGAAGTATCCACTACTGATATAAAGTATATGAAGTATGATATGAAGTATCCACTACTGATATATATATATACTGATAAATTTTTTTTTAATTAAAGGAATTGTCAGAGGCCACAGTTTCACCTTTTAAAACAACAAATTGTGTAGTAAGAAAATTTCGAATTAAATAGAAATGATAAACCATAGTCCCACTCCTCTCCTTCCCTTCACCTCCCTCACCTCCAAAGGCACATAAGCACAGTGCCTAGCACGTAGGAGGCATTTCATGAATGTTTGGTGATTGACTATGGGTTTCATCCAGTGCTTTCATATGTGCTAGCACTCATTTTGCTGTTGGCAAGGCTGATGGTCACTCTTGCAGGTGGTCATTGTCTTGAAGCTTTGGGCTCATAGAAACACTTTTTGGGGGGGGCAGTGTAAATGAGACATATAAAGTTAGGGAGGGAGAATAGTGCCATGGAAAAGTCACTGGACTCAGAATGTAGATGATTTGAGTTCAAATTCTGACTTTGTCACTTTCTGTGTGACTAAATTGTTTCCCTTTCTAGGCTTCAATCTTCATCTGGAAAATGAAAGGGTTTCACTGAATGACCTTGCCGGTCCCTTCGAACACTAACTCTATGACTTTGAGTTTTTCTTTTGATCTTGACACTGTTTCTCTTTACCGAATGTTCTTTTATTGAAGGAAAGGGAGGGGTAGGTTAGATAATGACAGGAACAGAGGCCGGAAAAGGCAAGTGTTGCTCCTAAAGCAAAAAATACCTTTTATTGCTTCTGTCTTATAGTTATAAATTTTACCTCTCAAGACCCCAGCTATAGGGCAATGCAGAACGTGGGCCCATTAGAATGGGAGCTCCTCCAGGGCAGGGACTGTCTTTCACCTTCCTTTGTGTCCCTGAGGCTTTAGCACAATGTTCTGGAAGGGGACTTTGATGTCACGGAGACAATGACATGACTTGCACAAGTGGCACACAGTAGGAGCTTAATGACTGCTTATTGACCAAGGAAGAGGAGAGCCCTGGAGCAGCCAGAACAGACAAGATGAAGCTTGTGTGGTGAAGCCGGAAGAGAGCGTCTCACACCTCAAGCACTCCATCATCACTCAGGCAGCAAGCGTTCATTTAGTGCCCACTGTGTGCCAGATACTGTGCTAAGTGTTGTGAATGCAAAGAAAAGCAAAAGACAGTCTCTGTACTCAGGGAGCTTTGTCCTCTCTTATTTTGTACTGGCCCCAAATTGTCATTATTATGAGTGAATCCCTTCAGTGTCTGGGCCTGACAGTTGAGACAGGTGCTCAGGGTTTGAAGGGGTGCTGCTGGGTGAAGATGGTACTTCTGCAGTTGATGAAATTCTGGACGTGCAAGGTTACTGGGCACAGCATCTTTGCCCACTCCAGGACTGCTGGTTCACCACAAACTCCTAATCTCCAATTTCTAATTGTTTGGCTAATTGCCCATGTTATAAATGCAATGGTATGCTAGTAAATGTTTAACAACTTGTCTTCCAGTAAAAAGAAAAAAACTACATATACATTTGTAAAACGTACATATACTTTTGAGTTTCATATGCATTAGTATAATTTTTCCATCACTTTAAGTCTAGACGATCAAAACAAACATAAATCAGACCCTGATTTGTAGAAAGACATACATGCTCATTCCGAAAATTGAACAATGCGCTTTTGGGAACCAGCTCAAGCTGGCTCCAACAAGGCTCCTCTGGTCTCAGTGAACTAATTGCCTGCGCTACATTGTTTTTCTTGACATTTCATTGACCGAATACAGGACGTAAGTAGGCCATGACAACACTGGCCATGCTAACAGGACAGCTGGTTCTCCTGTCAATATTGGAGTAGAAACAGAAAAATGGGATTGTTAGGAAGAGGTGAGGAACGGTTACTAGGAGCAGGTGCATAGGAACAGCTTGAAGGAACAACTGAAATGTCCAATATTATTCCCAAAGACAGATGATGAAATATATTTTTCTCCTTTTTAACCCAAACAAGGTTGGTAAATCTGTATTAAGCACCTACTATGTACAGTATGAGTTAGTTCCTGGAGTTCTGACCACTAAGCCAGGAGGACCTGGGTAAAAGCCACCCTTCTGGCTGTGTGACCCTAGGCAAGTCACTGACTCTCTTGGTGTTCTAGGCAACTTCCTATAAACTGTTGAGAAGGGGTTGACCCACATTGGTAGAGGGAGTTTACCTATCTGGAAATACCTTATACCAGTGAAATCACAAGGCCAGTCCCTAACTCCAACCCTATTTGCAAGTCATTATGCTAAGAAATAATCTTTGTTCTCAAGGAACTGGGAGACAGAAATACAACAAATATAGAGATAAGTAAAAGATAAATTACAGATAAAAAGTCCTTTTGAGGAGGCAGAGAGCACTAACAGTTGTGGGAGTGGGGGTCAGGAAAGGCAGTATAGGAAGGAGGCCCTGAGCTGAGTGCCAAAGGTCACTCAAGATTCAGAAGTGAAGAGAGTGCATTCCAAATATGGGATGTCTGGATCTGGGCAGGGAAAAGAAAGAAGCATTTATATAGTGCCTAATGTGTACCAACCACTGTACTAAAAACTTTTACAAATATTATCTCATTTGAGTCTCTACAAGAAACCTGAGAGGTAGGTGCTATTATCCCCATTTCACAGTGGAGGAAACTGAGACAAATAGAGATTAAGTGATTTGCCCAGGGCTCACACAGCTAGAAGATTTGAACTCAGATCTTCCTGATCCTAAGTCCTTTGTTCTATCTGATTGGCCACCAGCTGTCTTCAGTAGGTCAGTTTGTATGTGAAAGGGAGTACTATTTAATAAAAAAGATCTTGCTAAACAAGATATAGTGAGCATTACAAAATGCAAAATGGATAATTTTGATTGTATAAAATTTTTAAAAGTTTTTGTACAAACAAAACCAATGCAACCAAAATTAGAAGGAAAGCAGGAAACTGGGGGGAAAAATTTTATAGCAAGTATGTCTGATAAAGGCCTCATTTGTCAATTGAGTCATATTTATAAAAATACAAGTCATTCCCTAATTCCCTAATTGACAAATGGTCAAAGAACAGATAATTTTCATATGAAGAAATCAAAGCTATCTATAGTCATATGAAAAATGCTTGAATTAATTATTAATTGGAGAAATGCACATTAAAACAACTCTGAGATACTACCCCATACTCATCAGATTGACTAGTATAACAAAAAAGGAAAATGGCAAATATTGGAGGGGGATGTAGGAAAACTCTGACACTAATGAGCTGTTGGAGTTGTGAACTGATCCAGCCTTTCTGGAGAGTGATTTGGAACTATATCCAAACAGCTATAAAACTGTGCATACCTTTTGATCCAGAAATACCATTGCTAGGTCTATATCCCAAAAAGCTTTTTAAAAAAGGGAAAAGAAGTTATTTATACAAAAATATTTATAGCAGCTCTTTTTGTGGTGGCTAAGAATTGGAAATTGAAGGGATACCCATGCTGAAAGAAAGAAAGAGAAAGAAAGAAAGAAAGAGAGGGAGGGAGGGAGGAAGGAAGGAAAGAAGGAAGGAAGGAAGGAAGGAAGGAAAGAAGGAAAGAAGGAAGGAAAGAAGGAAGGAAGGAAGGAAGGAAGAAAGGAAAAAAGGAAGAAAGGAAGAAAGGAAGGAAGGAAGAAAAGGTCCTGGAAAGGTTGGTGGGAGCCAGATTGTGGAGAGCTTTAAATAGTAGACTGAGGATTTTGTATTTTATCTTAGTTAATATGGAGGCACTGAAGATTTTTGAGTTGGAGGATACCATGATCAGATCTTTGTTTTAAGAAGAGTTTGTGAGTAGAGAGGTTGGTGGAGAGGGGCTATAGGAGCAGAATAGATTATCATGTTGTCATGTCACTACACTGTCAGGTAAGGCTTGCTGTGGTGTTAGGTTTTGCTTAATTGTTTTTCTATGTGAAAAGAAAAGAATCTGTGGAAATGGTACACATACAGAGGGAAATGAATGTGGTATAAGAAAGAAAAGGTATCAGTAAAGCTATTTCTTAAAAAGTGATAACTGACACCTTTGAGGACGAGGACTTTGTTTTGACAAAACAAATTTCCATATTGTTCATGTCCAAAAGCATTTGTCTCATGTCCAAAAACCTTGAGTCTGCCACCTCTCTGTTCAGGGGTCATCAGACCCCTGGAACCATGGGTAGTCATTGCATTGATCAGAGTTCTTAAGTCACAAAACCTTTTAAAGAAAGACTAGCCTAGTTTTCACGGGGAATGGGGGACATTGGGATATTCAAGGAGGAGGCAGAAAAGCTATTTTTCATACTCTGGGGTCTTTTAGTGTGTGGGAAGACAGCCTAATACATCTCAATGGTCCCTGAGGGCATCACCATTTGTTTAGATCTTAAAGCAATTAAGTTCCTTATTTTAAAGATGAGGGAAGGCTGCTCTGGTCTGGTCTGGTCTGATTCAGATCAGTCCTTTGATAGTGTCTGTTTGGTATAAGAACAAAATAAGATACTTGTAGGTCAACAATTAACAAAAGGAGATTTACTTAGCTATAGAAGGGAAAGGATATTCAACAAGGATATGTATCAAGGAAGCTGTAAGTTAATTCAGGTGAGTGATGTTTTCCTGCCTCTGAGTTGCCTGTGATGGTCTGCAGCCAAACATCAGGTTCCATATGGTTGTTTTGTACTCAGGCAACCATAAAGTGATATCAGTAGCCTTAACAATTTGTTTCCTGAGACAATCAAATCTGAAGAATGGTTTCAATACCTTTTATTTTATTTTTCAATTAACAAACATTTATTTGCTCTTCCTTCCTTCTTCCTTTCTTGAAAAAAATCCCCACAAAACTCTAGGAAAAAAAATACGCATACTTAGAAGGAAACACAGAAAAGCAGGGTAGCTTTGAAAATTATACTTAATATTTATTACATAGGGTTTTTTTTAAGAAAAAGTAAACAGTATGAAATGGAAATTCATGGTTATATCTTTTTATATTATGCTGTGTACATGGAAATGTTCTTTTTAAAAATTTTTTTGTATTTAAGTTCAAAATGAATTAATTTTTTAAAATGCATAGTCAAACAAAACAAATTTCCATACTGTCCATGTCCAAAAACATTTGTCTTATTCTGTTATCTTGAGTCTGTTACCTCTCTGTCAGGGAGTGGATGGCATGTTTCATCATCAGTCCCCTAGAATCTTGGGTAGTCACTGCACTGATCAGAATTCTTAATCACAATACCGTTTAAGGAAAGACTAGTCTGATTTGCATGTGGGAGAGGGGAGTGTTAGAATATTGCTCCCACTCCAAGAGAGGGGTCCCAGAGAGGGGGAAGTGACTTGCCCATTCTTTACTTCATATAGCTAGTACTAACAGACAATGGGGGTGGCTATATAGAACATTGGACCTGGAGTCAGGAATAGGAAGACTTGGATTCAAATTTGGCCTCAGACACTTACTAGCTGTGTGACTGTGGGCAAATCACTTACCCTCTATTTGCCTTAATCCACTGGTCCATGGGGTCATGAAGAGCTGGACAACCAAATAACTGAACAACAGACAATAAATAACTGGTGTTCACGGTGAACTTTGAGTCATTCAGAATAAGTTACATGAGCTCAGTTACATACTATTAATGAAGGCTAGGAAGTAAGAAACATTCTAGAAAGACTTCTGGTCAAAGAGCTTACAACAAAGACAAATTTTGTGCCGTCCCACATTCAATTGTCTGGTAAACTCGACTTTTCAGAATGACTCCTAGGTACCTTGATAGTCTAGATTTGACATGTCATAGATTCCGGACTTCTGTCATCAAAGGCATAAACCCCATTTTTTTCTTTTTTAAAAACATAATCCTTTTGTCTTAAACCACAGTTTGTTTTAAACTACATACCTTCTCCTTGTCCACACCTCAATGAACAAGGCAAGACCAGAAAACTCCGTGGTAACTTCTGTAAATAAATGTACAAACTCTTCCACAACCATAGTCACTCTCCTTTTTATGGAGACAAAGGAGGGGCATTTTGTCACCTGGGGTCACCAGTTCCAAATTAAATCAGCAAATACTGAGCGTTTGCTGTATTCAGAGGATTCTATTAGGTGTGCTGCTAATAGTTACTTGTCATGTCCTATTCCATGTGACATTTGACAGGAGACTCCTAAATAGAATTTCAGGCATCTATGTGATCTGAGTAATTGTTTTAGACAACTCTTTCATCTTACAGAGGAAGAAACTAAAGCCCAAGGAGGGAGTCAGAGGCCATGGGCTCATATTCTGAGGCTGTAATCTTGTGTAATGGGCAATCATGTGTAATCTTGAACTTTTAGCCTCCCTGAGTCTCAGTTGCCTCAACTATAAATTGAGAGGTGAGCTACACGGCTTCTGAGCTCCTTACTAACTTTGCTCTATGATCTTAAAAAGAGGAAGGAAATTTAAATGACTTGCTTATCACTTATCACACAGCTCATGAGTGCAAGTAATAAGGGGAGGAAATCCAGTGTTCTTTCCACTCTGTTATCCTGTCTTCATTTCTCCTCCACTCCAGTCAGGGTTTGGTAGTGTTGTCTCCGCAGAGTGGATTTTTCATGGGCATAAGGGTCCTTCCTCACTCCACACCCCTTAGTAAAAATTCAGTAAAATTTAATAGGCATTTGTTAAGTATCTTTTGTGTATAGGGTATTATATTAGTTATTCAGATAGACACTTTTGTCACCCTCATAGAGTTTATAATGCAGTCAGAGCTGTTAACTTGGAGTTTTTTTCATCTGTGGCCAACACATCTGGTGAAGGGACCAGTACTAGCACTACAAAGGACAATTCAATTTCAGGTGCATTCATGACAGGAAAGGGGCAGGTCTGACCCTCAACTGTATGGAGGTTGTGGGGAAAATTCCAAGAGAGGAATGCTATGTCACCTGGATCCTAGGGGTAGCAATATGGTTGGATGATGGATGGAGGATGCAGAAGTGAGCCTTCTCAGGGAGGAAGGATGGTCATACAGAAGTTGATGCCCTGGGCCAAGTCCACTCAGGCCCTGTGCTAGTTATGCTCTGAGTTGAATTGTGGAGACAAGACAAAAACTTGTGAAAAGCTGAAGACTTTCACGATGGCAGTAATAGAGATAACCACAAAGGAACTATGCAAGCTCTACATACTGAAAGGGTTCAGAGGAAGACAAGAAATTCCTCTTTCGGGATAGAGTGATTAGTGAAAACTTTTCCTTCCCAAGGAATTGTTCCTGATTAAGGAAAATAACTGGAATACTCTTTCAAATCTAAATATTTCAAAGCTCATAGGTGAACATCTCACTCAAATCCCTTATAACCAACATGGTGAGGCACTGAGGGCAAGACTTATCATCACCATTTGTTGAGAAAACTGTGTCTTGGAGAAGCAGTGAGTTGCACAAAGCTGAAAGGCTAGTAAGTCACAAAGCCTGGACTGCAACCCTGAAGGGAAGTGGGGAGAGAGGGAAGAAGGGACTGAGGTGTGGGGGATGGGGTTAGTGGTCGTGTGGATTAAATGCTAAAGAGAACCACTGAATTGCAATGCCTAGTGGCTAGAGAACTGCGCCTGCATTCAAAGCCCATCTCTGACACTTATAAGCTGCCTCACCCTGGACGGGGCCTTTAGATTCTCCGAGCCTCAGTTTCATCTTCTGTTAAATGAGGATAATGATCATACCTGTTACCCAGAATTGTAGAAAAGATCAAATGGGAGTTGTTGTTTTTTTCTTTGTGGAACAAATTTGAGGTGTCATTTGGCATAAGGAACTTCTAATGAGAAAACAGCTTCTACCAAATACAGGTTGACAATTGCTCTGCTTCTTATCCTCTGAGACCCTGAGAGGTCAAATGCATTGTCCAGGGTCACACAGTCAGTATGTTGTCAGGGGACCAATTGGAAACCAGCTGTCCTTATACTGTTTCAGTCTATCTCTTAAAGTGCAAACCTCTTTGTAAACCTCAGAAGCCTTTGTAAATGTGAGCTATCTAATGCTACTGCATAAAAACCCCACCAAAAGCTACCAGGTGTTTTAGAGCCAAGAAGCCTTTCTCCAGTCCTTTCTGTCTTCCCTTAAAAACCCGTTGGTCTC
>CM053596.1:233552115-233572174 GCA_028646575.1 Pseudocheirus occidentalis | reverse complement strand
TTTTTTTATGCTCTCTATCTTTTGTTTGGTCATGAAACTGTAAATCACTTAACTTCTCCTTTAAGAATTTGGATGCCATGCCGTTTGGTGCATGTATGTTTAGTGTTGATATTACTTCATTGTCTATAGTACCTTTTAGCAAGATGTAGTTTCCTTCCTTATCTCTTTTAATTAGGCCTATTTTTGCTTTTTCTTTGTCTGAGATGAGGAGTGCCATCCCTGTTTGCTTGCTTTCTTTTTTATTTCAGCTGAAGCATAATAGATTCTGCTCTAGCTCCTTACCTTTACTCTGTGTGTCTCTCCGCTTCAAGTGTGTTTCTTATAAACAACATATTCTAGGATTCTGGTTTTTGATCCCTCTGCTATCTGCTTCTGTTTTATGGGAGAGTTCATTCCATTCACATTCACAGTTATGATTACTTACTGTGTGTTTCCCTCCATCCTATTTTCCCTCTCATTTCATCCTTTCCCTCCTTGACATTGTTTGGCTTCTGTCTACCACCTCCCCAGTCTGCCCTCTCTTCTCTCAAGTGCCCACCTCCCTTACTTAATCTCTTCCTTTCCTACTTCCTTATAGGGTAAGATAGCTTTCTATATTCAAATGATTGTTTATATATTCCCTCTTTCAGTCAATACTGATGAGAGTAAGTTTCAAGTGATGCGCATCACCCACCCTCTCATCTTTCCCTCCACTGTAATAGATTTTTGGCACATCTTCATGGGAAATAATTTATCCCATTCTACCTCTCTCCCTATTGTACTCTCTTTCTCATCCCTTGATCATTTTTTATGCCATTCCCTCAAATTCTCCTTATACCTGTACTCTGTCTATTATATTCCTTCTAGTTATACTATTGGTGGCACAATTTTTTAGAATTACAAGTATCATCTTTCCATGTAAGGATGTCAACAATTCAGCTCCATTGAATTCCTTATTTTTTCTTTTCTATTTTTCCCTTTTCTTGGCTTCCCTTCAACACTGAAGATATTGAAGATCAAATTTTTGTTCAAGGCTGTTCTTCTTATGAAAGTTTGAAATCCTTCTATTTTGTTGAATCATCATTTTTTCCCTTGAAGTATTATGCTTAATTTCACCAGGTAGGTGGTTCTTGGTTTTGTCCTAGCTTCTTTGCCTTCCAGAATATCATGTTCCATGACTTCCCATCTTGTAATATTGCAACTGCTAAGTCTTGTGTAATCCTGATTGTGGCTCCCTGATATTTCAATTGTTTCTTTCTGATGATTTGTAATATTTTTTCCTTATCTGATGATTCTGTAATTTGGCTATAATGTTTCTTGAAGTTTTTATTTTGGGATCTCTTTCCTGAGGTGATCAGTAGATTCTTTCTATGCTTATTTTACTCTCTTGTTTCAGGCTATCAGGGCAATTTTCCTCAATAATTTTTTGAAAGATGTTGTTCAGGTCCTCCTTTTAATTATGACTTTCAGGTGTCCAATGATTCTGACATTATCTCTCCTTGATCTATTTTCCAAGTGAGGTGTTTTTCCAATGAGGTATTTTACATTTTCTTCAATTGTTTTTCATTCTTTTGAATTTGTTTGATTCTTAATGTCTCATAGAGTCATAGCTTCCACTTGCCAAATTCTAGCTTTTAATGAGCTGTTTTTCTCAGTTAATTTTGTACTTCCTCTTCCATTTGGCCAATTGTACTTTTTAATGAGTTGGATTTTTATTTCTCTTTTTCCATTTGGGCAATGTACTTTTTAAGCAGCTGTTTTCTTTTTCCAAGCTGTTGACTCCCTCTGTCATAATTCTTTTTCATCACTCTCATTTCTTTTTTAAAAAATTTTTTGAAGGTAGGGCAATTGGGGTTAAGTGACTTGCCCAAGGTCACACAGATAGTTTTTTGTGTTAAGTGTCTGAGGCTGGATTTCAACTCAGGTCCTCCTGACTCCAAGGCTGGTGCTCTATTCACTGCGCCACCTAGCCACTGGCACTTTTGTTTTTTTCCCTAATTTTTCTTCTACCTCTCTTATATGAGTTTTAAGCTCCTATTTGAACACTTCCACGAGTTTTTCCTGGGTGTAAGACCACTTCCCATTTTTCTTCAGGGTTTTGCCCACAGGTATTTTGACTATAAGTCTTCCTCTGAGTTTTTGTCTTGATCTTCTTTGTCACCATAATTAGTTTCTATGGTCAGATTATTATTTTTCTTTTTTTTGCTCATTTTAAAAGTCTTCTTCTTTTCTTTTAAATTTGAGCTCTTCACCATGAGCGGAGGGGCACTGTCTCATGCTTCTTATGCCAGGGGCTCCAGGTCCTGGCTGTTTATCTGGTGCTGCACTGAAGTTGCTCTGAGGCCCACAGGGTTGTGGTGGGGAGTGGTTGATGCAGTTGGAGGTCGTAGGGATTTGGCAGCTTACCTGGGACTGAGTTGGAGTCCTAGTACTAGTGTCTGGTGTGTGGTGAGGCCAGTGGGGGTGTTTCTGTGTTTCCCTGGGGCTGCAATGAGGCACATGGTGGTCTGGCCATTGGGGACTGCCTGTTTACCCAGGGCTATGCTGAAGCATGTGGTAGTTCTTAGAGCTAGAGTTTGCTAGTTTCCCTGTCTATGCTGAGGCATGTGGTAGGTTCTGGTGTTTGTGTTTACCTGTTCCTATATGTATATATTTTATTGTGAATTGTATAGTCATTAATGAACATGAGTTTCCATATACAAAGAAATACATTAAAAGAGGATGGCACAAAGCTTCTATGTGTGACTTTTTTTCCCTAAAGTATATATTGAATTTGACAAAGTAGCACCAGAACTGTCCTTTTGTATGTCCCTTTCTGAATTTCCTTCTCCTTTCCTCTGTGTATTGTTTTATTGATGCTCATTTCTTTCTTTCTTTCTTTGAATCACTATCTTTAATCCCTACTTTTGCTTCCCAATAAAATTAAAGCCTTCCTTTGTAAGGAATAAGTACAATTGGGGACAGCTAGGTGGCACAGGTAACAGAGCACTGGCCCTGGAGTTAGGATGACCTGAGTTCAAATCTGACCTCAGACACTTGACACACTTACTAGCTGTGTGACCTTGGGCAAGTCACTTAACTCCAATTGCCTTGCCTTCTCCCCTAAAAAAAAGAAAGAAATACAATAAAGCAAAAGGAATCCACACATTAGCCATGTCTGAAAAGAACACACCTCACTCTTCACCTTCCATCATTAATTCTATGCCAAGAGGTGGCATACTTCATGATCACTCTTCTGAAGTTATGGTAAGTCATAACTTTGATTGGGAAGATCTTTTATTTTCAAAAAGTCATTTGCATATTTTGAAAAGCCTAGATAGTGGAATGAGGAGTCAATCACAAAAGTATCTCTTCCATATTCTCTCAAAAATAGCAATAGATACATCAGAAAGAAACAAACCTCCCAGAAATCTATAAAAGGAAGAGCTGTAACAGCTGTAAGAGCTCTATCAGCTTTAAATTTATGGTCTTAGGAACCAGGAAGGGAAAATAGTGGTTAAAAGAAACAAGCAAAGGCACCAAATGGGAATGTATTGAAATAGCCTTGATAATTGGTTGTTTGGTTGCTGTCCTTTGTTCTTAAAGGGGACTAAAATGACATCATTATATTAGAGTCAAGCCCAGCAGAAGAAATAAGGCAAGAAGTTCCTCAAAGTAAAATAAAATTGACAGCAAATTGTAAGGACTAAAGTAAGAAGGAGAGTTAGTAAAAAAAATCATAAGGGAGAATAACATTGACACATTATGCTTATAAAACTCAACGTCCCTTACCAGCACTTCCTCTTAACTACTAGGGCTATTGGGATATTCTTTGTGTGGGGGAAAAGGAGAAGTTGCCTCTCATAAGCCATTCAGTGACACAGTCTAGTTCCAAGGACCATAGTCATGACTTCATTTATCTGCTAATGGACTAGGACAGAGACGGTGGTTTTATGAGTATTCTTGGAAAAGAACTGGAAGAGAAGGTTTGTCCCTCTATTTCCCCTGTCAAAGTCTCTGAACTCTTTGTAAAAAAAGAAAGAATGGGGAGTTAAGGCTTGGCCGTGTCTTTGGAACCTTAAGCACCATGACCCTAGAACCAATATCCTTTACCCTTGTTACCGAACTGGATAGACCAGTTATCAGGACCGTGCTATTCACCACTGTGGACCTCTGGGAGGCAGACAATTGGGTCCAGATAAGAATGGAAGGCAGCTTTCCATATCCAGTATAACTGATTTACGTCATCTGAATTGTGAAATGCCCCCACAATTTTTTGGAGCTTCATTAACTCAGTGCTTCAAGACCAGTTGAACCAGGAAAATGATGACTTATTTCCATGATATAAATTTCCATATTTCCATTTACTCCTAGGACCAAACCTAATATCCTGAACTGATCTCAGGATAACTACCTCTGGCCTTTCCTCCAGTGCCAAATAATTGCCAAATTAGAGAAATGCCCATTTGAGGAGAAAATGGAGTTTTGGGGGGACATGATACTTTAGGATTGGAGAGTTAGGGGAGACTGGACCCATACAAGGTGGAGACTGTACAGAAATGGAAGATTCCCTCCCTTATGAAAGAGCTACAAGGGTTCCTTTGATTCATTGGTACCCTTGTGACTTTATTTGTGGGTTCTCCATATTAACTGTAGTGTCAGAACACTTTCCAGTGAACAATAGAGATATAGGAGCATTTAATAACTCAGAGAACTAGTTCACTCCAGCCTTTGTCTTGATCTGTAAGAATAATTCCTTCTAGGGGTTACATTTTCAAGGACCACACCAACCAATCAATTAACCAACCATTTAGCAAGCATTAAGCCCTTACTATGAACCACACACTGTGCTAAGTGCTAAAGATGAAAAAATAAAGCGAAAGACACTGTCCATGACTTCACAGAACTTATATTCTAGTGGGGGACATAGACCTTCCTTCTGCATCCTGGGCTGTAGTTGTACTTCTTTCACAAACTGATAAATGGAGAAAATCTAGATGGATGGAAATTCAATCTGGGAGAAACTATTGCTCACAATTAAAGCCTTATTGGAGTCATTGGGGCACAAACAATGCCCATAGAAACCAACTACCAAGTACCTGCCTAGCAACTTTATTCACAATGCTACATCTGGGAATGGTTTTGTTTTTAGTTTGTTTGTTTTTTAGACTAAATTCATCTTCATCAATAGCTCCATTCCCAGACATCACAGTCTGTAAGTACTATAAAGCTTGAATTTTTAAAAACTAGATTAAAAATAAAATTTTTTGGAGAGGGGAAGGCAGGGCAATTGAGGTTAAGTGACTTGCCCAAGGTTACACAACCAGTAAGTGTCAAGTGTCTGAGGTCAGATTTGAACTCAGATCCTCTTGACTCCAGGCCTGGTATTCTATTCACTGAGTAATCTAACTGCCCCTAAAAACAGATTTTTACTTGTATCATCTGTTACCTGCTACCAAGAGTCATCAGTTATAATAAAGAATTTTTTAAGGGAGGGGAAGGGGAAGGAAATAAACATCTATTAAAACCTACTCTGTGTCAGGCTCTGGACTAAGCACTTTGAAATATTACCTCATTTGATGCTTATAAAAACCTTGCCAGGTAGGTGTTATTATTATCCCCATTTCACAGTTGAGGAAACTGAGGACATTGTATGCTGTGTTCCACACTTATGGTTCCCTACCCTGCTGCTATTGTGATTAAGTTGTGATGTCAACTGCTACACTGAGTCATGTAAAGTGTGTGCTTAACGACCGTGCTGGAAAGGGCTATTGTGATGCACACTCATCCCATTGGCTGGTAGTGATTAGGTTGCATCATGGACCTGACCGGTATAACCTCTACAATGTAGAGTCTGCCCCCTTGTTCCCCACCAGATCAATGACTCTAACAGGCCCTTCCGCAGAGCATAAGCTTGGCAGGCACTAACGCTCAACCAAAGCAACGAGCATTAATCATTCAGCAGCAGAAACAAAATGCCTGTAAGCAGATCCAGTTGTCTGCATTCCAAGTGGGCATGAGGGAGGGATTGGCTGCAGGTCTGCTCATGCTTCTGAGTCCCTCTGAGCATGGCTTAATAGACACCTCTCTGTCTCCTCTAACAGGCTCCGGGGCCTGGCTAAGACCTTACATGAAGTCACCGTGACTTTTGGCTCTTGTGACTAAGGCACCATATCAACTGGCATGTTCATTCCTGTGAAGTCTGTTCTCAGGTCGGAGAAAAGATTATTGCAATGCTGGCTGACTCCACTGGGGGCAGTAATCGGACTGCATCCATGTGTCCGGGATGCAGGTCTAGGGGCACAACATCCCACTGGGAGTGTCCTGTTGCACTTTGTCAAGGATAGATTCCCTGGCCAGGTAGGCTCACTTTCACTCCTCCGCTAGACCTCCCACCACGCCGAGGCCAACTTGTTGAAAGGAAACTTTTTGGCTTCTTGGCATTCCGTCTTATAGAACTTCTACTGGGGTTTCTGGCTTATCTCTTTTTCCTGGTCTTTGGAATTCATAGCCCTCCAGTTGAAGAGTCTCCTTTTTGTGGTATGTTGCCTCTAATTCAATGAGAACACTTGCACTGAAACCTGGGACAGTATCTTCTGTGCTATGCCCCCTACCATCAATATAATTGAGCCCACCCTACTTCCCACCACAGAACTATATTATATTACCTCAGTCTATTTGTCCACTCAGTTTTCCATCCCTGGTTTTTTTCCCCTTGCTCTTATCCAGCCAGTGCAGTTCCCAAAGTTAATGATTACCTAGGGAAGTTGGAAGGCATTCCAGTAGACTTGTGGTAGACTCCATGACTAACCCAAATGATGTAAAATAGGAGGGCTTGTTGTCATTGCATACCTGAAGAGCTTGAGCATGGAGACAAGTTTGGCTATGGTCTCTCAGGCTCCACCCAAGTAGATCTTCCCTTCAACTGACAGGAAGAGTCCCTTTCCCCATTCATTAGTCCAGGCTTCTCCCAGTAGGAGCTACCTTCCTCCACCCTATATTCCACCAGCCTTTGCTACAACAGGATCACCTCCACCCCAAATTATACCCTCTGAGTCCTCACCCACCAGTGCTAACTATGGTTGAGCAAGAAGAATTCAGAGCTCAAGATACTCTCGACTCATACAAGTGATGGAGCTGCTTTGAACTCACCTCCCAGGCTACCTTGGGAACCCCAACCCTTGTGTGTTCCCTGCCTCCAATGAATCAATTGCTAAGCATTCGCTAAGCATTTACTATGTTTCAGACTCTGTGCTAAGTGCTGGGTTTACAAAGAAAAGCAAAAACAGTGTCAGCCCTCAAGGAGCTTGCAATGGAATGGGGGAGATGGTGTGTATATAAATAGTTATATATGAGATCCATTCATAGTAGATGGAAGGTAACCTTAAGGGGTTACCATTAACTACTGGAGGCTAGATGGAGAAATCTCCTGCCATAAACCCGCTGCATTCTAGAAGGCACAAAGAAAAAGACAAAATCCTGAAGAGAGAAGAAAATGGATCTGACCTGTCTTGATAGCAGCCATGAAAGGAGAGTTGGCTCCTCCAAAAAGCATCTACCCCTCTGCATCTCAGTTAACCTCAAAGTTTTCATTTCCACGTCACCCATGATGGCTGGAAGACTGGTCCCTGAGTGGCTCCTTGCTTGGGTGGCAAAAGTGGACCTGAGATGGTACCATGGTACAGTGGCAAGAGCACTAGCTCTGCATTCAGAGGGTCTGAGTTCAAATTGGTAAATCTCTCTAATCTTCCTGGGCCACAGTTTCCTCATCTGTAAAATGAGGAAGTTGGGCTAGTTGGCATATGACATCTCTTCTAGCATCATAGCTCTGATCCTAAGCTACACCAGCTTTCACCCATCATTCAGCTGGTTCTTACTAGATGGGCTGGGAGATTGAGGGAAAGTCTATCAAGAGTTTGGTGTTGGCCAGAAGCAGAACTAGATGTTTATACATTCCCAGGTAAGTGTGGGCTGGTGGATGGCACCATTCACTTTGTCTAATTCATCTAATCTTAGACTACCTAAGTAATCCAAAAGTTGATCTGCCTAGGCCAGGGATGAGTAGCCTACAGCCCCAAGTCCACATGTGGCCCTCTAAGGTCCTCAAGTGAGGCTGTTGAACTGAATCCAAACATCATAGAATAAATTCCCTTAGTAAAAAGATTTGTTCTGTAAAACTTGGACTCAGTCAAAAGACCACACCCGGGGACGTAGAAGGCTACATATAGCCTCCACACCTCAGGTTCCCCATCCCTGGGTTAGGGTAAGAGTATTTCATTAGAAGTCTTGAGGGTCTCTAGAAATTAATAGAGGTGGAAAAATCTGCTGGTTAGCATCTTAGCTCTGAGGGTAGCTTGCCTCAGATTCCTAAGTCTTTCCCATTGTCCTATATGTGAGGCAAGGAGCGATGGAGAGGAAAGTTTTACTGGGCTGGCTATCACAACAGCCACCTTGCTCTCTGCTGGGGAGAGGATCTGGGGAGGTCTGCCTTGCCCCTGGGCTAGGGAGGCTCCTCACCCAGTTGGTGAAGGTTTGGGTCAAGGGGCATATGCACAAAATATTTACGGTAGCACTTTTTTATTGCTACAAAGGACTGGATGTAAAATGGGTCCGCATTAACTGGGGAATGGCTAGAATGATAAGTGTACCATAGTCGGAGTGGGAGGGTCAGGTAGTAAAGCCTTTTGCAAAAGTTAGAAGAAAAGAAAAAAAAATCTTTTTGACATGCAAATTTATGAAGCTATAAGCAGCTAGAAAACCATCAATTCTTCATATGCAAAGGATTACAGTAATCCTATTTACTACAAAGTTTTGGGGGGTTTTCTACTTAGGAAAGGAGTTTCCTGAAACAGGGATAGTTTCAATAGTCATTAAATAATAATAATAATAATAATAATAATAATAATAGTTACAATAATAAAATTAGTTTGATCTGCCATAGCCTAATTTCTACAGGTAGAAATTTATACACCAGAATTCTTAAAATGTGAGACATAAAAATCAAAATAAGGCATACATTCACACAGAAAACAATGCTCCAGGAAACCCCCTTAGGCTATAAATTGCAGAAGACTTGCCAACCCACATTGGTAGAGGGAGTTTACACACTGGGAATGAAATTATAGGTCTGGACTAAAACCAGAAACAAACAAAAACAGACAAACCGTTATGTACTTGTACCAAGAGACAAACAAAAGGAAGTGAGCTGGTATTTTTTTTAATCACCCAAAACCTTGTAGTTATGTAATTTTGTACAATCACAGATGTATAACTCATAGGGAAAAATCTCTTGTTAGTAGAATTCAAAGATTTGCCTAAATTATATACTAAAGCTATGCTATCAAAAAAAGGAAAGAAAACACCTGTTGGCCTTGGTTATCCAAACTGGACAAGCTGAAGCTTGTACAAGGAGTTTTTAGAAAGTCTGAGTTACTTAAAACAGCGAGCCTATTAATTATCCTTAAAGCAGGGGACCTTAATCTCATTTTGTGCCATAAACCTCTTCTCAGAATAAGTATTTTGTTTTGTTTTGTTTTGTTTTGAGGGGGGGAGGCAAGGAAATTGGAATTAAGTGACTTGCCCAAGGTCACACAGCTAGTTAAATTTGAACTCAGGTCCTCCTGACTTCAGGGTCGATGCTCTACTCACTAGAATAAGGTTTTTAAATGCATAAAACAAAGTATACAGAATTACGAAGGAAACCATTTTTAATGAAATACTTTCTATATACACACCTGTATGTATCTGTATATATGTGTGCATATAAATATGTACACATGTGTGCATTTATAATCACTTTGTAAATGTAATATATGCCTATACATCCATATATATGTGAACCATGTTTACTACATATATACACATAAACAGGTGTGTATGTGCATGTGTGTGTGCGTGTGCGTGTGTGTGTGTATTCACAATCTATAACAGAAAAGGAAAAACGGGGGTGTCTAGGTGGTGCAGTGAATACAGCACCAGCCCTGGAGTCGAGGACCTGAGTTCAAATCCAGCCTCAGACACTTAACACTTACTAGCCGTCTGATCTTGGGCAAGTTACTTGACCCCAGTTGCCCTGCCTTCCCCCCTCCACAAAAAAGAAAGAAAAAAGAAAAAGAAAAGGAAAAACAGAAAGTGGAGATTCATCATTGTTCCAGTCATAATTCAATCACTCTCTAATAGATTCTTCAGAGAAAGGAAAAGTTTCCCACCACTAAAAGGTGGTGAGTATTTCCTGGCAAAAATACTGCTGCTGTCATCGCTGCTTCCATTCTCTCTATCCAATTTTCTTTCCTTATGTCCCTTTACAGAGAAACTTTAAAACTGCCCCTATAGCAAAAGCTCCCCTTCTAATTCCAATCCTTCTATATCATTAAATGCTCAGACTCTAGCAATTCAGGTTTCCTTTTAAGACAGCCAGTTTAAGCCTTGCCAGGACTGTTACAAATATTTGATGAATGAATGGGTGGATGGATGGATGGATGGATGGATGGATGGATGGATAAATGGATGGATGGGTGGATGGATAGATGGATGGATAAATGGATGGATGGATGAATAGATAGATGGATGGATGAACAGATGGATGGATGAATAGATGGATGGATGAATAGATGGATGGATATAGTTACATGGATGGATGATTTTTCACCAGCATTTAGAGGAGGGACATTTTCTACCTGTAAGGTCAGTGTCTGATGGGGTATGGAGTTGTTAAGGAAGGATGAGAGGCAATCAATAAATTCTTTGCCAGACACATTCATTGTCTCAGCAGTAAATGAGAAACTCAGAAGTACTTGTCAGAAGCTGAAATGTCGCAGCCATCTCTGGCCTAGAAGGAAAAGAAAAAAAGTGAATAGATTGTCACTAAATCTCTATTGTACATGATGGCTAGATGTACAGTATGTGTCCATCTGAGAACCTACATAAGCAGGCACATACTCACACCCCCACAAAACACCCTGCCATATCATTCATCTCACAAGAGTCTAGTAGCAAAAATTCATGTGTAGAGTTCCATAGGCCTGATGCTAGCCTGAAAGAATGAAAGGAGACAGAAATTTATTTGAATAAAAAGGAAAACAATAAAAGATCTTTACACCGGGACTGACTACATTTTTTTAGGTAATGACTCTTTGCCTGTATGTGTTTGGGATGTACTAGTGAATATTTAACAATCAGCTCCCTGGGAGGGGGGTGTTGTATCCACAATTTAATTTTGTTCAGTGAATTAATAATATTTTTCCATCTTTTTCTTAAGCTTGGACAGTCATCAAAGCAATAAACCAACCTCTAATTTGTAGTGTTTTCCCCATTTCTGACTGTAAATGTTCACATTGAAAATTTAACAATGGGCTGGCTTTAGAGAGTAGTAGAAGTGGGCTCTAGCACACTGCTGGAACATAGAAATATCTCTGTGACACCATTAGTATGAATGTAATTTTTTGTTTTTTTATTTACTCTGTTCCTCATATAGTTTTATTGAATTGTTTAATCCATTTGCTTTTAAGTTTGTGAGAGTTAGATTTTATGTTTTCCTCCTTTTTGGTCTCTAGTATTTTTTCCAAGTATTTTTAACTTTCCTATTTTTTAATCAATTTTTAAAATTTTAATTTTAATTAGTTTTGCCTAAACTAACCTTTTATGTAACCCTTTTCCCAGGGGCTCTCCCACCTTCTTCCCACCCCTTCCTTCTCTTTGTTACTTCTTTCTCTAGTTTGGGAGTTTTACATATTATTAATTTATTCTTCTTTTATTTGTTTGTTTTGCTATTTCTTTCTTCTTTTCCACCTTCTTTCACCCCCTAAGTTAAGTGGTTAGGGCAAAATTCCTCCTCCTTTCCTCCCCTCCCAACTTCTTTTGTTTTCAAGAATTTTTTTCTAAGACTAATTGTACTAGAGGCTATACACACACGTATGTATGTATGTATGTATGTATGTATGTATGTATGGGTGGCACAGTAGGAGCAGCTAGGTAGTGCGGTGAATAGAGCACCAGCCCCGGAGTCAGGAAGACCTGAGTTCAAATGCAGCCTCAGACACTTAACACTTACTACTTTTGTGATCTTGGGCAAGTCATTTAACCCCAATTGCCACCCCCCCCCCCCGGGGTGAGGGAGAATCATACTCTTCATTAATTCCTGTCCCTTTCTCTCTACTCTGAAGTTTTAGTCTTATACTTATTATCATTTACAACTATTATTTATAGTTATAGGCTGTGTGATTGTGGGAGTCCCTTAACCACTATGTGCCCCAATTTCCGCATCTGTAGAATAATCATAGTAACTATATGTCGTATTTGTCCTTCATTTTGAAGAAGACCAGTGGCGTGTCGTCTTGACAGAGCATGATATTGACCCATGTGCGAATTGTATTTAAGAGAGACAAAGTTATACAAAGTCTTCAGCCTCACTTTCTCTACCAGAATCATCAAAGTCCAGTGACAAAACAAGAGTCAGGAATCCTGGCTATGGCCCAGGGTGCAGTAGATGACCTTGGCATCTTCAGTGTCTAACCAAGTACTCAACTGCCTTCATGGCTATTGGAGGAATTGTTCTCATCCATCCATTTGGCCTGGGGAAGTCTTCACATGACTGGGACCCCCCCCCAACTCATTTATAAGTTTGAGGCCCCTCAGTTAACATCAACCTGGGTTGGCCTGTCTGCTGAGACGGTTTACAGGGTGGGGCTACAGCTTCCTGGAGCCACAGGTGAGCACTGAGTGCCAGGTAGACATCAAAGGTGGAGGAGCAGCCCCTAGACGGGCAGCCCTCACACCAGAGGTGCTGGTCCTCCTTGAACACCCCATACACCCCCATCAGATAGAGAGCCTTTCCCAATCATTTATATGGTATTTTAAGTATTACATTTATACTTTGCATATGCTAACTCATTTGATCCCCATAAAAACCCTTGAAGGTAGGTGCTATTATTACAATAACAGCACCACCATTTTACAGGTGGGGAAACTAAGGCATGGAGAGGTTAAGTGATTTTCCTATAACCACATTGCTAGTATCTCAGGCATGATTTGAACAAATTATTTACAAAATTAACACAAAATAATCAGGGAGCTGGGAGGTTGTGATCAGGAAAGACTTTTTGTGGGTAGTGCCACTTGAAATGAACTTGGAAAGAAACTAGGGATTCCAAAAGGTGGAAGAGACAGGAAGAGCATTCTCAAGGACGGCCTGTGCAAAGACACGAGGGTAGAAGACGAATACCAGGTACGAAGAACAGTCCGTAGGCCGGTTTGACTGACCTCTTGGGGCTGGGCTCTGCGCTTTTGGTAGGAGTTAGATTAGCCAGTCTCCAAGATCCTTTCCAACTCCAAGATTCTCTGGTCCACTCTGTACAAGGCAGAGTGGACCTGCTGTGGGCTGTGAGTGACAGGGGAGGGTTAAAGATGAGCAAAATTCAGTTTCTGCCCTCCAAGATAAGTTGTGTGTTTAAATCTTATCTCTTCGAAGAGAGATAAGATATGAAAAGCAATAACTACCAGAAGTGGCAGAATGATAAGGGCTGGGTGTAAAATGTGGAGGAAGAACAGAGGAGAGAGGCAGGAAGGGAAGGACCATAGCCTTTATGAGAGCTCTACAAGGGCTTATGAAAGATTTCTGGTACGTCTTCAAAAAATGGCTAGAAGTAGATGTGTGGAGGCCGGAGAGGCGGCCGGAGAGACGGCTTTCTACGTGAAGGTCAAGCAGACAAGAACTACAAATAGAGTGGGAAGGCTAGGGAGAAGAGAGGATGGAAAGCTTCTCTACCTGGATACAACCAAGCTGACCAAGAGATAGTAATGATTTACTCCTGTGCAGTTTCCCCAATATATATACATTTAGCCACCAGGGGGAGCATGTGAGCAAGCCTATTTGCAAGAACAGACTTTTGGCCACCCACACTTGGCTAATGCAGCAGAGGAAAAGCCCTCCAGTTCCAGCCGATGGGGCTACCAGTTCTCCTTCCCCATGGGGCTGGGTTTTGTATTAAGTCTCTCAGTCTAAAGGGGATGTCCGGATTCTGGTCTAGGGGAATCTCTACGTTCTTGGTCACTTCTGGGTTCACATGCAACCCACAAGGAACGCATGGAACCTCAGTTGCTCCCGGTCACTTTGGGGTTCTATCCTCAGTTTACCTGCTGACTGAACGAATACAGCTCCCAACACTGGAAGGAAATACTGCTTTTCTCTTTCAAGATACGCATATAATGACCAAATAGGATCAACATTAATGTCTGTAAGAGTTATAGAAGCATTTTTATAACACCTAGGACTAATTAGAAAAACCCAAGCTCCCTGCCCTTTGTGGGTATTTACCTTTGTGGGTGAGACTAAACCCTTATTAAATATTATTTCAAATGATCCTCATAACATTTCCTTATGGTAAATAGGGTAAGTTTTATCATCCCTATTTTAGAGATGAGGAATCTGAGGCTCAGAGAGATTAGATCACATAGTTGGAAGCAGAACTCGGACCATCCTAAAGGATAGAACATAAAGGTCAGAAAACTTGGACCTCCTAGATTCTGTATCCTTGGCCCCAAATCACACATTCATAGTGCTACCCACCCTCAAACCAGATGACCCTCCCCAATCCCATTCCACTCTGGGGTTTTAAACTCTGGGTCTAAACCAAGGGTCTAACCTCCTCAGAATGCTTTTAAATGTTTAAAATAAAATACATAAGGTTACAAAGGAGACAAATTACATTGAAATAAAGATGTAATTTCTTTTTGCCATTCAAAGTAGTAGACCCTCAGAAATCTATACACAGATGATTCTGTTTGCAACTAGACTCTGTTCTGTATGTAAAATTTACTGCTTAGTTGTTTCAAATTGTATTTCTATAATCAACAGAGATTTAGAGCATTTTTTCACATGATAACATTCATTTCTTCTTCTGGAAATTGCCTGTCCATATCTTTTGACCATCTAGCAATAGGGTAATGGCTCTTGTTTTTTATAAATTTATAAATTTGGTTCAATTCCCTATATATTTGAGAAATGAGACCTTTATTAGAGAAACTTGCTATACAAATTTTCTTTCCCAGCTTAGAAATCAAGGCCTTTTCATTTTTGTCTTAATTTCTGAGCACTTAACAGATGCTTTCTAATTGATTAGAATGTGAGGGCAAATGGGAAGTGCTCCAGTGAAGGCTGCATGACCTTAAGGAATGCACCAGGGTTGTTGTGGATGGTTTTATGATTTAGGTAGGAACTAGATTAGATGGCCTCTGTCTGGCCTCCCTTCCAATGCTGACATTCTCTGATAATTCACATTTCAGTAATGCCTTAAAGTTTACAAAGTGCTTTCTTCACCATAATATGTGGGGTAAATAGAGCAAATGTTATTTTTATAGTGGAGTCTTCCCTTCCTTTTACACCCCCTCCAGCATGCACAAATATTCTTTGCTTGTTTATGGTGGACCAGTTCTGTGTGGGAGACCCCCTTCTCACCCCTGTACGACTCATTAGCTGAGTCTCCTATTTGGCTATTGATGACACAGGCTACCACATCTGGTTCAGAAAGGGGCAACTTCAGCTGGATTGCTCTTAGGTGCAGCCCTCCAGGTGACAAGATATGATTTCAGCAGTGGATGGAGACAGTCCTGTGGCATCCCAGGCTTCTGGCTTGTTAGGCAATTGGGAAGCTCTCAGCAGATATATGGATGGATGATCTTATAGAATTTTCCCATTGTCCAGTAGGGACAGGCAGAAAATATCTGTGAATACTGGGATAGAAGGGTGGGGGCTGTGAAGGGGAAAGACCTCATTACCCTATCTTTTTTTTTACATATTAGGAAATGAGGCAAAGATGGGTAAAATGACTTATCTAAGGTCACATAGCTGGTAAATGTAGGAGCTAGGGCTCGATTTAAATTATCTAGTGTGAAGCTCAGTGCTCTTTTCATTATATCTGGCTTACCCCCTCCCCCCATCCCCTTTTTGTTGTTGGAAACAGTACCATTATTACTACATGTGTGTTTGGAAAAACTAAATTGAACGTTGGGTGGGTGCTTTCTGGAGGAGTAAATGGATGAATTCATACAATTGATATTAAAAGGCGTGAGTCTTCCTCTGGTTTCTTGATGTACTGTGAAATATTTAACTTGATCCACTAGTTAAACTTGGTCCAGTCTTTTCCAACTTTTAAAAATGATCCTGAGACCAAGGATGGAGGGAAGTGCTCCACCTGGTGGATCTCAGTGGGAAGTAGTACGCAGAAAACATTCTTTAGCTCAGCCCTTTCATTTTACAGCTGAAGAAGCTGAAGCCCAGAGAGGGGAAGTGACTTGCCCAAGGTGATACAGCCTGCAAGTCGATTGGGATCTGAACCCAGGTCATGTTTCAGAAGCACATGCTTCTTCAATTTCAAAGTTATTGTGCTGACTTTTGATGACCCTGGTCCTCAGACTGTAAATCCAAAGCATCATTCCTGCATCATCATACAGATGAGTTATCTCAGTAATCATCCAGTCTAAGTTTATCATGTTCCACATGAGGAAACTGAGGTCTAAAGGTGAAGTGTACTGGAAGAGGTCACACAGCAACTATACACACACACACACACACACACATATAGGGACAGGGAGACAGAGAGAGAGAGAGAGAGAGAGAGAGAGAGAGAGAGAGAGAGAGAGAGAGAGAGAGAGAGAAGATCAGCAGTGGGCTTTTAAAGATCAGCTTCACCAAGCTCTTCATAGATTTCTTCTGACCAGCATGCTAAAGTTGCTTTTACCTTCATACCAGAGTAACTTCCAGAGGCAGCTTGAAATTATGAGCTTTAAGGGCAGGGAAAAGGTTTTCACTCAAGTGAGTCTAGCTTGCTTCCTGTCTCTGGTGTCAATGTTAGAAGCAAATGGAGCTCTGTCCAGGGTACCAAAAATCTGGGAGTCTTACTCCTGAGGAAGGGCAGACCATCGTTCCATCACCATAGTGTCTCTTTATCAGAACCACCTTTCCTCTTACCCCCATAGTGGTGCCAGAAACATTCTTTGAGAGAGAGAGGTCACCTAGGCACAATTGAACCTGCAACCTGTCACCTGTGCCAATACCTCTCATTGCCTAAACCTCATTCACCTGAATTTGCCCCGTCAATTAATCAGTTTACAATCATTTATTAATAGACAAGGCAATGCTAGTCTCTGGTGACATAAACACAGAGAATCAACAATCCACACTCTCAAGGAGTTTATATTCTACTGGAAAACAAGTACATGGTTAAGTATATACAGAATAAATGTGTAAGATGTTTTTATTGAGATAATTGTATTGGTTTAAATGGGGCAAAAACACAAAGTTGGGTGAGAAACACTAAAAAAGTCATCCCTTGGAGAAAAAGTTTAAGGCCAAGATGGCCAAAGTGTCTGTGTGCCAGCATCTAATTGACATATGACTAATTTGAAGCGGATAACTGGAAAAGTCTAAATGCCCAGAACTGTTTGGTAACTATGGCACAATTATGTACTCTTTACTTTTACTTAGCAGATGATTTTTAGTTTCTCCCTGTAAGATGGAAGTGACTTATTTCACATAAGCCCTTGGTTTGGAGCGGTGTGGATGGACAGAACCATATCTCTAAAGGGCAAGACCAGACCTCTGAATGCATCTGAGAAGAGGCCCCAGAACTGAATCATGGGAAGACCTCAGAGTCTGCATTTCCACTTGCTGCTGGGAAGAGTTGATTGCAAGAAAAAGCTTTGCTGCTTAGAAAAGCTGGTTAGGAAAAACTTTGCTACATAATGGAACTGATCAGAAGAACTTTGCTATTTAGAAGAGCTAGCTGAAGGGGAAATGATTGACTTTATTTCTCCCTGCATTCTCTTTTACTTCTTGAGATATGGAAACCACACAGAGCCCAGCCAACAGTTTCTGTTTTAGCTCTAAGAGCTCAGTATTTCCTCAGCAGATCAGTAGAGGAATGACTTGTAGCAGCCAGCAAACAAATGCCCCATCAATCTGGAGAGTGGAGATGTCCAGAAAAAAGTGTTCCAGCCCACTGTTAAATTTTGTTTAAACTATTACAAAAGGAACCAGAGAACATCTTATCTCATAGGTCTAGACCAGGGTTTGGGAACCTGCAGCCTTGAGGGCACATGTGGCCTTCTAGGTCCTCAGCTGCAGCAATTTAACTGAGTCCAAGTTTTACAGAACAAATCCTTTTATTAAGGGGATTTGTCTTGTGAAGTTTGGATTCCATCAAAGGGATGAACTTGAGGACCTAGAAGGCCATGTGTGGTCTTGAGACCAAAGGATCCCTATGCCTGGACTAGACTTGTGAGTTGGCACAGGCACATAAATTTCCTATTCATGTGCCTCTATGCTATGAGTTTTAGAAGTTTGTTGCAGGGCAGCTAGGTGGCACAATAGATAAAGCACTGGCTCTGAAGTCAGGATGACCTGAGTTCAAATTCAGCCTCAGACATGACACTTATTAGTTGTGTGACCCTGAGCAAGTCATTTAACTCCCATCTCCTTGCCAAAAAAAAAAGAAAAAAAAAGATGGAGCAGCTAGGTGGCTCAGTGAATAGAGCATCAGCCCTGGAGTCAGGAGGACCTGAGTTCAAATGTGGTCTCAGACACTTGACACACTTACTAGCTGTGTGACCTTGGGTGAGTCACTTAACTCCAATTGCCCTGCCTTTTCCCTCCAAAAAGAAAAAAGAAAGAAAGAAAGAGGAAAAAAAAGTTTGTTCCTAATATTACCCATAGACCCTATATGACTTAGTGGAAGAGTGTTCCAGCTTTATGGGTGGAATGTTATATGTTAATTATTCTTGCTTTATCTTCTGTTTAGTGAATCTTTTAAATTAAGAGTGGATGTATCACCATGACAAAGATGATAGATGGACTATACAGAATGAAACACACATTTTTGGATGCGGCCAACATGAGAATTTGTTTTGTTTGATTACGCATATTTGCTACAAGGATTTTGGTTTTCTTTTTTCTTCATTGAGTGCAGAGAGGCAGATCTGAGAGAGAAATAAATGGTTGCTAATTGAAAAAAATTCAATTAAAAAAAGAGCTGATGGTGTCATTTTGGTTGATTTGCTAAATGGGAAGTGCACCAATGAGGGATCAGGAGTTACAATTGTGAGTAATAGGAATAAATTATTTCCACTCCTGGAGCCCTCAGAGTGAGTTGTAGTAGTAAGAACAACTCCTCTGGAAACCCCCACCTGCTGTCATGAGTGGAGATTGGATCACTGATCTAGAGAGAGGAAAAAAGAGGAAATGAACCATAATTAAATAAATGCAGAGTGGTTAAAGAAGCTGAGGAGAGCAGAAAAGACTTCATGCATAAGGAGGCTTGAACTGCGCCATGAAGGAGTCTATGATGTAGTGGTCCAACCATGCATGGTGGAGAGCCTGTACAAATACATGGAGAAACAGGGGAGAATCCTGGGTCCTGGGATTCCTAGTTATGATTCTGGAAGGATGTGTTTACATTAGTGCCAACAGCATCTGAAGAGCTAGGAACTGCAGGATCATGGGATGTTAGAGTTGGAAAAGGCATAAGAGATCATCAAATGGGGGGGGGCAGAGTCAAGATAGTGGCCCAGAAGTAGGAGAACTCCATGGCTCCCACATAACCTCCTCAAATACCTATAAAATATGATGCTAAACAAATTTTAGAGCTCCAGAACTCATAAAATGACAGAGAAACAAGGCTCCCACTGAAGGCAGCCCGGCACGTGGTCCTCACAGCTCACTGGGAGCAGAGCCCAGCCTCATGCTGTTTTAGCCCCTGGTCATCCAGGAGAAGCCCCTGCTGGAGCTTTAAGAAGAGCGGATCACCAGCAACTGTGGCAGTTTCCAGAATTACCAACCCATAAGGGCCAAGGACAAAGGGAAAAAGTCAGTGAAACTCAGCTAAATTTGGGGGAGAGGGTCCAGCCAACTGCCTCCAGAACTAGAAGCAGTCTGAAGCAGCAGCCCTGCAGCCACCTCCATGTGACTGCTTCAGAGCTTGTAGCCTGCAGATTGCAGGGGGGCCAAGCAATCATTCAGAGGCTAAGTGCTCTTGCCTTGAGCTGCCTAGGTTGGGATCATGGTCTTGGGTGGTGGTCCTGAGGTGCATTTTCAGTAAGTCAGAGCTGGTGG
>CM053596.1:233536479-233551615 GCA_028646575.1 Pseudocheirus occidentalis | reverse complement strand
ATAGAGGGCATATGAAGGGGAGAAATAATAACACTTAATGTAAATATATTAAATACAATATAAAATTATCATTATATCTAGCACTTAAGAGTATACTTTAAAGTTTCGCAAAGCACTTTACGTGCTTTATCTTATTTGAGCCTAAGTCCCATGAAGCAGGTGCTATTATTATGCCTATTTTACAAATGAGGGAACTGAGGCTGAGAACAGTTAAGTGACTTGGCCAAGGTCACATAGCTAGTATCTGAGGCAAGATTTGAACTCGATTCTTCCTAATTTCAAGTTCAGCAGTCTATCTCCTATGCCATCTGGCTGCTTAGAAAGGTAAGCAGGACAGTCTCAAAGATGCACCAAAAGTAACCACACAGGACCAAGGGCTATATCGGGTGAGCAGAAAAGGGTCAGGGAGAGCCTAAATCATGGTGCCCCAGCTCCATCACTCACCAGGCAAAGGGAACCTTCCGGTGCTCTTGCATGACATAGTGGTCGTCATTCTGGGGCAGGGCCCTCATCAGCCCAAAGTCCCCAATCTTGACCAGGTCTCGGGTGGCCAGCAGCAGATTCCGGGCAGCCAGGTCTCGGTGGATGAAGCGTTTGGCCTCTAAATAGCCCATTCCCTCGGCCACCTGCACAGCATAGCGGCTCAGAGTCCCCAGAAGAAAGTGGCCCTGGTGTTTGCGCAGACGGTCCAGCAGAGACCCCAGGGGAGCTAGCTCTGTAACCTGGAACAGCCAGAGGAGCAAGGGGAAGGGGGAATCAGGGAAAGAATGCCTGCCTCTGGACCCCAGAGCCAGCCCAGGCCCTCCCTTTCTGCCAGCCCACAAGGACTCCCTGCTGATTTCCCTCTCCTCTTAGGGAGCAGTCTCTTGTCCTGACAACTGGGCCTCGTTTTCCACAATTATAACATGAACTGACTGGACTAGCCAACAAGAGTTGACTGATTGACCAGTTGACTTCTGATGTCCCTTTGAGCTCAAAGTCTGTGACTTCCCCTTCCCATCCCCTCAGCCTCAGCCAGAGAGACCACCCACCTAAGCCTGCTCTGTTTTTCTTCATTAGAATGTAAGATTCTTGAGGTTAGGGATTATTTCATCTTTTCTATTTATGTTCCCAGAACCTACTACCATACTCAGCAGATAACAGGTGCTTAATTCATTTGTTCCTTCCTTCATTCAGCAAATTCAGGGAAGTTTAGACTAGAAACTCCAAGACTGCAAAATTAAGGCCTCAGCACTCCCGTGGGGATTTCAGGGGACATATCCCTGCCTCAAAAAGGGGTGCGTGGGAGAGTCACACAGAAATTCAGAGAATGAGCAGAAGTGAAAATCCTGCTGGGCACCTTGGGAAAATAAACCATATTATTCTAGAAGATGGTATCAATGTCAGAATTTTGTACTTTGTCTTTCTTCTCCCCACCCCCTACTCTAAAATCTGTAGCATTATCACGGGAGAGGGGAATGAGGGAGCCTCTTTCTTCACTCTGAGAATGGGAGGTGTGGAGGAAAGGAAGATGATTTTGCACAGGACTGACTGGCAGAAAGCTAACAGAAGATGGCAGCCTTCTTTCTTCTCTGGTCCTTGTTTTTCCTCCTCTATGCCCACCAGGCCCCACTCACCATTTTCATGGGTGGGGTAAGGACTACCCCATAGAGACGGATGAGGTTCCGATGGTCTAAGGAGTGCATGGCATTGACCTCCCGGATGAAGTCATCCATGGCCTCGGGCTGGCTCAGGACATCTGGCTTCAGGCATTTGACAGCCACACTCACCTATCCAGGACAGAGCGATCACAGGGAGCTGGGACACAGGTCCCAGGGAAGGCAATGGCCATGAGCATGCCTGGGTGGCCATCAGTCTAGTAGTCAGTTCTTGGGGAGTCTTCAAGTTCAGATGTTAATCAAGTCTTGTTAAACCTCAGCACAGGCCCCAAAGGCCACCATTTCCTGACTTTTCCCTGGTCCAGTATCCGTGACCCAGCGGTATACAATAAAGAGAAGGCAAATGCACTCTCTTCAGAAAAAGGGATGGGAAGACACCATGTGGATAATCCTGCCCTCAACTCCCACCCCAGGGATCTCCACCATCCCTGTTCAACCTGGGAGCAACCAACATGTGTGTTTGAATTCAGAGGTCCTTAACTTTTTATGTGTGATGGAATCTCCCACAATTTGGAAGGCTATGGACCTCCTGTCAGAATAGTGTTATTAAATGCATAAGACATAGCAGGAAATGAATTGTACTGAAATAGAGATGTAATTTTTTCCATCCAAGCACATGGACCTGGGGTAACACCTCTCTGATCCCCTGGCTCACCTTCTTCCCTGAGGGAGCATCCCACTCCCCTCTGCGCACAACTCCAAAGGAACCATCTCCAAGCTTCTCAAACAAGCTCAGGTCCTTCTCCCCAATGAGACAAGTGAGGCTCTGCAGCGACCCCTCCCCAGCAGAAACCCCTGGGATGGGTGATGTTTTTCTGAAGGTATTCTGTGACTGGGGAGTGGAGAAGTCTGCCTCTAAGCGCTTACCACTGAACACCTGGAGAAAGGGCAGAAAGGGAGTTGGAAGTCGTGGTCTAGAGCAGACCAAGGTTTGAGTGTGGCTGTGGGTTAGAACTGGTCACAGCAGGACTCCTTATAGAATTTAGGGCCCCAGCTGGGCATGGTGATGAAGGGGGAAGGGAGTTAATGGAACAGTCAAAGCAATCTAGAGCAGCTCTCCGCCCTTCCCAGGCCACTTTGCAGGCACTGAGTTGTCTCCTGTTGGCAGCTACTTGTTTATGCCCTCCCAGCATGGAATTAGAGCCAGGAAAAAGGCAGGGGCCTCCCTTGACCCCAACCCCTTCTCAAGCAGTGAGGGGCCCTCCCCACCTCTCCTTCTAATTTTAGCTTTGGCTTCTTCCCTCTGATAGCCACTTGGTGCTGCCTATCTCCATCCCCCTCCCCAGGGAGCCACTCTGTCCCCTGTTCTGCCCAGGGGAGAAGATAATTTTAGTTTTAGAGGTTGGAAGTGAGAGAGACAGAGAGAGACAGAGACAGAGAGACAGAAAGGGAGGGAGGGAGAGAGAGGGAGGGAGAGAGGGAGGGAGAGAGAGGGGGGGAGAGAGGGAAAGGGAGGGGGGGAGAGGGAGAGGGAGGGAGGGAGAGGGAGAGAGAGAGAGAGAGAGAGAGAGAGAGAGAATGTGTGTGTGTTCGGGATGCAGTGTTTAAAACACTCAGGACAGACTGTCAGGGCTAAGATGGTATCATGGAGCTGAGAAAGAGACTCAGAAAAGAGCACAAAGAGAAACTGAGTCTTGGAAAAGGAAGCAAGGGAGGGACAAGGCTAAAGGCATCTGAGGACTAAATCTGCAGGAAAGCATGTAGGTAAAGGGAAAATTATATGACCCTTCCTAAGAAAATAAAATAGAATCCTGGCAAAGCAGCCTTAGTCATCCCTTCTTGCTCATGAGCAAGGACCCCTCTGCAGCAGCCCACCCTATTACCCTACCATTAGCTCCCATCCCACACTGGCCCAGTAAGACCTCCTTAAGATTGGCAAGGCCACCAACACCAGAGACATTCAGCTCCAAGAACCAAAGATAGCACACTGCCTTACTGCTGAGTTCTGGCTTCTCTCTTCAGTTCAGGATTTGGGCCTAGTCCTCACTACTTCCCTTTTCACACAACCTTCTCTACTCCTCTATTCTTCTCATTTCTCTCCTCAACCTCCTCCCTTTCCCTTCAGTCTGGGCAGAGGGCCAGGGCAACATCCACCAAAGGAGACCACGTGGCTTGGTGCAGCTGCCCCTTATCAGGCTCTCAAGTGGGTCCTTTGCTGTAGGGCCATCCAGGAAATTGCTGTTGCCAAATCCAGGAAAAGCACCCCCAATGCCACCCCTACCCCCTGGGACAGGACAGAGATAGCGAGGGAAGGCCAAAGACATTTCTAATAGCAAAACACAGGCCCACACAAATTTCATTTCTCACTGTCTTTTAGGACAACAAGCAAAGGGCCAAAGAATGAATGAATTCTAAGTTCAGCTGAGAAGACAGCTGGGGTTGGGCGTGAAAAGGAGCTGGAGAGAAGATAGTTAAGGGAGATACATTTACTTAAGGCAGAAGCTACCCCAGAGACTAGAAAAGACTGAAAGCACAAAAAAAGAGGAAAATAATCTGTTTTTGAGAAAAATATTGCAGTGGAAGTTCCCTAGATTCCTGGAACTGAGGGTGGTAATGGGGTACACAAGAGGTCTTCTACCATGAGGTTATATGGTTCCCACTATACTTGACTCTTGCCACTGGAAAGAAGAGAGAATGAGGTCTCTGCTAAGGACTCTGCTCTTCCTCCCTACACACTCTAACACCTCCCCTGCCACGGTTCAACACACTCACCTTGCTCATCCAAGACTTTCGCTTACACATTGCTTTTCTCCGTTTCACAGCCTCCCACAGCCTCCGCTGACCTGCAGAGAGTTGGCACCAGTGTCAGGGGGCATATACACCCCAAAGGATGGGGGATGCTGCCTGGCAACCAGGTGAGATTAGTAAGGCCTTAAGGCCTAGTATTCCAAAGAAACAATGTCATGCATAATCAAAAAGTAGCAAAAGAAAGGACTGGGTGAGGAGTAGACTCAGATTCCCATCAGACTGTAGTAAAACTACTGAAGACCTCTTAAAGGCACTATTTGGGCCAACATATCTTACTGATTTCCCCTTGGAAGCTGTCCTGAACTGTAATAACAAAGGGAATGGTGGAAGAATAATCATCAATAATTTTACAAAAGAGGAAAACAGACAACAACACATAACAGAAAGAACCAAAAGATGAAATGAAACACTCTGAAAATATAAATGATGAAGGTTAAGCTCCAGGAAAAAGTTAAGAAAAAGAACCTCTGTCTCTGATCTGCAGAAGTAGGAGACCATGAGTGTGGAATAGTGAATATATTGCCAGATAAAGTCAATCTGTTGTTTGGGATTTTTTAACTGCCTTTTTTTTAACTCCTTTTAAAAGTCTCTGTTACAATAAATTGTGCAGTGGGTAAGGCAGTGAGGGGGAAATATATTCAGAAACTAAAATTATGTAAATCAAAAACAATAAAAATAAGGGGTGTGTGTGTGTATCTATTTAAAGAATAGGAGAGGGGCAGCTAGGTGGCACTGTGGATAGAGCACCATTCCTGAAGTAAGGAGGACCTGAGTTCTAATTCAACCTCAGATACTTGCTAGATTTGTGACCCTGGGCAAGTCACTTAACCTTGATTGGGAAGGGAGGAAGGGAGGAAGGGAGGAAGGAAGGGAGGGAGGAAGGGAGGGAGGAAGGGAGGAAGGGGGAAAGTGAGGAAGGGAGACATCTAGGGAGGGAGAAAAGGGGGAGGGAAGAAGAGGGGGAGGGAAAGAAAGAAAAGGAGACAGATAGGTTAAGTGATTTGCCCAAAGTCATTCAGCTAATAAGAAGCAGAGTCAGAATCAGAACCCAGGCCTCCTGACTTAACCACTAGTGCTAAATTCACTATTCCATATTGCCTCACTTAATAATAACAACAACATCCTAATGTCAATTAAATCTGTTTAGTCAAGTTTTAGACTTCTTTCGCTTAATTTTTAAGACAAAGAAGCAATTCATTTAAAAAAATCTAAATTAGGAAATCTTTTTTAAAAAATCTCCCTCCTGGGGTATATCCTAAGGGATATCACCTACAGTAAGGGCTCAGCAACTGCCCTGCACACATGCCAAGCAAAACACGTGGACTGATTTTCTTTGGCCCTCAGGCTGGATGCCACCAACATGCCCCCTCCCAAGAATCAGGGAGAGCTGCTATCATACTGAAGGATTACCAGCTGGCTATCCTTCCTCTTCCTGCCTGAGAGTCAGTCCCAAGTACATGGCAGCTCCTCACTCCCATCCCCAGACACACACACACACACACACACACACACACAGACACACACCCTGACTCTGAAGCCCTCCAAGTCAATAAGCATTTATCAAAGAAAGGCATGATTATATCACACTTAATAAAGGCAGAGTGTAAAACAGGTTAATGAATCTTAGGGAAGGTTTTGAAGCAAACACAAACTATATATTTTAACTGACAAAACCATCCTGTTCCGGACAACACATGTGTTTGATACAGAGTTTTTAGTTTTGCAAAGCAAAGCATGTTCACCACAAAGCAACCAAAACAATTAACAAATAGCAACTAGGCACATACTACATGCAAAGGGACCAAGCTTGGTGCGATAAATCTGGAAGGTTCTCATGTGAAAGAGGGATAAGACTTAGTCACTTTGATTCAATTCAGTTAAAAAAACTTTTATTAAGCATCTAACATGTGGCAAAGTAGATAACTTAGAGTCAGGAAAACTCAACTTCCTGAGTTTTAATCTGGTCTCAGATACTTCCTAGCTGTGTGACCCTGAACAAGTAACTCAACGCTGTTTTCCTCAGTTTCCTCATCTGCAAAATGAGCTGGGGAAGGAAATGGCAAACCACTCCAGTGTCTCTGCCAAGCTGGACACAAGTGAAAAGGACTCGACAATGTGTCAGGCACAGTGCTAAGCACTAGGGATACAAAAAGAGGCAGTGTGATCCAAGATGACTGAGCTAGGATGAGGGGATGGAGGCGAGGGGGCTGCAGAGCTGCACACTTCAACCTGAAGTAAGGAAACACAGCCTAACAACGCAAGCTGACCCAGAGTAGAACGTGCTTCCTTTGGAGAGAATGGGTTCCTTTCCCTAAGAAGGACAAGCTGGATGATCCCTTGATGAAAGGTGATTTAAGCACAAAAACATCTCGTCTCTTGGGTGACAATGAAATTGCTCCTGTAGCCAGAACTATCATATGGGCCTGACCTGGGCAAGCTTCTATGAGATACTCTATTAACCCAAGGCTACTATAAATCAGTTATGCTCCATTATATAGCTGCTTAAGTACGGGCTGGTCTTCAGGACCTCTAAAGACTCTTCCAATTTTGTGATTCTCTTATCTACAAGGACCTCACCCCAAGTTGATGGGCTGCCTCCCCTAGCCAAGTCAATAAGCATTTATTAAATGCCTGCTATGAGTCAGGCGCTACGCTAAGTACAAGGGACACAAAGAGAGGCAAAAAACAGCCCCAAGGGGCTCACAATCTAAGGGTAGACACATCACACAAACAACTATGGACAAACAAGATGTACAGAAAGTTGGCAATCATCAAGAGGGCATTTTTACAGGGAAGGAGAAAGGATTCCTGTATAAGACGGAATTTTAGCTGGGACTTGAAGGAAACCAGGGAAGACCAGAAGGTGGAGATAGGTGGGAGAACATTCCATACACAGGGGAAAGCCAGTGGAAACACCTGGAGTCAGGGGATAGAGCATCCTACTCAAGGAGGTCAATGCCATTGGATCATGGAGTACACAGTAGGGAATTAAGTCTGAGAAGACTGGAAAGGTAGGAAGGGGCCAGGTTATGAAGGGCTTTAAAAGTCAAACAGAAGATTTTATATTTGATCGCTGAGGTAAGAGGGAGCCACTAGAGTTTACTGAATGGGGGATTTGGGGACAGGATGTGACCTGAGACTCTGGAAGATGAATATGATGGCTCAGTAGAGTATGGACTGTTGTGTGGAGAGACCTGAGTCAGGGAGAACCCCCAGAAGACTACTGCAATATTCCACGTGTGAGGGGACATGGGCCTGTACCAGGACGGTGGCAATGCTAAATTAGGAAAGGGCCATTCTAATTCCTGGTTAGAACGTAAGCCCCCTGGAGGCAAGCACTTTCACTTTAGTCTTCACTGTGTCCTTAGTGCAGTTCTCAACCTGTGGGTTATGTTCAATTTGTAACAATGAAAATACATCCTGCATATCAGATAGATTCATAACAGTAGCAAAATTACAGTTATGAAGTAGCAACAAAAATAATTTTATGGTTGGGGGGGGTCACCACAACATGAGGAACTGTATTAAAGAGTCACGGCATTAGAGTCAAACTGCCTGAGTGCCTAACACAGTGCCTGGCTGCTTAAAAAGTGCTTGATTGCTTGGTTAATTAAGCCAGCCCAAGAACCTAGTCTCTCCAGGGGGGTGCTAACACAGTTCCTAGTTTTCCCCTGAGACATCATGGTCTGTTGCCTACCCCCAGCAGCAAATAGAGGGGAACCAGGCTGAAAAATGGCCAGTCTTGAGGGTAAAGGGAGGTCAAAAGGCAGGTGAGAAATGTGACCAGAGAATGGGAAACAGGCCAAGGTCAAGAACAAAGAAGCATTCCCTACGTACCAGGTCGGCCCATGCCAATCTTTTCCAGGTCCTCATTCTTGACATACTCAAAGTGGGACAGGCGGGTGATATTGAGGTCATCTCGGAGACGAAGGAAGTACTGCTGCAACTGGACCTCAGCCAATAGCTCAAGCAACCAGCCAGTGCCCTCCTCTGCCTGCATACTGCTTCCCTCCAGTCTCTGTGGGGAAGGAAGGAAAAGGTCAGAACCAATGAAAGCTCAAGAATAAAGAGGAGCAGAGAAGAATGGGAAGGATTCTCTCCCCACCCTACTCACTCTGGCTCCTCAAATGACCTACCAACACCACATGGGCAGTAAAGGGACAAAGCCAGGTCTACATGCTGGAAATTCTATGGAATAGGAGGGCCACAGGTCACCCTCACCTCCACATTCCCAAACACAACAGCTTTCCAGAGGAGCCTACAAACAAGGGTCCTTTTCTCTTCCCGGATCCCTCCAAGATAAGCTAAGAAACCCTGACTCACTAGTATCCAAACTCAGTACCCTATGAGGAATAACTCCCTAATCAACCATCTCACTACCAATTTTGTCTTTCATCAACTGCCACCTCTCCAAAGTCCTCAAGTATCATCCTCCCTGCCCAGAACCTAGGAAGACCCAAGCCAGGTCCTGTGGAAGCAGAGAGGTGACTGAGTCCTTCCTAGTTCTTGATGATTCAGAGGATCTTCTTAGTTTCACATAGGAATAATGCAACAAATCCCTGGTTTTCAGTGGGAGGAGGGTTAGCTCTCTGCTATGTACGAGCTGTACTCTCCTAAGTCTCTTTCTCACCCTATCCTGAGAATGACATTTCTCACACTAGATGGAGGAATGTGAGAATAAAGGTTGGGGAAGCCATGTCAATCCCTAAGGCCAATGGATCCACAAGGAGGGGAGCCTGATGCTCTAGTATCAGTCATCTGTAAGAGTATCACCTGCACATGACTAGGACTACACAGGTAAAAAAACATTCAGTGACCTCATACATCAGTAAAGTGTACCTGGTCTCTGATAAAATACTGGACCTGTACAGTAAAATACTGGGCCAGTACAGTTAAGTACTGGCTGCCTGCCAATAATGACAACTGATATTAATATAACATTTTATGTTTATTTTTATGTATTAATTTAATATATTATATATTGCCATTTCATTTATATGATATATAATTAATATAACACTATAAGGTTTACAAAGCACTTTGTATGCAACAATTACTGGATGATTATGTCTAGGTTATACTTTATATCCATTTTATAGAAGTAGAACATGTTACCTCTGGGGTCCTGTGAATGAACCTAAGCCCATGTCCACCAGCCTCGGACTCACAGAGTTCTTAGCCTTTCCACCAACACTGTTCCCTCTCCCCAAAGTTTCAAATGTTCCCAAAATGAAACAATAAAGAGTCTTGGACTAACAGCAAGAGGACTTGGGTTCTGACCCCAGTTGTATCCCTAATCTGATGTGCACCTTTGATGGGAAAGTCACTAAAACTCTTATACTCTTTGGCCTAGTCATCTCACTACTGACATAATAACCTAAGGAGATCAAAAGACAGAAAGGTCCTATATGTCCCCAAATCTTCACAGAGCCCCTTTTTTTTTGATAACAAAACCAAACAAAACCCAGAACCAAATCAGACATTCATGCATTCAGAAACAGCTGAACAAATTACAATATGTGAATAAAATGGAAAATTATTGGGTTATAAGGAAAGAATACAAGGAACTCAGACCCATGGAAAGATCTGTGTGACTTTATCCAAAGCAAAGACAGAATAGATAGAAGATAATACTAAAATAATTATACAAAATAATGCTAAATTATAAAAGAAACTTACTTAAGTTACATGTTACATATTACTATGTTATACATTAAATTATTACATACATCAAATTAAATATTATATTAATTATATACTAAGGCATATTAAATAAACTAATTATGCAATACTACAAAGAAAATCACTAACAGGCAACTGAATTCGGATGCATTGCCATAGCCTACCTTGGATCTAGAGAAAAGATAAAATATACTTCTTGTAGTGGAGAGAGGAGGTGCTAGTGGGGTAGAATGTGGCAAACACTATCAGTTGGCTTTGCTTAATTGTTTTCCTTTGTTCCAGGGAGGGGGGAGGTCACTATATGGGGAAATGGTTGATATAAAAGAACAAATGGTAGAAATAAAACGTGAGGAAAATTACTTCATTTCCAAGTATAATCTGCAGTTTTCTCCTCTCAAACCAGGGCACTGACTAGGCGATCTCTAAACTCTCAGCTCCAAAATTCTTTGATTCCATGACAGCCAACGTTCCCATCATCACTGTCTGCTTCTCATAGCAAAGCTCTGATGGAATATCGGGACTACTCTGGTCCAGTCTCTAGGTTTGTCATGTCCCCGGCTGCTAACCGACACAGCACCCCTCCTCTGTCCCAGCTGGAAGAGCAAAGCCTTCCCAGACTTGCCACCTCCCTGTTCCCACAGTCCTGGACAATGTAGCTCTCTTTGAGGATGGAGGCAAGAAGCAAGGAAGACAGCAGCTGCTGAGAAAGGCTACAAAGCCTTGGACAGAGGCCAAAGGAAATAATTTCAATCAGTCAATCAACAAGCATTAATTAATCAATTACTATGTGAAAGGCACCATACTAAGTTCTGGGGCTACAAAGACAAAAAAATGCCAACCCTACCCTCCCAGAGCTCACATTCTAATAGGGGAGACAACACACAAACAACTATGTATTTTCAAGATGATATAGAGTAGACAAAAGATGAAGGCAGCTAGGTGATTCAGTGGAAAGAGTGCTGGACCTGGAGTCAGACCTGAGTTCAAATCAGCCTCACACTTACTAGCCGTGTGACCCTGGGCAAGTCACTTAATTTCTGCCCGCCTTACTTTACTGGAGAAGGAAATGGCAAGCCGCTCCAGAATCTTCACCAAGAAAACAGAAAACTCTATGTGGGGTCACAGAGAGTTGGACACAACTGAATAAACTGAACAAGACAGAAGGCAATCTTGGAGAAACCAGCAGTGGGGAACCCACAAAAGCCTCTTGTATTAAATCTTAAAGGAAGACAGTTCAAGGGTCCCTCTGATGAAGCTAGGAGAGCCGGATAAGACAGCCCAGAATGACTTCTCAGCCTCTGTGGAGGAATTTGTTCGTAGAGGTAGAGGAGAAAGGGAACAAAACTTGAGGGCAAAAAGGGTCTGTTGAGGAGAGAGAACATCCCCACTCCCTGAAAGCTAGCACTTTCATGAGATCTGAGAAGTCACATCTACGGGTATACACCCTCATTACAAAACGTTTTGTAAATATATACTTATATAAATGTGTCTGTATGTCACATATATACACTTACAGACCCCTATGTATATATACATACAGACCCCTATCTCTTTCTAATAACATCCTCCCACCTATGACCCTGAAGAAAACCAGTACTGAATGGAAGAGTTAGGAGAAAAAAGGGTTGGGGGCAAGAAGCCCCTCAGATCAGTCCTCATTCCCACACAAAACTGACAGTAGAACCTAGAATTCCTGAGTCTTCTCTTCTTGTTCACCACCCAAGGGCTATATACTACTGGGGAGTGTACTCCCACTTTCTCTGCTGCCCCCTACTCACTGTGTAAAGCCGTAGTCGAAGTCGAGTCAGGAAAGGAAAGGAAAACTCCAGACCAGGGAACCGGCGAAGCATCTCTGAGGCTGTCCCAAACCCCCTCAACCCTTGAAAAACAAGCACTTGTGAGGAGCTCACTGGGACTCCAGGACCCTCAGCTGATGAGACTCTAAGATGTGGGAGCCTCCTGGCTCCCAAGCCCAGGGCTCTCCACCAAAGACAAGGCAACTGGGGGTTCTCCTTCAAAAGCTGCCAACATTCCCACTCTTCAAAAGCTACTTCACAGGAGGGTGGGTGTGCTGCTATCCTGCCCTGTTCCTGCTTCAGGATTCTTTCAAAGCTGCCTGGGGAAGATGGCTGGTCAGCTGGCTGTCCTCAGGCTGTCTCTGGGTCTCTCTCCCACTGCCCAGCTCAGCAGTCACAGCTCCAGCCCTCACTCCTCCGTAGCTCCCCTCCCAGACTGAGGAGCTCAGGCATTGGCTGAGAAAAGACCTCTCTGAACTGTAGCCAAGAGGACGGTGGGAATGGGGGTGGGGGGTTGGAGAGTGTGTGCTTCCTCTGGACCTCCCAGTCACCCATGGCCCCCCCCCCTCACTGTATACAAGGCCCCCTGTCTCCTGACTCCCATCCCAGCCCCCACTCTTCCAGACAGCCCCTTAGATGGGGGTGGGGATGAAGGGTAGTGTCAGGCCCCAAAGGAACTGAATCTTTCAGTCCCATGGGTGAGTGGCCCTGAGGCAAAGAATTCCATAGCCTCTTTCCCAGGCTCCGAGGTTCAGGTAATACCCCTTCCCTCAAAGCAGGATCCTCAGAGACCCTTCTTCTGTCCCCTTTACCCCCAAGCTTAGTTGTGTGGCTCCTGGCTCAGACCCTATGTGTCCCTGTTGCCCTGGTGCCCGACGGAAAAAGGGGGTTGGCAGCCAGCCAGGAGGCAGAGCTGGGACAGCCCAGTCAAGAGATGAGGTGGGGGTGGGGGAATGAGGGGACTTATCCTTTCCCTCCTCAAGAGGGAAACCCTGTCTTCAGCTTACAACACCCGTACTCCCTCACCAAACCAGCCAGTACAAGTCCTACAAATACCCTCTTCTCTCTACCACATATACCATCTGGTCACTTCTGCCACCCCACCCCCAGAGGGGACTTCTGTCCATCCCCTCCCCCTACAGTGTCATGATACAAACACCTCCAGGTTTCTGGTTGCCTTGTCAATCCTCTCTGCCTGCCCTCCTCCCCACCCCAGCTCAGAGAAAGGACTAAGAGATGCTCCCATCCCCAACACAACATCCTCCAGACACAGCTGACAGCTGCAGGAAGAATTCTCCAATTCCCCTCCACCTCCCCACTCCCTCTCAGTCAGACCCAGGGAGCCCCTCTTGAATGGAATACACAAGTGCCTTGTCCCAGCCCAGCTGGTTAACAGCTGTAAGCGACACCAGCTGGCTGGAGAAGACTGGGTACCCTCGAGCCTGGGAGGGAATGGTTTGGCGAGTCTGGATCCTTAGCTTCTCTCTTTCTGGGGCTTCTCCTCTCTGACTGTGTCCCTCAAATGGGGGTGGCTAATAGTCCTCTCCCTCAGCTCCACTGTCCCTATCCATCTTAAGAAAGTTCTCTTCACACTATTCAAGGCTTCTTTCAGTTTCAATCTAACCCTCAAAGCACAAATTTACTCTGGGTTAGGCACTGGGGGTGGGAGTTGGGGGGAGGAGTGAAAGGAAAGAGTCATGCTTGATTCCTCCTCCAGCAAAGGGGTTGCCAACTTCTAATCTGGTCCCCCACAGCTATCCAGTTTGTACCTAACTCCAGGGGATTTCTAGGACAGTGCTAGATGGACAGGCTGGCCAAGAAAGGGTTAATGCTGGGTCAAAGCAGAAGCCAACTTTGCTTCCAAACACCTAAGGGAGGTGGAAGTCGCTGCTATCCTTCTCTAAGGCATTTCTGGGGTTATAAATCCTAAATTCGGGTCTACAGAGATCACCCAGAATTCCACTGAAAATCCTGCCTCCATTTTCCTCATAAGCTCCCTGTTCCATCTTTCTCCAGGTAGCCACTGCCCTCTGCAGGCTCTAGCTGAAAACACCAACCCAGCATTCTCCAATGGGAGAAGGGACGCCAAGAGTCAGCTTCAGCTGCTCTCTGGTTAAACCCCAGCCATCTATTCAGGACAGAAGGCAGAAATGCCCTTCCAAATGGACCTATATGGAACCTCTGTCCCCCATCCTGTCTCCACAGTTCTGCCATGGATGGCTGTAATCTGACAGAACCAACTACGCCTATAGGTAACCCATGGAGGTAAGGAAATAGGCTTGGTATGGGTACATCTAGTTCCCCTCCCCCACACTGCCTCCTTTATTTCTTTCCCTGTCCAAAATCCTCAGGACTGTCCCTATCATCACCAAGAAAGCACTGATTTCTCATTTCTGAAGGACACCGATGTACTGCCCTCACCTGCCCACAATCCCCATGGGAAAGGTGGGGATGACGGAAAAAGAGAAAGGGCATACCTGCCTAATCCTACCCACTTATCTCATCTCCTCCCCTCTTCCACCCCCAAAGTCTATCTTCATCCTCCTCAATATTTGTTAAGCAAGGACAGGTTTATCCCTAGTGGTGCTCAAATGGCAGGGAAGGTGCAAGCTTCTGATCCTAAGGTCCAGGGAGCAGGTAAATGGGACCAGGAAGACAACCAAAGCCCATCGCCTGGCCTGGGCAGTCCTCAATCCTCCCTCTTTTCCCTCCCCATTCTGTCAGTGGCATCTTCATCAAGCAAAGCTCCCCTGACAGAAGGACCCGGCACCATTGCCCTTCCTCCTCCATAGCAACCTCCCAGATCCCAGATCATCCCTAAACAATCCATGATCCCAAAAAAACAGTCAAGGGCTCTCAGGGCCTCATCCCTGAGGGGATGCTAAAGGCTGCCAATCTCTCCCTCCTTTATCCCTTTCCCCTTCTCACCTTTAGGCCCCAAATCCCACCACCCATCTGGGAAGAAGGCACTCCAGGCAGCCAGAGGGACTGCTGTCCACTGCCCAGCCCACCTGGGGAGGCTGGCTTTGCTTCCTCACTGTCCTGTCCGTCCCCTCCCCCTAACCTCGTTCCCAGCTTCCATTCCGCTGCTGGCGACACAGCCTCAGCAGTGCTAATGCTCATGCTCCCATCCAGACCAACGGGCCCTCCTCCCACCACTCTCAGCTTAGGAAGCAGAGAGAGGCAAAGAGACCTGAGGCGGGGGGGAGGTCCTCTAGGACACGGGTTCCTTAGCCTTTCTGCATGTAACAG
>CM053596.1:233523214-233535979 GCA_028646575.1 Pseudocheirus occidentalis | reverse complement strand
AATAATAATAATAATTGGGATTGTAGAAGAACAGAGAGGCAAACACTACAGATATGCAAATATGTGTCAGCATGGACCCATTTTTTATGAGCAACCATGTTTCTTCAGCCTGTACTTTTCCATCTTCTATGAGTCTTAATATTTTGTGATATTTTTATTGTGAAGCTGACTCATAGCTTTAAAACCTAACTCAAAGCCATCTCCTCCATGAAATGTCTGATTTCTTCCTCCTTCCAGTTGGTAAGACATCCCTTAGACCCCAACTCTCCTCTTACCATGTATTACAACTAGGTCCTGACTAGTGAAAATAATAAATTCTTTTGAAGTGGTTGGATTAGTCTAACTCACAATGCATATTCTCATTAAGCCAAAGTCAACTACCATATTTTACATAATTATAACTCTGAATTGCATAACTTTGAATACACATAACTATTTCAGGGGACTCATTGTTCATATTAATCAGTACCTGGCTATAGTGTGTATAATGAGGTGGAATGAGGGATATGAGAGGAAGCAGGGATAGAATGCTGGAGTCAGGAAGACCTAGATTACAAACCTGACCTCCACCACCTACTGGCTGTGTAACTCTGGGTGAGTCATGATTTCTCAGCATCTTAGGCAACTTCCCTAGGAGGAAACAGAACCCTCATACTGGGAGATGAAGTCACAGGTTGTTTGACAATCCAGACAGAGTTATATCTTATTTGCCTACTTGACTGTAGACATTGTCGTATTTTGGCTATTATGACCCAATGAACAACTCTAAGTGTTACTGATACGTGACTTCTACCTGTAGAAGTTAGGTTAAGTAATAGATCAAACAAATTATTATAAAATATGAACTATTTATGCCTAACCTGTGGTGGAGCCTTCTAAGCTCATATTGGTCTGATCAGCCACAGTTGCACATGCTATATCTTTACCCCAACATGATGGCATCATTTTGATCCTTTTCAAGAACAAAGGACAACAACCAATCAATAATCAATATTTATTCTGATGATGATGATGATGATGATGACTATTGTTTATCTTATGCTAAAATTTCAAAGCATTATACATTTGAGGAGACACCTTTCCCAAGTAAAATAAGCATGTATTAAGTATGATTCATTTAAGTCAGCTGGGTGGTACAGTAGAAAGAGTGTTGGGTCTGGAGTCAGGAATAAGAGTTCAGATTTGGCTTCAGACACTTACTAGCTGTGTGGACTAGGGCAAGACACTTAGCCTCCACTTCCCTTAGTTCCCTCATCTGTAAAACGGACATAATAACAGCACCTACCTCACAAGATTTTTATGAGGATCAAATGAGGTAATAATTGCAAAGTTCCTGGCACATAATAAACATCATATAATTGTTAGCTATTTTTATTTACTTACTCTTTTTGGTTTACATGCTAAAATTTTAATGGATTTCTTTGTAACTTTTGTAAAAGGCTTTGCCACTCCAGTCCCTCCCCACCTCCTCCAAAGGCTATTTAAAGACAACAAGAATCTCTTCCAAGGTCATTTCCAGGATAATTATTAGTACCTGAACTGGGCAGACTTCCTTCCAAAGTTATGGAAATTAGATATATTACATATAATCCTTAGACTAATTATGAGGATGAATGAATGAATGAATGAATGAAAAAAACATTTATTAAGTGCTTACTATGTGCAAAGTGCTGTTAATACAAAGCAAAAAAGTCATGCATCCACTGCTTACAAGGAGCTCACCTTTTAATGGCAAGGAAGCCATAATTTACCATCCAACCACCATTTAGAGGAAGCATCTGTCAGAGAAGCATCAGGAGGCTCACTGAACTAATGCAGAGTGAAGGAAACAGAGCCAGTAACTACAAGGATGTAAATGAAGTGAACAACAAAAAAACCTAATAATGCCATATAATGACAATGACCAAACAACTCCAAAGGAGAGATGAAAGAATTGACCTTCCTCTGTTCTTGGAAGAGGTAGGGAACTAGGATTACAGAATGCCACTGGACTCATTTGAGTTGGCTAGTTTTATTAAACCACTGTTTTGCCTTTTTTTATTATTTATTCCAAAAGGCGGCTTCATGAGAGAGAGGGGAAAAGTGAAAAAAGGGTCAGAAATATTCGGATATGAAGATGATGTAAAAAGTAGGAAAACGAGTAAAAACTAAAAATTCAACAACAAAAAAATAAAATATTTGCTGCTGTTCCGCATTGAGCAAGGGAGCTTTATCACCTCTTCAAACCTTGGAATGAATCCTATAAAATATTCCTTAAGGGCAGTGTCTTTGTGTTTCCCCAGTGCCTAAGACAGTTCACTGTCCACTTTAGGAACTTAGTAAATGCTTGTTGAAAAAATCAATTGGCTTATTCAGTAACTACTTACAGAGATACTGAGGCTTCCAGAACTTTCAATAATTTTTTAGGACAATTGGACAAAATATTAGAAATCTGGACTGTCCCACTATAGTCAATCAAAAAGCATTTACTAAGGATCTGCTATGAGAAATGCAAATTAGAACAACTATGAGGTACCACATAGTTTATTGGCTAACATAATCCTATTATACCATAATGATATATTATATATTGTGTAATGTATATTTATATGATATATTATATATAATTATTATAGTAATAATCATATTGGCTAATATAATAGAAAAGGAAAATGACAAATGTTGGGGGTGTGAAAAAATTGGAACATCGATGCATGGAAAAACTGGAACACTGATGCATGTTGGTGGACTTGTGCACTGGTCCAACCATTCTGGAGAACAATTTAGAAGTATACACAAAGGGCTATAAAACTGTGCATACTGTTTGACATACCACTATTAGGTCTGTATCACAAAGAGATTTTTAAAAGGGGGGAGGAGGACTTACACGTACAAAAATGTTTCTAGCAGCTCTTTCAGTGGTGGAAAAGAATTGGAAGTTGAGGAAATGCCTGTCAATTGGGGCATGCCTAAATAAGTTGTGGTATATGATCATGATAAAATACTGTTGTCCTGTAAGAAATGACAAGCAGGATGGTATCAGAAAAACTTGGGAAGATTTAAATGAACTGATGCAAAGTGAAGTGAGCAGAACCAGAACATTGTATACAGTAATAGCAATACTGTACGTTGATCACCTATGAATGACTTATTCTGATTAATACAATGATCCAAGAAAATTCTGAAGGATTTGGGATGACTGCCGTAACTACCATTATGTTAACTGAGTTGCCTATTCTGTAATCTATTCCTATTTTTTTGTCTTCTTACCCCTACAATCAGACTCTAGACCCAAATAGTACATTTGTTTTCTAGTGTTTATTTGCAAAAAGGAGAGAAAACATTGGAATTTTCATTACCTTATGAAGAAGCAACTGGCAGCATAGGGGATGGAGGAGTGCTCCTGGAGTCAGAAAGATCTGAGTTCAAATGCTGCTTCTGATATTTAGTAGATGCAGGAGCCTGGGAAAATTACTGAACCTCTCTATGTGCCTTAGGCAACTCCTTCAGACTTATCTATGAAGTCATCACTAAGGTGGAGGGCATGCCCCAGACTTCTTAGTCTGCAAGTTGGTACATCATTTGGGAATTTCAGAATGAAGTGAGGTCTTGAGAGAGCCACTGGGATTGCAAAGTAAGAACTAACATTCATATTATACATTAAGGTTCACAAATGATCTCAAATGAGAAAAATAAGGCTCAGAGATTTAAGTGACTTCTGTAAGAATTATGAGGCTAGATTTGAACTCAGAACTTTTTGTTGGGGGGAGAAGGCGATTGGAGTCAAGTGACTTGCCCAAGGTGACACAGTTAAGTGTCAAGTGTCTGAGGCTGGATTTGAATTCAGGTCCTCCTGACTCCAGGGTCACTGCTCTAATTCAGGGTCAGCTAGCTGCTCCTGTCTCTGGACTCTTAAGTCCAGAATGCTTTCCATTACATCATAGTGAGTACTAAACTGTGAGTAGATAGTCTCTAGTTCTTATTGGAGTAGGCACAGAACTCAGTCATCAGTTGTAAGGATGGTGCAATTGTACTTACCTACCCTACCTTAATCCCTTTAATTTGGGGGAGAGAGGCCAATGATGTCATGAGCAGTTACTAAGATTCCTGGGATCAGTTGACTGTAAGGCTCCCACAGCCCAGCCAACCTCCCACCCTGCCACCACCACTTCATATTGGGGTCATTCGCATTCAACGAATCTCTCTGAAAGCTACCTTTTAAACACCAATATCCTTCTAGGGAAGCTAAAAAGTGATGAATTGTGGAGTGCCGCAGCCACCTAAAAATCCAAAGGGCAATGGTGAGACATTATGCTTATTACTTTCAGCTTACGTATTACCCAAGGCAAATCCTAAGCTCTTGCTCAGTTGTGGAGCAATACAAGAATTCACTCATGGACAAGGAGGCATAGCTCAAGGACAGCCCATGTGCTGAATCACCACCAAAGTGATACTGAGAGTTACAAGGGCAGACCCACGGTGAAGGATGTGTGAACGGACACAGTCAAGTGATACAGGGTAAGCAGAGGACAGGTGACAATATATACTGAAGGAGACACTTGTCTCTGTGCCTGTATCAGAAAGCATACACCCCCATGGAAGGAGACATCAGAGCATACTTCTCACATACACTGTCTCAGACCTGAGGCATGGCAATCCTATCATAAGGTTGAAAGGGATTTTTATACCCATTTTATAGATGAGGGAACTGAGGCCCGGAAAGCTCAAGTGATTTTTCCCAAGGTCACACAGCTATTCCAGTTCCTGGGACCTGAAACTCTTCTGACTTTCAGCTTCATGGTTATTCCACCAGGGAGAAAGCCATGGACTCCATATTGCTGGGGGGAAGGACATTTGGGTTCCATCGCTATTTGACCCAGGACAAATTTTTTGCTGCAGAGGTGTCAGACTCAGATGGAGACAAGGGTCACTAAACCATACATCAGGAATGCTGCAGGCTCCACATAGATTTAGTTTATAAAAGTAATGTTATTTATTGTATTTTTAACAAAATAATATTAAATATTTCCCAATTACATTTTTGTCTAATTCAGGTCACCCTCAGGACTGTTCTTGGGATCCCACGTTCAACCCCTCTGTTGTGGGAAACCCTTTGGACTGGGGCTATCCACTAGCTGGCCTTCCCAAGTCCCTTCTCAATGAGGTTCTGTCTCCCCTGATACCCCTGCACCTCACAGGGCTTCCCTTGTCCAGGTCAAGTCCCCTCATCAACACAATAGGCCGTGTTCAACTTGTTCCAGTTCACACTAGAGAGGCACGGAATGAGATCCTTTGGTTTCACACTTTCTTCATCGGCTCACAGAGCACCAAGAGCCCAACCAGGAGTTCAGATGATAGCAGGTCTAGGGATGGATGGCATAGAGGACTTGTGCCAACTTTTCCCTGCTGCCCAGGAGGCAAAGAAACCACACCAACACCCCTTGGTAATGTAAAATAGAAACTAACTTTATTTCTCTGGAAGAAGCAGATGTGTGGAGGCAGGACAAGAGCAGCAACTTTGGCAACAGAGGTTGTTGGGGAAAAACACAAAACAGCAATGGGCTGGGGTGGGAGTACTGGTCTCCACATTAGCTGCCAGTATCTGTTCCCTTCTGCACATCCTGGGGTTCTGTCCCCGCCCTGGGACTGGGCTTGCATCCTCCCTGCCTCCAACATCCTGAAATTCTCGACCTTGGGTGAAGTCCCCCCACCCCAGGTACAGGATCAACTGCGGTCTGTATCCTGAGAGCTCTCTCTCATGGCACCACACCTGTCAGGAAGCTAGTAGGCTCCACTAAGGTGAGCAAAGCATCGGGGTCTCACTCCTGCCCTCACCGACACCTTCCTTCAGCTTTCACAGGAACAGGAAATGCCACAGGCATAAGGAGGCCCGGGGTTTTCCCTACAATCTGGTCCCTAAAGGGAAGTGAGGCATCATGGCAGGTAGAGATTGAAAGGGCTAGAAGGAGAGGGGACACACACCTGGGACTGTCTCTGGTTCTCCCTCAGCCAAGCTCATAATGCCTCCTCACCCCCTTCCCGAGGTTCCCTCTCTGTTGTCCCTCTGGAGTGGCCATGCGGGATGCAGATAGATGGAGGGCTAGAGCTAGCAATGTGGAAGGGCGGTCCCATCCAAGTCTCCTACTCCTTCTGGCTCCTCTCTGCCTATCTGAAGAAGCGGCGTGATGAGGGAGAAGGTAGCAGCAGCAGGTTTCCCCAGGCCCCTCCCTGCCCCCGCCATGCAGGACAGGCTCAAACGATCCTTCAGGCAGACTAATAGGACCCCCCCCTTAAGTCAGACTCTCCGGCTCCCCAGATCTGCCATCAGCGCCTGCAAGAAGAGAGGGCATTGCATGCTTGGGAGAGATCGCTGCTGGGCAGCTCCCTTATATTCAGGGTCCACTTCTCCCTTGATTCATGACCCCCATTCCCAGGAATTCTCTGTAACACTTGCCATCTCACAGTTTCAGCTTGTGGGACTGGTTAGCTACCTGGAGCTTCCCTGGCCTTGGGGAGGGGGCTCTTGGCTATGGAATATTTAGCCTTTGGGAAATGCTGGGTCCTTGGGCCTAAAGGGCCCAGCTCCCCTCGATCCACCTGGCTGGGTGGAAAAGACAGGAAGAACTGGGGTAGACCAGGATCGAAACACATACTTATGGTGGGTGGGACCACAGGAGTCTAGCAGGTGGCAGCCAGCCTGCTCCAGGTTCCAATCAAACATCTCCAGCACCTTATGGCACTCCTGCCTTGGCCGCAGACCCAGGCCAAAGAGCTGTTCCACCTGTTGGGAGGATGAGGAGCAAAAAGGGCATTGGCAACTGCCAAAGGGTACATGGTGGGACTAAGGTATAAGGGGCATCAGATAAGTCAGAGGAGCAGAGCAGAGCTCAGGAGTCAGGTGGTGTATGAGCCAAGTTCCTAAGGCTCTGGGGAGGTGAGGGGGCAAGAGATGGTACCTTCAGATACTGAACCGCCCTCGGAATGCTCCAGCTGTGGTTCTGCAAGGCCGCCTGGCACTCCTCTGTGGTCACCCCATGCACCATGGCCTGGACCTGGGCACACCCCCACCACTCTTTGTCAGGACTGCTCATGGGGCTGGGCACCAAATTCAGGGGGCCCCTGCTCCATGCGCTCCTTTTCAGAACCCTGCTGAAAAGCCAGAACCCCAGAGACCTCACTCCCCTGACGTCCTCCCACCCCAACAATCTCATTCCCAGGACTCACCATCTGTATCTTGTCTGTGGGCCGCCCAGCCTCCAGCCCATCCCCTGGGCAGTCCCTCACCAGACGGGTGGACGCCCTCAAGGATGGGGCTCGGGCACCTGCGTTGCTATTGTTGGCTGAGAAGTTGGCCTTAGGGTCAAGGGTAGCCTGGGGCATGGGCCGCACAGTGGCAGTGGGGGCAGCAGGGGCTGGTGTGCTGGGGGGTGGAAGCAGCAGAGGGACAGGGATAGAAGGGGGTTCTTCCTCAGGGCTCCGGGCCTCCTGCAAGAACCGTTGGTATCTTTCCAAGTACGGGGGCCTTTCTGGAAGCAGATAGTAATGTGTGTTGCTGATCTTCTTGCCATCTCGAACAATTGGTAGGATGCAAGGCCCTGTCCGAGGGCCAGGGGCCTGGATCACCTGGGGTGTGGCATATTTGGGGTCAGAGCCAAAGCTCTGGGTGGTGGGCATGGCCTTCCCAGGGGAGCTGGCAAGGCGAGGGGGCAAGGGAGACCCACCAGACAGTGCCAAGGGACTAGGGGTACGGGAGCCCTGAGGGGAGAACGGCTCCCTTGGGGGAACTTGTGGGGGAGGGTCTGCCCCTCGCCAGCGTCCTGGCTCCTCTTCGCCCCCAGAAGCTGGTGACAGTTCCCCTGAGCGGCAGCCCAGTTCACTTCGCTGCCGAGTGGGCCGAGGTGGGATTGGCACCCTGGGAGGCACCTGGGGTTTATCTTCTCCACCCAGGCCAGGGCTAGGAGAGGAGGCCAGAGAACTAGACGGAACCTGCAGCTGCCTCATGCATTCCTGCTGCAGAGCCTGGAAGATTTCTGCAGTCTGGAGAGAGTTAGGGGGTTTGGTCCCTCCTTGGGGTGGGAGGAACAAATTGTCTTCGAGGGGTGGAGGGGGTCGTCCAGCCTCAGGCACAAAGGCATAGTTAGTCTCCCCATGGGGATGCCCCTCAGGGGTTCTGGCACCAACCAGGGCACTGTTGATAGAGCAGACCTCAAAATCATCTTCATCCTGGGCCACATCATCGTAGGCTGGCGGTGGAGGCAGTGGGCGGGTATCCCAATCAACCACAGGTGTGGGGTGTAAGGGCCTTGGAAGTGCCCGGGTAGGGCTCTGTGGGGGTGTTTTGTCCAGCAGCGAGCAGGCATCCATAGCCAGCTGGGCAAGGGAAGGGGCACTGGGCTTTTGGGAAGGGTTGGCCAGGGGAGGTGCTGTGAGCTCGTCACCAAAGTCAATGAGAGACACTTCACCCCCTCCCCGGCTTGTCTTGGTGCCTGGTACTCGGGCTGAGGGCTTCACCAGCCACAGGCCCCTGGGCAGGCCTGGCTTCCTAAGACACAGACGCTTCAAGTCAGCAGACAGGGAGTCCTGATCATCACTGACAGGGTCATAAGTAGGCTCTGTGGGACAGAGGAGAGGAAGGAACCCCCAGGAAAGTGGTGTCAGAAATGAGCTCTGATACCTTTTAGGGTAAAGAGAGGAGAATACAAGCTGCATCATCCCTCTACCCCAAGTGGCAACATTAACCCTGTCCTGACCATCACTGAGAATCTAACCCCCCACCACTGCCCCCTATCTCAATCTAAGCAAGTACAGTCATGGTGATCCATTAAGGAGATAAGTAGAGCTGGTGCCTCCAGCCCACCCTCACCTCTACCTCTGCCACATCTGACAGCATCCTCACACTAATGCCGCTCTTTGACATTTCCCTTGTCAATATTCAGCCTGTGAAAATCTCTCCCCAGAGCTGCGGTCAGAAGCACCCCAAGGTCCACTCCCCATTTTCCCACCAGACCCATCTTCTGGCCCACCCAAACACCACACACAAGTTAGTGCAAGGTGGGGAGGGGGAGTCAGTATTGGGAGGGGGGCTTTACAAGGGGAATGGGAAAAGAAGAAAACGGCATCTCTACTCTCAGGCTGAACTTCATTCATGAGAACAGACTGAGGCTTTGGCATCTCAGCCTTGGGTCTGGGCAGTCTGGCTGGGGGGCACAGCTCCCTTTCCTTGAGAGAAAGGTAGTGTTTAGCCAGTGCGGAGCTACAAGCAACAGGTATCTGAAGAGGCTGAGTCATGCTAGGGGCCGGCAGCAGGAAGCTCACAGCACACTCCCTTCCCCTTCCCCCCTTTCAGCCCCCTGCTGTGTACCTTCAAGGAGGAGAGGAGTTATGAGAGAACAGAGGGGACAGGGGCAGGACCCAGAGCATCGAGAAGGAGAATGGCCCCACTTACTCTGAGCGAAGATGGCAGGCTGAGGCGGGCGAGGCGAGACCATGGGGACAGGGCAGAGGCAGGGGATGGGAGAAGGAAGGAAAGAGTGTAAGAGAGAGAAGATAAGAGATTGAGAGGAAAGGAGAATGGAGGGAAGGGGAAAGAGGAGAGGGAAGGGGGAGAAGAGAGGAGAAAAAAGAGATGATGGAAAAGGAAGGGGGAGAGGAGAGGAGAAAAAAGAAGGGAGAGGAGAAAAAGATGATGGAAAAGGAAGGGAGAGAGGAGAGGAAAAGAGGAGATGAGGAAGGAAGGAGGGAGAGGAGGGAGAGGCAGAGGAGGGAGAAGATGAGCAGGAAATGAGGTCAGTTAATGTGCATCTGGAGAGGCAGAGGGAAGGAGGGCAACTGGGTCGGCAGAGCGGCAGAACACAAGGCTCGGGCCAGGGAGAGGAGCAGGAGGCGGGGAGCTGAAGAGGCGCCCTAGGTAGGCTGCTGAGGGATTAGAAGGCCGAAGAGAGAGCCAGGGAGTGGAGTCCTGCTAAGTCGGAGAGGAGAGAGGAGGGACACAGCATGGGGGAGGGGACCAGCAGCTGGTCTGGGGCTAATCCAGGGCTGTGTCCAGACGATGCCCACCACTGGCGGATACAAAAGGAGCCAACACCGGGTGCCCCTCGTGTTCCACCCCACTTGCAAGTCGGGGGGATCAGGGACAAAGCTAACCCACCTGCTGCTCTCACCCCAACCCTGAGCCAAGTAGACCGGCGTGGAGGCGTCCTTAGGAAGAGGCTGCCCACTCCTTCCTATCCAAAAGTCAGGGCCCCAGGGGATGGGATGGGGGGCACTCTTGGGGAGGAGCCAACTCTTACTTTTCACCCTTCCTAGGAGATGGGTGGGACGGGAGGTGCTCAGCTCCACTGCTAGCAGGTCAGGAGGATCCATAGGGTTTCCCAGATAGAGTCTGTAGAGAAAACCAGAGCAGAGTGCTGTGGGGGAGAAGTGACCCCCCAGGAAGCCATCTTCTCATTCTTTCTCTGATAGGGAAGGACCAGCTAAGGCAGCAGACAACATATGCAGACTAAAAAGGTCTGGGGCCCAGAAAGACCCAGGGAATAGGCATGATAGTATTTCCCCCAGACCCAGAAAAACAGGAACCTTTTTTCTGTACATCTAAGACACCTCTGGCAATCCGGCCAATCAGCCTATGGACCCTCACTCAGAATCATGTTTTCAAAAGCATAAGACACATAGGATTACAAAAGAAACCAATCCTACTGAAACATACTTTAATCAAAATACTAAAAAAAAAAAAAGTTTGTGAACCCAGATTAAGAAATTTTATAGTAAAAGAAAGAAGGACATAGTTTCTGGCAGTGACTCCATCACCAACCATTCGTCTTTGACAAGCTACCTTTCTTCTCTTGGCCCCGGCCTCCTCATCCGTAAGAGGGGGCTGTACTAGGCCACCTAAAAGGTCTTTCTTCCTTCTCCGACAGGCTAAGATTCCATGACTAATACTAAGAGATAGGAGCAGGAACAGAGAGGCAGGGGGCCACTTCCCTTCTCCCCTGCCCCCACTTCAACCTCAATCCCGACCTGTCAGTATCTGGGCCTTAGTCACTAAGGTTGATTAATGCCCTAAGGAATGGGGCTGGGTCCACCCCGGCATGCCACGCCACATGAGGCATAGGGCAGAGGGCACTAGTACAGTAAGGGGCCACTTCCCCCTCTTTTCAGGACTCTCCCAATCCTTGCCACCCCGTACCCCGTGTTCTATGGAGAAGAGAGTGTGTATGCTTGTGAGCCACAGCTAACCGAGTCTTGAGGGACTAATCTCATAGAAGTCAGAAGCCAAAAGGGACCCAGAAACATAGCATCCTAGGATCCTGAAACCAGAGTAGTACTATGGAGAAGTGGCTGGGTTTGGATTCAGAAGGACTTAAGTTCAGATTTCAGCTCTGTTACTTACTTCCTGTGTGAACCTCAGCAAGTCACTTAATTTCTCTTACAGTTAATTTCTCAGAATTTCATCTGCAAAAGGAGGTGGGTGGATGACCCATGAGGAGTCAGAGGAGCCTGAGAACACCGTAAATGGTTCTGACATGCCACCCAGGATGTGGTTAATCTTTCTCACTCTTCCCTTATCCATGCTGCGTCCCCTAGGTACATCCAGACAGACAAAGGCCCTTCTATGAACTAGCGCTCCACAAGTCTGGCCCCCGGAGCCCGAGGGTGGGGTCTGACTCTTTGGGGTTTCAGTAGTATCAAAAGGAGAGAACAGTGGGAGGATCTCAGGAAAGAAGGGACAGAGCTTTTGTGGGGTAGTGGGAGGGCAGGCCTCTCCGTCCTTCCACCGTTCCCCCGTGGCTGTTTGCCTTCAGTAAACTATGCAGGCCATATGGCTGCTCTCTTGACATCCCATTCCTGACCCCAAATCCCTACTGTCATCTCCCTCTCCTTCCTGGGCTTACTGGAGGGGCTTCCAGTGCCCCTTTCCTTTTCTGAGCACTGGAAACTGGGTAGGGAAGGGAAAAGAAAGATGAGTAAATTGCTAACAGAGGAAGGGATCCAGGATCAAGAATTAAGGGGGGAAAGACAGATGAATAAGAGGCTGACAGAGGAAGGGACCCAGAGTCAGGAACTAGGGGGGGAAAGACAGATGAATAAGAGGGTGACAGAGGAGGGACTCAGGGTCAAGAACTAGGGGAAAGACAATGAGGAAGAGGGAGAAGAGAGAAATGAATAACAGGGTGAGAGAATATCCAGGGTAAAAAACTGGGGGGAATGACAACGGGAAATAGGGAGAAGAGATGGAGACATTGAGGAAGAGAGTGAAAAAGGATTCTAGAGGAGGAGTATATTAAGCAGCTGGTCTTTAACCAACCTAATCACAGTACAGGAACCTGATAACAAAGCATTCAACTAACTACAAAATGCTGTGAATCCCTCTCACCCTCCCCCAGGCAGAAGGGCTGAGGGTGAGGGGCAGGTCCCGTCCCCAGGTTGGCACTTACTCATCGATCTTGTCTGGGAATCCCCAGCAGTGTCGGGGGTCACTGTCGCCATGGCCCGTGTGGATGAAGCTATTCTGGAGTGGCTGGCTGATGTCGTGGGCTGACAGCCCAGCCACAGAAGTCACTGCGTTTCTCGGGAAGGGCCCCACACACAGTGTCCTTGTGTTCTGCCCACGCCACCAGTAATTCTCCGCCCTGTCAAGCCCAAAGGGACATGGTAAAAACCAAGAGGTAGCAGGGACAATTGGACAGCTCTGGCTACGTCCGTCTCATTGCTGCCCCAAACACAGGTACAAGTGCAAAGTAATCAGGCACTGAAACAAAGTGCTGACCAATTTGCCACCCTTTCCCC
>CM053596.1:233500097-233516814 GCA_028646575.1 Pseudocheirus occidentalis | reverse complement strand
ACAGTATGACCAAGTAGAAGACAGCTGGGTGGGCAGTGGATAGAACACTGGGCTTGGAACTGGTAAGACTCATTGTCCTGAGTTCAAATCCAGCCTCAGATACTTACTAGCGCAAGTCACTTAACTCTGCTTACCTCAGTTTCTTAATCTGTAAAATGAGCTGGAGAAGGAAATGGCAACTAGCTCCAGCATCTTTGCCAAGAAAACCCCAAAATGGAGTCACAGAGAGTTGGACATGACTGAAACAACTTGACAGCAATAACAACAAATGATCCAGTGAACAGAGAGTTTCAGAGTCAAGAAGATCAGGGTTCCAGTCCTGTTTCTGAATATACTTGTTATATTACCCTAGACAAATCTCTAAGTGGCCCAGACAACTCTCTTAGGGTATAAACTGCAGAGAAACAGCCCATTTATATTTTTAAATGGTATTTTACTCTTTCCAATTACATGGAAAAACAAACTTTAACATTCATATTAAAAATGTTAAGTTCCAAATTTTCTCCCTCCCTCACTTGGCAAGCAATTTGATCTAGGTTGCATGTGTGCAATCATGTAAAACATTTTTTTGTAGTAGTCATGTTGTGAAAGAAGAAAGAGACCAAAAGAAAAAAAAATCATGAAAAAAATGAAAATAGTAGGCTTCCATCTGCATTCAGACTCCATCAGTTCTTTCTGTGAATGTGAATAGCATTTTTCACAAGTCTTTTGGAATTGGCTTAAATCACTGTATTGCTGAGAATAGCTAAATTACTCATAATTGATCATCATACAATGTTGCTGTTACTATGTACAACATTCTCCTGGTTCTGCTCACTTTGCCTTGCATCGCATCAGTTCATGTATATCTTTCCAGGTCTTTCTGAGAGCATCCGACTCACCGTTTCTCATAGCACAATAATATTCCATTACATTCATGTACCACAATTTGTTCAGTAATTCCCCCAACTGATGGATATCCTCTTAATTTCCAATTCTTTGCCACCACAAAAATAAGCTGTCATAAATATGTTTGTGTAAGTAGATCTTTTTCCCTTTTGTTGGTCTCTTTGGGATATAGACCTAGTAGTGATATTGTTGGATTGAAGGGTGTTCACAATTTTATAGTCTGTTGGGCAGAGTTCCAAATTGCTCTACAGAATGGTTAAATTAATGCACAATTCCACCAACAGTGAATTAGTGTTCCGATTTTCCCTCATCTGCTCCAATAATTATCATTTTCCTTTTCTGTCATATTAAGCAATATGATAGATTTCAAAAACAACCTCAGAGTTGTTTTAATTTGCAAACAGTGATTTTGAACATTTTTTCATATGTCTACAGGTAGCTCTGATTACTTTGTCTGAGAACTGCCTTTTCATATCCTTTGATATCAATTGTGGAATATCCTTTCATATCCTTTCATATCAATTGGGGAATAACTTGTATGCTTATAAATTTGACCCAGTTCAGTATTTATTTGAGAAATAAAGTTTTTATTGGGACATTTGTTGTAAAAATTGTTTTCTAGTTTTCTTCTTTCTTTCTAATCTTGATTGCTTTGGTTTTGTTTGTGCAAAACCTTTAGATTTAATATAATCAAAATGATTCATTTTACATTTTGTACTGCTTTCTATCCCTTGTTTGGTCATAAATTCTTCCCTCCTCCATAGATCTGACAGGTGAACTATTCTTTACATTCCTAATTTGCTTATACTATTACCCTTTATGCCTAAGTTATGTACCCATTTTTACCTTAACGTGATATATGGTGTGAGATGTTGGTCTATACCTATCCTTTATCACACTGTTTTCCAGTTTTCCCAGCAGTTTTTGTCAAACAGTTGAGTTCTTAACCCAGAGGCTGGGGTCTTTGAGTTAATCAAACATTAGGTCATGTGGTCATTTACAACTGTGTCTTCTGTACCCAATCTGTTCCACTGATCTACCAGCCTGTTTTTTAGCCAGTACCAGGTAGTTTTAATGATTACCACTTTATAATATAATTTGAGATCCAGTATGGGTATTCCTTTGCATTTTTTTCATTAATTCCCTTGATATTCTTGACCTTTTGTTCTTCCACATGAATTTTGTTATTTTTTCTAGCTCCATAAAATATTTTTGATACTTTGATTAGTATGGCTTTGAATGAGCAAATTAGTTTAGACAGAATTATTACTTTTATTATATTGGTTAGGCCTATTCATGAGCAATTAATATTTTTCCAGTTGTTTAGATCTGATTTTATTTGTGTGAAAAGTATTTTGTAATTGTGTTCACATAGTTTTTAGGTTTATCTTGGCAGGTAGACTCCCAAGTATTTTGTACTGTCTATAGTTATTTTAAGTGGGATTTCTTTTTCTATCTCTTGTTGCTAGACTTTGTTGCTTATATACAGAAATGCTGATGATTTATATGTTTATTTTATATCCTGTAACTTTGCTAAAGTTAATTATTGCAACTAATTCTTTAGTTGATTCTCTTGGATTCGCTAAGATTACCAGCATATATATCATCTACAAAGAATGATAGCGTTGTTTCCACATTGCCTGTTCTAATTCCTTCAATTTCTTTCTCATTTTAAGGAAAGCTCCTTTTATTTCTATGCTCTCTAATGTTTTTAATAGGAATGAGTGCTGTGTTTTGTCAAAAAGCTTTTTCTGCATCTATTGAGATGATCAGATGATTTCTGTTGGTTTTGTTGTTGATGTGGTCATTTATGCTAAAAGTTTTCCTAATATTGAACCAGTCCTGCATTCCTGGTATAAATCCTACCTGGTCATAATATATGATCATTGTGATATATTGCTATAATCTACTTGCTAATATTTTATTTAAAAGATTTGCATCAATATTCATTACAAAAACTGATCTATAGTTTTCTTTCTCTGTTGTAGCTCTTCCTGATTTAGGTATCAGCACCATATTTGTGTCATAAAAGGAATTTGGTAGGACCTGGACCATCAACATTGATAGAGAGGAGTTTCTCACCAAAAAATTCCTGCATCAATGAAATCACTGGAAAAATAATAAACTGGTGGGGTAGAGACAGGGCAAATTACCTTTTGCTAACTTTTGGCTGGACTTTTTTTTTAAGGTAGAGGACAGCCACAGATCTGTTTCCAATATATTTCCATAAATTTTATATTCTCAAGCATCAGTGTAGCTATTTAGCCATGTGTGAGGTTCAGGTATCCATGCCACATTCCCACTGGTTCTTCCCCATGGCCCTTTGCTCTGACCATCTCTACTCCAATGCAAATTTGAAATCCACCCCCTGAATCCCTAAGATCTGATAGGTGAACTTTCACCTTAACTTCACCAATTCCTGGTTATCTCTTCACCATAGTTCTGGGTTTCAATATCTTTCCCTTCTTCTCCCTGACTTTTCAGTATCTTAGTTCTTAGCACAGTGCCTGATTCGTAGTAAACATTTCATAAATGCAATCTATCTTTATCTAGCTATCTGTCATCCTATCTATCTATCGATCTATCTACCTACCTACCTACCTACCTACCTACCTACCTATCTGTCTATCTTCTTCATCTTATGAAAACAGTCCCTCACAGGAACAGAACTTGGACAATGGACTTGGAACCCAGAGGACAGAGAAAAGATAAATAAAACAGAAGTAGATAGAGGTATCTCTATTTGAAAACGCCCAAGTCCCTCTCTCCCCCCTTGGAACCTCCTTATCCACTATGATGTCACATTGTATTTTCCTCCTTCTGGTCCCCATCGACTTGGCAACTTCTCACAGGATTCTGAAGATCAGGGACAGGTCATGGGTAGCCAGCAGAGGGGAGAGAGTCCAGCAGTGGCTCTGCTCCCCTATGAGGGCCCTGGGTGCCTGGTCATGTGCCCCAGGAGGGTGACAGTGCCCCACAGAAACGTGCCTCACTCCTGGGCTCTGTCTAGCATTTTTGCTGCCTTCAATGTTGTGCTGTTGATGACCATCAGTGGTCTGTTCTTCTCCTTTCCGTGAGTGGGTCCCTCTCTATTCTCTGTGCCTTCCACAATACTACATGTATACAGATCAGGTTGGACTCCCCCACCTCATAGGCATCTTGCCTTTTCCATGGCCCAGCTGGTCACAGCCCCTTCCATTTGCAGGAATCCCAAGTGGATAGGGAGGATCTGCTAGAGTGGTTCCCTCATTTCTCATGGTCACCACAGCATCTCACAGATATCCATAGCTGCTCCAATCAGTGAGATGCTTACCTTTGTCCAAGTCAATGCCCCACTGTTCTTTTTAGTCTTCTGAGATAGTCCTGGGTGACTCCTGGCCCTCTCCAAAGCCCACCCAGATACTTCAAGGCCCTAAATGAGTGGTTGGTGGGTAGAAAATGGTCACTGTACTGAAATGGACCATCCACCCTTAACCTTGCTCATCAGGGTTACCAAGAAGAACAGGAATTCTCTTTCCCTACTGCCTTAGAACGGGCCACCGCCTGTCTAATGTCAGGTTGGGACATTGGCTGAGATGGTGAGATGTGAGAGAAGTTCCAATTCTGGAAGTTTACTTTTGATCCACCTTCCTTTTAAGTCCTCCTGGAGAGGGAGTTGGGGAGCGTTGGGAGGGGAGGGGAATTGCATGGGGGAGTGGAGGGAAGGCTGGAAAGGAAACTTAACTTGGGGTTGGTTGTTTTCAGTTGCAGGTGGCTTGCTCTGCATGGTGACTGGGTGTCTCCCACCATCACTGGATTCCTTTTTGTTCCCACTGTGGTCAGTCTCATTTTTCTCAATTTCTCTGACCCTGGCATTCTCCACCGAGGTGAGGACCCCCTGTATGCCTGAAACCTTGTACTCCAAGAAAAGGGATGGGAAGGAGGAGTATTTGTGACCATACATAAGGCGAGCCATGGAGATCTAAAACCTCTCCTTTCCTTGTGCCTCAATTTCCCCAGAACACCTCCCTCTACCCCTTCTGCCTCCAGAAGTTGTGTTTCTCAAACTATCAGGTGGTGACTCAGGGAGCTTCTGAGGCCAAAGTGGGGTTCTTCTCTAAGTTGGGAACCAAGAGACTTAGGGTCTTTTCCTGACTCCGCCACTAATTAGCTGTGTGAGCTTAGGAAGTCATTCTCTCTCTTGGGTTCTCTGTAAAAGGAGGGAACTTGTCTGGGTGACTTGCAAGGGTTTTCCTGCTGATTCTCAGAGAGGGTAAAAGGAGCATGGAAAGGAAGAGGAAGGGAGAAGCCCAGCAGCTGTGGAGCAGGGTGATAAGAACTTGCTCCTTCTTCCATCCCACTAGACAGGTCCTAATTTCCCTTCCCAATACCCATTTTTTCTTTGCTTTTCCCTTCCCTACCTGCTCCACTCCCTCAACTCTACTTTAAAGAGCAGGCCAGCCATGACTCCAAAGGCCTGGTTTCTAAACCAAAACTCCTCCTGCTGGAAAATTGATGTGCTTTAGACACTCAGGTGGCCCCATAGGGTTGGCCCCTGGATGTGGATGTACCTGCCAATGTCTCTGCTCTACCTCTTCCCCCTAGACTGCTCCCTCCCTCCAGGGAGGGTTCTTTAGAGTCCTGGAGGATCCCAGGTCTCTGGTCCATTGTTCTGGTGGTGAGAGTGTAAGCATCATCAGGTGCTTCTTCCCTCTCTCGTGCTCAGGCTCTGAGTGGCAGTGCCCACTGGCCATCAAAGTGGTGTGGGTGAACAGGAGAGCTTTCCGCCTGCAATGGTGCCACAGGTGTTGCTACCACCGTCCTCCCCGGACCTACCACTGCCCCTGGTGCAACATCTGTGTGGAGGTAAGTCCTGGATGGACATCTAGGCTGGCTTCATGACTCCCCCCCACCTACAGAATCTGTAAGCCAAATCCAAACAGACATACCAGTAACTCACATTTCCTCTTGTACCTTCCTCACAACAATCTCTTTGAGGTAAGACATTGACTTTCCAGATGAGGAAACTGAGGCTCAGAGAGGTTATATGACTTGTGCATGGTCACACAAAAGATTCAGAGCTAGGATTTAAAACCAGCTCTCTGGACAACAAATCTAGTGGCCTTTCCTATACAGCAACCCAGCTTCCCACTGCATCACAAAAACGCATTTATGAGAACCTTTTAAGACTGTTCCTTTTAAGACATGTCAGCTAGCCCCACCATAGTAGGAAAATGCATGTATACATGCATCAGGCATGTGTATAAAAAGTAGAGATACAATCTGGTGCTTTCAGTATCACCCCAGCCTTGGAAATCAGGAAATCTGGGTTTGAATTCCAGTCCTGCCACTAACTAGCTATGGGACCTCAGGTAGCACCATAGTGTACAATAAACTTTGATTCTGCAGTCAGAAGATATGGGTTCAAATCTTACCTCTGACATTCACTACCTGTGTGACCTTAGGCATGTGACTGAACCTTCCTGGGGCTTAGTTTTCTCATCTCTAAAATCTAAATTTGATAGCCTGAGGATCATTCTAGTTTTAAATCTATGCTTCCTCTCCAAACCTCCACTTCCTCATTTGGAAAATGAGAGGGCTGAATCATATAGGTAGATGGTCCCTAAGAATCCTTCCCAAGAGTTCAAACAGTTTAGGACACAGGGATTCTTACCTTTTTTTGGAGTCAAGGATGCCTTTCTTTGGTAGTCTGGCGAAGCCTTTGGGTTTTTAATATTTTTTTAAAAATTTGATATTTGAAGTAATTCACAAATTTCAGTGAGAGGGTGGTGAAAAATAGAGATGTGATTTTTATCAAGGGCAGTTAAGTGGTGCAGTGGATACAGCACCAGGCCTGGAGTCAGAAAGTTTAATCTGTGAGTCCAAATCTGGCCTTAGATACTTAACTACCTATGCGACCCTGGGCAAGTCATTTGATCCCATTTGCCTCAGTTTACTCATCTGTAAAATGACCTGGAAAAGGAAATGGCAAACCACTCCAGTATTTTTGCCAAGAAAATCCAAATGGGGTCACAAAAATTTTCACCCCACCCAAGTTCACAAATCCCATGAAAATCTACTCAAACATAGCAGATCCTACGTTAATAACCCCTGGCTTGGGATTCTTATATACGATCTTTACACAAACGCACATCTCTTTTGGGGCAGGGAGAAGGCTGACACTATTGCCCCTCTCAGTCTGAACTGAGAAGACCATGCAGGGGTGTGTGTGCTCATGGGAGTTTGTACAGAAGTGCGGGGTGGGGGGCAGGCAATGGGCCAGGGCAGTGCTGGGCACAGCAAGAAACTCTTGTCTCTTGTTGACTCAAGTGTTTGGGAAACAAAACCTGCATTTCCAGGCCAGGAGACTTCCTTAGAACAACAATCTAAACCTTATTTATAGCACTTTTATCAAATAGTTTTTCATTCATGTTCTGATGAGATAACATGTAGAAAGCCCTTTAGGTCTATATTAGGGGTGGGGAACCTGTGGTCTCGAGGCCACAAGTGGCCTCTAGAGGTCACATGTGGCCTTCTAGGTCCTTTCAGTAGCACTTGAGGGCCATGCAGAACCTCGAGGCCGCAGCCTCCCCAGCCCTGCTCCACATAATCTCTAGGTATTCTCTTTTCTCACTCGATCTCCATACCAGCTCTGTTAGGCAGAAAAGGCATCCTGATTTTACAGACCATGCACAATCAAAGCCCTGAGAGGTGGTGGGTTTTGTCCAGAGTCACATACCTTCTTGGTGATAGAGACTAAGCCAGAGCCCAGGTCTCTTGATTTCTGATCTCTCTCATTTCACTGAAAGGGTGAACTCACAGCTGCTAGCTTACCAGGCCAAGGGACAAAATTTGCTGGCTAATTGGCCTCTCAGCTTCTTTCTGTGTGTGGGAGAGCAAAAAAGGGGAGAAGTCTAAGGGAAAGGGTAAAATGGGTGGGGGTGAATGGTAAGGAAAGGGAGAGGGGCTCGAGGCTTAGGATTCCTTAGTTGAGCCCCGAGCCCCATGTCACCCCGTTCCTCCCAGGATTTTGATCACCATTGCAAGTGGGTCAACAACTGCATTGGCCAACGCAATTTCCGATGCTTCATGCTCCTGGTGGTCTCGCTCTGCCTCTACACTGGGGCCCTGCTTTCTGCCTGCTTGGCCTTCTTCATCCGAACATCCCAACAGCCATTCTCTGTGGATAAGGCATTTGCGTATCCTCTTCAGGGGTTGTGGTCTGGGGGCAAGGGCAGGGAAGGGGAAGGCGCAGCAGCCAAAAATGGGGGAAATGTGAGGGATGGGGCGTGGGCAGAAGGAAGGGGGGTCAGGGAAGAGGAATAAAGATGGGGAGGGCTTAGAGAGGGATCCTAAGGACCAGGAGGAGGAACGAGAAAGAGAAGAGGGCAGTGAAGACAGGAAACAATGGGTCAGGGAGAGAGAGGCAAGGCAGAAGGAAGAAGAATGAAGGGTCCGGGTCAGGAGAGACAAGAGGAAAGGGAGCATTAAGGAGAGAAGGAAGGGCCTGGGGAAATAAGGCTGGGGAAGGGAGGCAAGGTCAGCAGGACAGGACCACAGGACTGGCAGGTCTCCCCCCTTAGCCTAGATGCCAGCATTGTGGTCGCTGTTCCCGCCGCCGCCTTCATGCTGCCGCTGCTACTGCTGCTGTGGATGCAAGCTCTGTCCGTGAGCTCCGCTGAGCGCTCTTATGAGGTTAAGGTACTGGAGCCACTGGGGCTTGGGCCTTGGGCTGGGGATGGGGGGAGGGCTCATCTGGGGAGTGCCTCAATATTCCCATTTCCCAAGAGCTTTCTTCCCTTTCTCACTCAATGTGATATAGATGTGTATCTAGGCAGCTAGGTGTCACATTGACTAAAATGCCGGCCTTGGAGTCTGGAAGACCCGAGTTCAAGCCTGTCTTGGGCACTTACCAGCTGTGTGACTCCCGGCAGCTCACCTCTTCTCAGCATCAGTCTTCTCAACAGTAAAATGGGAGTCACAACAACATTTACCTCTAAGGATTGTTTGTGAAAGCAAAATGAGATAACGTATAGAATGCCTTGCAGACCTTTAAATGATAGGTATTATGTTTATTAAGCACTCCCGATGCTCCCTGCAAGCAAGGCACTGTGTCAGGTGCTGGGGACCCAAAGATGAAATGGGACTCAGGCCTTCAAGGTGCTTACATTCTCATGAGGGAGAAATCTGAGGCAGGAGGGAAGAAAGCTAAGACGAGTACTATTAAAAGACTATAAATGCAAGACAATGCCATACATACGAGTTAGAGTTAACCGATCTGCCTCCTGCTTCTCCCAGTGTCGTTATCTGCAGGGTTACAATCCCTTTGACCAGGGCTGTGCTAGTAACTGGTATTTAACCTTCTGTGCACCGTTGGGACCTAAGTGAGTTGGGGCCCCAACCTGGGTGACTACCCCAGGAGTGGAAGCGTCCTAGCCCGCTCCCTAAGCCTTCCCTTGTCCCAGACTCCATTCTTTGCCCCCCTTTCTCCAGCCCTCTCCCCAGGGCATTGCATAAAGAGCTAGTGTGGTTAGGGTGTCTGCACAGCCTTCCTGGCTATTGCATACACCCCCAGGCTCCCTCCCACCTCCAGTTTCTCTAGAAGTGGGCTATTCAGCTTCAAAGGGGAGGGGAAGGGAGGGGGAAGGGGGCGTGTGGGAAGCAACTTGCCCTGGAGGAATGCAAATATCCGTGGCCCAGAATCTTGGTGTTCTTCCTTCTAGAAAGGGGTAATGGGAGAAGAGAAAGTGTAGCAGTGTTTTCTTTTTTCCAGGTATATGGCTGAAGCTGTCCGGCTGCAAAGAGTGGTGGGGCCAGACAGGCCCCAAATACCCAGATTAGGTCCCCCTCGGTGGCCCCCTGCCCCCTGCCCCATCCCTGTGCCTTACTCTCAGTCAGCGGGTGTGTCTTGTCCCTACACCATCGCTGTGCCCAGCCTTCATCCTACTGCTGGTGTGCCAGGCCTTCACCCTACCAACACACCAAGACCCCACCCCACCAATTTGCCAGGCTCCCACTCTGTTCCCATACTTGCCCCCCAACTCTTCCACATGAAACCATGGTCAGGGAGAGGTCCATTGGGGGGTGGGGAAGCAGTTCCTCAGCCAAAGGTAAGGAACAAGGAGTACATGTTTGTGATGGGGAAGGGTGTATGTATGTGTGGAAAGGGGTGGGGAGGGCCCAGGGAAGGGGGACCCCAGGAGACACTATACTCAGGGTAACAGGCTCCACCAAGTACACTGGACCTTTCCATGATGCCAGGCTACTTCATAGATAACAGGTACAGCCTGGCCACTGCATCTTCCTATCCATGAACAAGAACAAGTGAACCCAAAGGCTGCCTGAAATACATTCAAATATCCTGGGGGTGTCTAAATATGACCTTCATGGGGTAGGTAAAGACAGCCAAATGTAGAGGAGAGAGTCTTGTATTGGTAGTGGAGAAACATGGGTTCTAGCCCCAGCTCTCCTATGTACTAGCTATGTGATCTTGGGTAAGTAACCTCCGCCCTCTGGGTCTTAATTTCCTCACCGTAAAAGAAATCAGTAGTGGACTTTAAAGTCCCTTCTACCCTTTGCTCTCTGAGCAAAAGAGCAAGGAATCTTTCGTTTTTTCCCAATGCTAGTGGGAAAGGGTGTGTCTGTGTGCCTATGTGTGTGTATATGTGTATGAATTGAACAAGGGTTCAGGGTTGGGGGAATTCTCCAAAGCATTATGGGAATATCCCCAACTGTTTCTCCCTCTTTGTTCGGCTTCAGAATATGGGTATTCTTCCTCAACTAAGACAGACCCAGAGACAAGCTTTGAGAAACCACTTACCTAGAGCAAGCCCTTCTCAAGGAGCTCTGCTATGCCAAGACCGCCCCTCCCTGGGCTCTCTCACTTGAGCCTCAATATGTGGGACTCCCCTTTCCCAGATCCCACCCTGTACTTTTCCGCATTCTAGCTCCCACTGGTGGGAGTGTTTGATTCCTCTAGAGTCTCCATTAAATACTCCTTTACTGACTTCCTAGAGCAGTGGACACTGCATGCGTTACGGTCTTTGCCACTCACTCCCTAGATGACATTCTGGGCTCCCATTCGTTACTTTTTCGGCAAAACAAGAACGTTGGCCCAGATTGCAACAAAGCTTGCTTCTAGCGCTGATACTGTATGGTTCTTAAATATTCATCAAAGAAGTGTGACGTGCCCCTTAGTCTCTCCTGCCTGGGGTGGCCGCTGCTGCTCTCTGGCTGTAGGGGGCAGCAGACAGTCATTTATGACTCATTCAGTCTCCAGTGCATTTGCTAGGGTGGAGTATCTCATACCTGGTGTAGGTCCCTGGGGATTATGAAATCTTTTGTGTTACAAACCTCCCACTCCCACCCACCATGTCTCTCTGGGCTGGGATCCACACATGGCCATGGAAACCACTCCCTCCGTTTCATTCCCTGTTGATAAGTTTAAAAATGTGTCATTTGGGGTGGGGGCACCAAAAATAATACCCATGGGTCTAAGCCTGGTGTAGGGCTGGATTTGGAATGGGGGAGACCTATGTTCTTTTTTTCTTTTTGGAGGGGGGAGAGCAGGGCAACTGGGGTTAAGTGACTTGTCCAAGGCCACACATCTAATAAGTGTTAAGTGTCTGAGGCCACATTTAAACTCAGGTCCTTCTGATTCCAGGCCGGTGCTCTATTCACTGCACCACCCAGCCGCCCTAGACTTGTCTTCTGCTCCCACCTCAGAGTCAACTCTGGATAAGTCACTTACCTTTTCTGGGCCTCAATTTCCTTACCTGTACAATGGAGTTGGACTAGATGGCCTCTAAGGGCCATCTTTCTAGGGTATCTGGGTAGCACAGTAGAGAATGCACTGAACTTGCAATCAGGATAGACTTGTCTTCCTGAGTTCAAATACAGCCTTGGACACTTACTGCTCGACCACTTAATTCTATTTGTCTCTGAGCTAGAGAAGGAAATGGGAAACCTCTCCAGTATCTTTGTTAAGAAAACCCCAAATGGGGCACAACTGAACAACACAAGGTCCTTTCCAGCCTAAGTCCATTATCTGGCGGTTGTTGGGTTTCCTCTCCACCTACTCTAGACCCCCACCAGAGGGCTATGATTATCCCAGCTAGTCCACCCTGTGGGGTCATCCCCCAAGGAAATCCCCCAAGGAAAGTACAGGAAAATCAGTCCCACTGTGCACAGCTCCATCCCATTTTTATGTAGGTGAAATCAGATATAAATGAACTGATTTTGGTCCAGAAAAGGAGGGAAATGGATTTATACAAATGTCAAAACAAACACATTTTTAAAAAAATTAGAGTTCTGTGTGGTAGAGCAAGGCTGGTCTCACCTCTTTTACCTTTCTAAGAATAGGGAAGAGGGTGGCTAGGTGGCACAGTGATTAGAGTACCAGCCCTGGAGTCCGGAGGACCTGAGTTCAAATCCAGCCCCAGACACTTAACATAAAACTAGACACCTAATACATAACCTTGCCTAAGTCACTTAACCCCAAGTGCCCTACCTTCCCCTCTCCAAAAAAAAAAAAAAAAAAAAAAAGAAGATTATGAACTGAAGTGGTTTGGAGGTCAAGAGTAGCTCCCATTTCTATGGCATTTTCCTCTGAACAACTCTCTGAGATAGGTAGTATATTACTACAATTTTACAGACCGGTAAATCAGGGCACAGAATACTTAAATGATATGCCACATGGGAAAGAATAAAGATAAGCATTAAGTACCTACTGTGTGGCATCTGCTAGGCTAAGTGATTGACAGATGTCTCATTGTATCCTCTCGACACCCCTGGGAGAGAGGTTGTTACAGCCGGTAAGTGTCGGAGCCAGGATTAAAGCCCAAGTCTTTAGACTCAGAATTTCTTCCATCGATACAACAGATATCCCTTGGGAGCCCTTGGTCAATGCACTTTTGAGCCTGATTCCAGTGGGAATTATTGCTGCACTGTCTTGGTTTCCTCATGTGTTAAGTCTTTTCCTGTTTAGGTTCCCAGTTCATCCCTTTTGTAACCTCCTGTTACACCCTTTATGCAGGTCTTCTGTAGGAATCCATGAGAAGGTTGGGTTTTGTGGTTTCCACGACCCTTCATGTCTCCAGTTCCCATGATCTGATGAGCAGGAGCACAATGTACCTTATATCTCTGACCAGTTTATTGGCACCTGTGTCTGTAGTCCCAACCCTTTCTCTCAAGGTACCTCTCAGTCATGCCCCCTGCCAAACCCTTGACACCCAGATATACCATTATACCTTGTCCCCACTGGGCACTCATACATATATTCACATTAAAAGGTAGCCCTAGTCTGGTTTTGGGAAATCCCCATTAGCTTTTTTTTTTTTTTACAGTATTTTAAAAATACTTGACTTCTCCCCTTCCATTGTAAAACTGAAACCACCAGACTCATCCCTTTGGTCATTTCATATCCACAAATCTGTGTGTGAGCACACACTCATCAGGACCTAGCTAGCTATGCTTAGCCCAGGACCTAGCTTAGAAAGGAGCAGTGCTCAAAACTGTCCGTCTTCTGTCCCCTTCTCTGACTGGGGGCCAGCCTGGGACAGAAAGGAGGGGGCTTTAGTCTCTGAAATGAGCATGGGAGGGAGGCTTAAAAAGCAAAGACTGGGGCAAGAACCCCAGCAACAACCTCGGCTCCTAAAGGCTGAGGGATGAGAGGAAGCAAGTAGAGTGAGCTCAGATAACCTCAGATTCTTCCACTCTCCTAAAGTTTTATCTCACAGCTGACATACTTGGTTGGATTGTGGGAAGCTGTAGCATGGACCAGTATCTCACTATAGGGTGGCTAATGTGCAGTAGTGGGCAGCTAGGTGGCACACTGGGCCTGAAGTCAGAAAGACCCAAGTTCAAATTTGACCTCAGATACTAGCTGTGTGGCCCTGGGCAAGTCACTTAACCCTGTTTGTCTCAGTTTCCTCATCTGGAGAAGGAAATGAGAAACCACTCCAATATCTTTGCTAAGAAAACCCTAAATGGGATCACAAAGAATCAGACACGACTGAACAAATGTGAAGTAGGGACCCCACAGTGGTTGGAAGAGGAGGACATCACCTTCAGTGGGCTCATAGACATTTTGGCTACCTTGTTAAGTACTGTTGGAAAGCTGAAGTTGCTTATGTCCCTGACTTCAAACTCTGCCCCATTCTTCAAGTCACAGTCCAAAGAATAAGCCATATTATAACTAATCTCTTTATAGGAATCCTGTGCTTTTTTAATGCAAAGTCCCTAAACTGTCGCCCCATGTCAGTTTTTCCCACCACCTTGTTAAGATACTAAGAGACACCCTGAGGGGCGACTAGGTGGTGCAGTAAATAGAGCACTAGCCCTGGAGTCAGGAGGACCTGAGTTCAAATTTGGATTCAGACACAACACACTTACTAGCTGTGTGACTTTGGGCAAGTCACTTAACTCCAACTGCCCTCCAAAAAGAAAAAAAATAGATTCAAGCTCTCCTTGAATCTTTGAGGTACATACTCTGGGAAACCTCCTCAAGTCTGATTGAATCTTCAGGAGGCATTTGCAGAGGCCATAAGTATTTCGTTGTGGCTGGGCCCAAACCTATTACTAGCCTGGCCCTCCATTGTCCATCCGCTTCCCACCCTGGAGCCTATCAAAGTATCAGTCCACTCTTGCATTGACCTCATTAACTCTGCCTGAAGTCCCTCCCCAAACTCATTACTGGTGTCTGACCTCATTGACTCCTCCTGAAGACCCTCCCCAGGCTCCTCCTCTGAACCACCCCTAGATTCTTCTGTATATAGAACCCCATCTTCCCTCCATCTTCTTGAGAGCACAGTAGAATAGCTTAGCAGAGACTTGCTCTGTGAGAGCACCATAGAATGACCTAGTATGGACTGGCTCTTTAAGAGTCTACCCCATATCTTTCAATAAACCTTTTTCTTTGGCTGAGAAGACTTGAGTGGAATTCTTTCAGCAGGATCCGGCATGTTGGTATTTTGGGGTCTCAGGCAGCCCTAACCCTCTGAGGGTAACCTCTTCATTTTTATGGCACCCTATTTTCCAGAACAAAGGCCCAGCAATCAGGCTGTGCCCTGATCTAGGTATAAAAACAATCCTTTGCGCTCTCCCTCTGGATGACATGACTGCTCTGGCAAATTCCACATTATTGTATTGCTTTGACCAGCACCAGGTGTTCTCTGAGCTTGGACAAGCTGGGACCAGAGCTGTTCATGAAATCCTGCTATGAATCAAACTGGTCCCATTAGCATTGTCAGGGCTAGCACTCTGTGCCCAACCTTTGATATAATTACTGAGGTCTCCCCACACTGCCTTGGGTCCCCCCACTAGAGGCAGGCGTCAGCTCATGTCTAGATTCCCCTCCTTTTTTGCAGGCTGTTTCCCCTCACTCTGAAATTACATTTGATTCCTGACTTTCCTGTCTCTGGACTGCTGTCTGGCTCCAGCTGTTCACAGGTTAGAGGCCAGTTCAGTTCCGTTGACAGCCCACAGACACATTCCATTTCTTCCACTATCCCTACTCCAGCTCTTAATTCTTCTCTAGGTTTCCATGCTAAGAGTAGGAGAGGATAATTTGGGTGTAGAATCCTTCCCCTCCTCCTCCTGCAAACTCACAGGCCTACATCACCCCACCCATCTCTCCTTAGGTCCTGATAAGAGGAATGGGAAATTATCAGGGCACACCAGCATTTACAGGGCTGCTTACTAAGACCAGGCCCAGAAGGCTCTGTTGACCTCCACCTCCCACCCAAGCAGAATCTTAAGAGGTGTTTGGGCCAAGAGAGAGCAGGAAACCCTTAATTTTACGGTGAGAAAAACTGTCTGCTTGGCCACAGGAGTTAAAGATTCACAAGCCCCAGCTCCCTTTCCATTTCCCCCTTCCCTCCCCATAGATCCAGACCAAATCTTCAACCCTCTCAAAGATATTAGAACCTTGGGAAGGTGAGGTTAACTATGTGAACCTTTGGTGCCCTTCCTAGAGAGCTGGGTCTCTTGTTTGGAGCTAGTTCTGCTGCTTACCATGACCTCTGACAAGTCAGGACCTCTCTGAACTTCGATTTCCTCCTCTATAAAATGAGAGGAGCGAACTAAGCAATAATATGAACATACTGGGTGCCGTAGCTTATATGGTCCTCTGGGTGTTTTGATAAATCAGTCAAAGTATGGGGTTTTCCACACAGGTAGATAGTTCCTCTTTCACACTGTAGTACTTTGGGTTGCCATTGGAAACTTTTCCCCTCTGCCCTTTAGTAGAAAGTCATTTAGGTATAGGGTTTTGGTTTCTTTCTTTCTCTCTCTGTCTCTGTCTCTCTCTCTGACTGAATTTGAGCTCAGGAAGATGAGTTTTCCTGACTCCAGGCCCAGTGCTTTATTCACTAGCAAAATTTGAAAGCCAGTTCTCCATGAGGCAGTTTGAGCTGGCTGCTGCTGGCTGCAGCACACCCCTGGAAGCAGCACAGTATTGTCAAGAAAAGTGGGACCCAAGAAGTCTATGTGTTCTACTCCTGAAGAGGGTGCCCCAAAAGGGTTAGGGCTGCCTGAGACCCCAAAATACCAACATGCCCAGGTACTGCGGAATGAATTCCACTCAAGTCTTCTCAGCCAAGGAAAAAAGTAAAGTTTATTGTAAGTTCAAGTTCGCCACATGGGGTGCTAGGTTATTTCACAGGGCTCTCACAGAGTAAGTCTGTGCTAAGCTATTCCAAGGCTCTTTAACCCAGATGGAGGGAAGATGGGGTCTTATATACAGAGGAATCTAGGGGTGGTTCAGAGGAGGATCCTAGGGAGGGTCTTCAGGAGGAGCCAATGAGTTCAGACTCCAGTAATGAGTTTGGGGAGGGTCTTCAGGTGGAGTTAA
>CM053596.1:233481527-233499597 GCA_028646575.1 Pseudocheirus occidentalis | reverse complement strand
TGGACAATGGAGGGCCAGGCTAGTAACAGGTTTGAGCCCAGACACAATGAAATACTTATAACCTCTGCAAATGCCTCCTGAAGATTCAATTAGACTTGAAGAGGTTTACCAGAGTATGTACCTCAAAGATTCAAGGAGAGCTCAAAAGGTGGGGGGGGGGGTCCCCAGAGCCTACACCTCATCAAATTGACAATGTGTTATTAAGTATCTACTGTGGACCAGACACTGTGATCTGTGCTGGGGATTCAAAGACAAAAAAAAAAAAACCAGTCTCTTCCCTCAAAGACCTTAAAAGACAATGTTCACATGTGGTACACAGTGTAACGCAAGTTTAGACAAAATGTACATACGACATAAACACAAGATGATTGAGGCGGGGGTGCAAGGGGGAGTGGAGTAGGGAATTTTCTGCTGGGGGTCAGGAAAGGCCTTATGTAGAAGGTGGTGCTTAAGCTGAGCTTTGAAGGAAAATTAAACATTCTAAGAGACCGAGGTAAGACAGGAGGGCCTTCCAGGAATGAGAAGCAGCTTGTACATAGTTGTTGTTTGTCTAACCAAAAATGTCAGGAGGGTGATATCTTGATTTGCAAATGAATTGAATTTAAGTGAGGCAAAGTTTTGTAAACTCCCATTCATTAGTCCCATTCTCTCATCCAGTTATTGGAGTCCAATGGCAAGATAGGTCAGGAGATGATTCTGGATGTAGTGGGAGACCTTGGCCTTTTTAAGCTAAGTCTTTCCTAGGTCCCAGTTTGTCTGAGGCAGTGACCATTCAGTAAAGACTGCGTAAGAATTGAGGCAAAAGATGACCTTGTTTGCTTTCACAAAATAATGGTGCTGGGAGAGGAAGACCCTGAGCATTTCTTGACAGAACAGAAACAATTGCTATTTACGCTTACTCTGAGACATCAAAACCTGAAACAATGAGCCAATGAGGCTTGGGCTGGGACCTATTATTAGCTAGTCAGTGAGAGCCATAGTGATTTGGTGGAATGCTATGTGTAAAGAACAGCAAGAAGCTGTTATAGAAAATCACAGCCCCAGCCTCAACATGGAAACACAGCTTAGTCAACAGGACAGAGTGCAGTGACTTGCCCTACCTTGGGGCATCAGCAAAATCTGAAGGACACTTGTTCCACATAAGGGATCTTTTTATACCCTTAGGTAACCAGGAAGCCTCATCAATATGTTCAGTGGCCATAAGGAAGCTACTTCAGTGGAGATATTGCTTGATTCTGAGCCCATTGGACCAATCAAGTTTTGGGAACAGTTTTCTTGCCCTAAATGGGGGTGGGAGAGGGACCCTGGTAGCTAGCGATCCTATGACATTCTTCTAAAATGAAGGGGTTGGGCTATTTTCCCAGCTCTAAATCTGTGATCCATTGAAGAAGATACTGAGGAAGCTATCCTCATATACCTACCATATCCAAAATTTTCTGGGGCACTTGCCACTTGTCAGTGGCTCATAGAAAAATGAACAGGCAATATGAACTACATAGAAGTATTGTGTTTTTTTTTTTGGAGGGCAGTTGGGGTTAAGTGACTTGCCCAAGGTCACACGACTAGTTTTTGTGTTAAGTGTCTGAGGCCGGATTTGAACTCAGGTCCTCTTGACTCTAGGGCTGGTGCTCTATTCACTGTGCCACCTAGCCACCCCTACATAGAGGTATTGTTGTTTAGAAAGTTACTGAGAGTACATGAGATGGGACTGTGGAAGGTGTTAGGTTGTTGGTCTCAAGCTGACAATTGACAAACCTCAGTTTTGCTGCGTACTTGTCTGCTCTCCTAACCTGTCAGCATGTGTACCATGTAGTGAGTGCCAAGTACAAAGCTATCAGCTGCCTGCCAGGGTTAACTAAGAATTTAGTGTATGGTACAGGCAGGACAGAAGCAACATAGATACAAATGATCTGTCCCACAAACATCCAGCAGAGTTTAGTGATCCTTACCAAGGGCATAGAGGTAAACTGTGATTATTTCAAAGGGACTGATACAAGAAAGTGAAGTGACAAATCCAAGACTAATTTATACATTCAAGGCCAACCCAATTAAATTACCAATAAATTATTTTACTGTATTAGAAAAAAATAATAACAAAATTCACTTGAAAGAACAAAGAGTCAAGAATATAAAAGGAACTAATGAAAAGAAATGAAAATGAAGGAGAATTAGCAATACTAGATCTTAAACTATATTATAAGACAGTAATTAGCAAAACTAGCTGCTACTGGCTAAGAAATAGAAAGGTAGATCAATGGAAGAGAGCAGACATGCAATTTACATCAGTAAATAAGTATAGTAACTTTGTATTTGGCAAGTGTAAAGACTTCAGATTTGGGGATAAGAATTCATTATTTGGTAAAACTTGCTGGGAAAACTGGAAAGCAAGATGGCAGAAATTAGGCACAGACCAATATCTTACATCATTTACCAAGTTGAGGTCAAAATAGATACATGACATAGATATAAAGAGAGCTATTACAAAAAAGTTTGAAGAACATAAAATATATTACTTATCAGATTTATGGATAGGTGAACAATGTATGAATAAACAAGAGATAAAAGAACAGAGTGAAGTACAAAATGGATAATTTCAATTACATTAAATTTTAAAAGGCCTTATATAAATAGAACAAATGTAGCCAAGATCAGAAGGAAAGCAGAAAATATGGGGGAAAACTTTATAAACTCATATATCAAATACATAAAGAATAAGAATGACTCATTCTCCAACTGATAAATGGGTAAAGGATATGAACAATAAGTTTTCAGATGAAGAAATTAAAGCAATTTATACATATAAAAATTCTCTAAATCATTATTGATTAGAGACATACAAATTTTAACAATTTTAAAGATATGATTTTATACCTATCAGATTGACTAAAATGATTGAAAGAGAAAGTGACAAATATTGGAGGGGATGTGGAAAAATTGGGACAGTAATTCATTGTTGGGGGAATTGTGAACTGATCTAATCATTTTGAAGAGCAATCTGGAATTATGCCCAAAGAGTTATTAAATTGCCTATATTCTTTGACCCTGCAATACAAATACTAAGTCTATTTCCAAAGATGATTAGAGAAAAATGAAAAGAACGCTATATGTTCTAAAACATCAACAGCAGCTGTCTTTGTAGTGACAAAGAACTGGAAATTGCAGGGATTCCCATCAATTTGAGAATAGCAAAACAAGTTGTGGTATGTGATTGTGACAGAATATTACTATGCTATAAGAAATGATGACCTCAATGATCTTAGAAAAACATGGATAGATTTGCATGATATGATGAAGAATATAATGAGCAGAACCAAGACAACGTCATATACAGTAACAGCAATATTATTGTAAGACTGACTTTGAGTGAATAAGTCATTTTGACTATTATAATTACCTAAATTAACTATAAAGAACAAATGGGGGCGGCTAGGTGGCGCAGGGGCGGCTAGGTGGCGCAGTGAATAGAGCACCGGCCCTGAAGTCAGGAGTACCTGAGTTCAAATCCGGCCTCAGACACTTAACACAAAAACTAGCCGTGTGACCTTGGACAAGTCACTTAACCCCAACTGCCCTCCAAAAAGAAAAAAAAAAAAAGAACAAATGAAGATGCTATCTGCATCAGAGAAAGAACTGGTGAATAGAAGTATGAATTGTTTTACATATATATTATATACATACATACATACATTCAAGATAATTGTTAATTGTTAGCCATCTTTACGGGGGGGAATAGGGAAGGAATAAAAAAAAGAAAAATGTTACATGATAACTTTATTATATATTTAAAAGGAATAGCAAGTTGTGCATAATATCAGCTTTTTAATTACACTATGTCATATAAATACTTGTTTTTTTCCATAAATTAAAAATAAATTTAAAAAAAATTTAATCCTCAAAAAAAGAAAAAAGAAACCAAGATATCTAGAACTGTCTCTTACCTACCCACAAGGAAAGCCCCAGTTGGAATGCTTCAACTCCAACCTGTTAAATATGGAAATTCTCAGGTCTGAGCAGAAGGCTAACTCGAGCCAGAATGTGACCTTTCTAGGACATGCTCCAATGCCACTAGGAAAGATGTCATGGGATTAACTTGATGCTAAAGTGAAGACTTCAGCTGCTTGTTGACATGTGCTCTGGAGTGTCTTAAGATAGGGAGACCAGATACTCATGACCAATATATCATAAGACTGAGAGGCTATAAGAGGCTCATGCCTTAACTTTGCTTCAGCATAAAAGAATATTGAGAGGAATGCACACTCTTATGAGGAAGAGGCATATTCTCCTATCTCTTCCTTGGGGTCAAGTCTATTCCTGATGATTCCTTCTATTTTTGGTTGTCCTTCCCATCCGTATTAAGGTTACCATTTGTGAATATGTTGTTTTTCATCCAGGAATTAGAACCCTGACATTTAGATGCCACTGAAAAGCACAGGGTAACAGAGATAAGGAAGCCACACCTAATCAAGTAATTGAGAGACTAGAAGGTCTGCCAGTCTATAAAAACAGCATCAGAAAGTGACCAGAGCTTTGCCAAGACCATGCACTGCAATCGCTTGCTGCTTGTAGGAAGACTGTTTGGGCTAGCAAAGTGAATAGGAGCCATAGAACTGGGCTCTGGTAAGACCCTATCTCCAGGATGTCCCAGAAAGGGGATCCACATACCATTATTGTTACTAGGATGATTAAAGGAGTTAGAGGAGGTGGAAGTTCGATAACCATCAGGGAATGAGTTAGCAGCCCTTCTAACCATCATGACTACCAGTCCTACATGTGGAGGTGACCTGGGAGATACTCAAAGAGGAGGAAGAGAATGCCCAAGGTAGAGGTGACCTGGTGGAGGACTTTTAGGAGAGCAAGACTAATGTGGAGTGTCACTCAAACTTTAGCCACTCAAACAAGTGACTTGGCAGAGGAAAATTAATCACAGAAGCCATCATTGAAGATCTCAAAGAGTTAGAGGTCATAGATGATGAATCCTCATAGGCTTATATGATAAGGCATTAAACAAGTATGGCAGATAGCTCTTATTGTCCTTAGATATCAGCAGGCCCAGAATTTTGACTACTGACCAATGTGTCTGAAAATAGCTTCTTATGTACAGATAATAGAGTTGGAGCAACTGGAAGTCACAGAAGTACAACACAGAAATTCTGGACTATCCAATCAGTGATTAGGCTAGCATATGGTGCCTTGGAAGTAATGATTGAATGAATAGTTGCATATCAGGTCCTGGAGGAGGGGGGGAAACAAATTATAAAGTGCATGCAAAGTTGGCTATATGTAAGTTTGTTGCACATGAACATATTATACAACCTCCAATTTATCCTGTATATATTTATATAATTGTTTGTATGTTGTCTCCTCCATTAGAATGTAAGTGCCTCTAGGGCAGGGAGTATTTTTGCCTTTCTTTATATCTTCAGTCCTTAGCACAGGGATAAGCATATAGTAAGTGCCTAATCAAATGCTTACTAATGATTTGATATAATGTATTCAAATGTATTTTATATGAATATTAAGTACTGTGTTGTAATTTGCAATAACATACAATTTTGTTTTGTTTTTTGGTTCAGATGAGGATAAATATATCAAGATATCTCCTGATATCTTCACTAACCTCTTTTGAGTATCTGGGGAGAATAAATTGTGACCACCAGAAGGTAGATGTGGTGACCATTGGACATGGTAACTCATTCCCCATTGGTTAGCAAGCTCCCACCTTCTTACTCTTCTAATCACAGTGATATCAGATTTACAACTGTCATAGTAAGCTAAACTCTTTCTTCTCCTTTTTTGCCTATTCCCTTCCCCTCATTTACCTAAACTCTTTCCTCCCAATGTCCTATTTTAGATCTATATTTTTCAGTGTGCTTTCTGGAACTCTTGTATTAGCAAATTTCCATTATTTTTATTTATTTTTAAAATTTCATTTCATTTTATTTTTAGGTCTGAATTCTCTCCTTCTCTCCTTTAGAAAGCCAAGAAAAACAAAACCTGTTACAAATATGTATAGTCAAGCAACACAGTCTTGCATTAGTCATGTCCAAAAGGGAGAAAAGGAAAAGAATATATGCTTCAATCTATACACTGAGTTCATCAGTTCTCTGTCTGGAGGTGGACAGCATATCTCATTATGAGTACTTTGGAATTATGGATGGTCATTAACATTGATCAGAGGACTTAAGTCTTTCAAAGTCATTTATCTTTACAATATTGTTGTTATTGTATAATTTGTTCTCCTGGTTCTGCTCACTTCACTTTACATCAGTTCATATAAGTCTTTCCAGGTTTCTCCAAAACCATCCCCTTCATCATTTCTTATTGCACAATAGTATTCCATCCCATTCATATACCACAGCTTGTTCAGCCATTCCCCAGTTGATGGGCATCCCTTCAGCTTCCAGTTCTTTGCCACCACAAACAGAGCTGCTATAAATATTTTTGTACATGTGGATTCCTTTCCTCTTCCTTTGATTTCTTTGGAGCATATAGCTAGCAGCAGCATCTCTGGGCCAAAAGGTATATGCACAGCTTAATAGTTTTGGGGGTACAGTTCCAAATTGCTTTCCAGAATGACTGGAACATTTTCTTTCTTTCTTTTTTTTTCAACCTTTTCTCTCCTATTCCTTCCATCTTCAGGCACTCATAGTTACTTGATTCTCCCCAGATAAGACTGTATCCTTGTTTGTCCTTTCCAATACTGTTATTTTTTCCCTCCCTCCCTTCCCCCATACTCACTGATCACGGAGAAGGAGTCAGACTTCCTTTCTCTCTTGCTACTTCTAGACTCTTCCTCTACCACTGCCACCAAGCAATCTCTTCTGATAGCAATTCACCACCCAGTCCAGATAATAATAGCTATTACCTAATCCTCCTAAGGACATTCTCCCTTCATTCTTATTGAATTCAATGTCTTTAGCATAAACTCCTTTCCTGTCCCTGAATTGAAAACTAATTTAAGAAATTATGAAATGGGTTCTTTGAGTACTTGCCAGGAGAGACTATGATGGCAGCAGAAAACAGGGCTATAACCACACTTGAATAATTGTAAAAGGTTCAGGGGCAAATAGCAAAGAAAGTACAGAGACAAATGGCAAAAGAGGTACAGAGGTCAATGGTATCGAATGGTGAAAGAAGGTAAGCAGTGTGGGAAGAGGATGGGCCAAGGGAGAGGCAGAGAGTATCTCACTTAACTGTGGGTTAGATTTGGGAGCACTGGGCAGCACAGATCCAATGGAGATAGAAGACAGCTCAGGTGGAGGAGGCAGAAATTTGAAGTCTCATTTTCATAGGGTTTTTTTGGGGGGGAACAAACTAACTCTTAGGTACAGATAAATTAATTCATTAAAGTATTCAAAGTTGTCAGTAAAGCCTAACAGTTAACATGTCCACATCAGCTCAAAATTATCAGCACCATTTAGTGACTTGCTGGTCTTTATTGTGGAGGTCTGGAATTTGTCTGGCATTTACATATCACAGGACTCAAAAGCCTTGACATTAGCATCTAGATGGTGCCCCCTGATTCAGCACGAAGTACTAATGTGAAGTTTTCAGTTAATATATGACATATATGGTATATATATATATATATATATACATATATATATATATATATATAAACACAATATATATTTATAAATTATGCTCCATTGATCTCTGGGATAGTTTGTACTTGGCTTCCAGTTTCCTCTTTGCAATCTCATTTTCTATTATTACCTCTTTTATACTGTTTAATTATAAATTTACTGTTCTGATTAGAAGGGGAGTGGTGGTCAGAGAGACCAGAACATGATACAATTTTAGCACAACCCCAAATCTTGCCCTTCTATTAGAAGTCATCAACATGTATATTGAAGTTCCTTCAAATATTCCAGCCTCTCAGTTCCTCAATCTACTCAATTCTTATGACCCATAAGACTTGTCACAACTTTGATCTTGTCATTACCCACAAATGTCCCACTTCCACAATCTAGAATAATGGAATTACTTTTATGTGGTCACAATGTTCTATCGTTCTATGTCCCTCTGTGCCCTTCTCCTGCCTAAACCTATTCTTTATCCTCACTGTCACCATCAGTCCTTCCAGCCATCAGTATTTCCCAAGCTATCACCCTTGCTCTGGCTGTTCTCTCTTCTCTTCCCAATCTCAATGCCTTAGTGCACTGAGTCTACTGTACACTATGCTCTACCCGCAAATACTCTGCTCTCTTGTCTATCTCTGCTCATGCTTTGCCAAATTCCAACCCTGGATTGCTACCGCCAAGCAATTTCTTTCTCATTTGATGCTCAAAGGATTTGGAGGAAGTCATGCATGGAATGGTCTCCCTCTTTACCTTTGTCCTTTAGAATCCCTTGTTTCCTGCAAAGCTCAATTCACTTGTCACTTTCTACACCAAACATCTCCTGTCCCCTCCTTCTTGCTAGTGTCTTATAAAGCACAATAAAAATACTAGTAGCTATTACATACTTAAGTATGTACAGGTAATCTCCCTTGATTGAACGTAAATGTTTTGAGACCAGGAATCTTTTTTTCTGTTTTCTTTATATCCCTAGTCCCAGCACAGAGTAGAAATTTATGTTGATTGATTGATTGACTGACTGACTGATTGATTGATTGAATAAAGGTAGCAGCAGGAAACTATAGAGGATATTTGGGAAACAACAAATAGCTAAACGTGATTGGCTAGAGGGTTCATGACACGAGATTAGAGGGAGAAAAGGCTGGGTTACTAGGGGCCAAATATGAAAGATCTTAGTCTTAAATATCAGGTTAAGGAGTTTGGAGGACTTGATTCAATAGGAGAGAACTATTAAAGTTTTTGGAACTAGGAGGAAAGGGGTGTGTATGTGTGTGTGTGTGTGTAAGAGACAGAGAGCAAGCAAAGGAGGAGAGGAAGAAAGTAAGAAGAGGGGGAACAGAAAAAGAGAGAGAGAGAGAGAGAAATTATCTAAATTCTGTTCTAGGAAGATAATTCTGGCAAGAATATGCTAAAAGAATTGAGAGAACAAGAGATGAGGCAAGATGACCTCAAGGAGTTAATTTTCAAAGCCTGGGTCTCAAATGCTTAGATTACAGGATTGGATTGGAAACAGAGACAAAGGGATAGATTTCAGATACATTTTGGAAGTGGAAACAGCAGGATTAAGTGACTAATTGAATGTTAGGAGTGAAAAGAAGTCAAAAATGACTATAAAATTTCCAGCCTGGATGATTGTGAGAATCTGGTGAACCCATAAATAGAAATGGGGAAGTTAGGAGACAGAATGGATTTTGAGGGGAAGATAATGAATTCTGTTTTGAATGTATTGAGTTTGAAATGTCAGCAAGACATCAGCTTAGGGGAGAGATTTAAACTGGATATAAAGATGAGTAGTTAACTGAACACCAAAGTTACAAGAATAGATGAGATTGCCAAATAAGAGAGTATAGAAAAAGAGGAGGAAAAGATGACTAGAATTAGATGCCAACATTTTGAAATGGGAAGAAAAAGGGAACCAGCCAATAAGTCAATAGTCAGAATAGGAAACAAGAATTTATTAAGCGCTTAGTTTTTGGTTCAGGCATTGTTCTAAGTACCAGGGATACAAAGAAAGGCAAAGATCATTGCCCCTGCTCTCAAAGTGTATGCTCACTTCACAGACGAGGAAACTGAGGCACAGAGAGGTTTAGTGACTCTCCAGAGTCACACAGCTAGACTGAGGCAAGATTCCAAGTCAGTTCCTAGAACCAGTACTCAATCTATTATGCCACAAACCTAAACCAGATAAGAAGACTGAGTAGAGTCAAAGAGGAGAATTGTGGAATTGCTAAGTCACGCAAGTCTGAGTAGGTCATACTGAAGAAGGAGTGGATGAGTAACAGTTGGATAGGAAGCATATCAGAGGCATCTAGGTGTTTCAATGGGTAAAGAGCAGGGCCTGGAGACAGGAAGAACCAAGTTCAAATCTAGCCTCAGACAATTACTAGCTGTGTGACCCTGGGCAAGTCACTTATCCTCAATTTCCTCATCTGTAAAATGAGCAAGAGAAGAAAACGGTAAACTGCTCCAGTATCTTTGTCCAGTATCTTTCCCCATGGACATCATTGGTGTGTTATGGTCCACAGGCTCACAAAGAGTTGAACATGACTGAACAACAATAGGAAGTATATCTACTGACTTGTTTTTAGTAGTACCTAGGATAGGATCATTTACAAGGAGACATTTGAATAAATGCTTTGGGTAACAATGGCAATTTAAGTCTACCAGGAGGACCACCTTTCACCAGCTGTTTCCCTTCTCTTTATTTAACTTCATTAAAACAACAGCAAACAGTGAGGGGCAGATGACAGATCAGGGATAAATGTCTTAAAGACATCCTAGTAACTATATGCAAAAGAGCTAAATTCTGATTGTTCCAGTTCACATTTACACCTCTGGGTTTCAAGCTTTCATTGAGAATATGTCCCCTTATCCCCATACTTGTTGGCTCATCAGCCCACCCTGAACAATTTCTACAGTAAATGGCTCTCCCCAGGCTAGACAAGTATAACGAAACTGCATAAATGGAGTGATTCATAGTCACTCAGCTTAGAAGAGGCCTACTCATCCCGTCTAGGTCTAGACCTCCAGACCAGCTTCTAGAGCTAGGCCATGCAAAATGTGAGCACTTCTTCAGAGATAAACAAGTCAGTGATGAGGACACCCATGGTCTAGCTCTTAAAGCCAGTCTCTTCCAGAGGGAAACTGGGGACCAGATAGAGAGGTTAGGGAATTGCCAGGACCCAAGGAAGAGAATACTAAGGTGCTAGCTGTTTTACTTTATTCCAAGCAAAGTCACAAAGCCCTATTTAACATCTTATCACTTGCACAGAGGTGACCCTGGATTTTAAAAGACTATGCCAACAGAGTGTAAGCTCTGGCAGGTCTACCAGGCTAGAAACACATCAAGTATAGTTTCTCCACAGACTGAATCTGCTGTTCAAGGATTAATCAACTAAGTATGGAGAGAGTTTTGTTTCTGTATCTCCTGTGACTGGCAGATAGGACAGAGACTGGACCAATGATTTTATACGACTATATGATTTTGAGTAGGGAATTCCCACTTGCAGGGACTCCCTTTGCTAATGCAAGTTGGATCTTTCTTTGTAACTTATATAATTTTGAAGAGTTGCTTAGCACTGCTTCTTAAAACTTTTTCCACTCAAGATTTCTTTTCCTTTTGTTTCAGCAGTGTTCTTTGGCATTGCATGGCCTGATGGCATGCACAGTGTGAAGTATGCATGCTTTGTGTCCAGAACCAAGGCTACAATGAAGTTCCATGATACAACATGGGCAAGAAACACCTTGGATTCATTAATCCTTTTATTTTAAATTAATTTTTTGGTCATTGTGCATTCAGAAACCTTTTACCAAATTTAACAAATTTTTTCATGACTACATATGGGCTTGGGAGCCACCATTTAAGAAGTACTGGCATAGAGCAGTGGTGTCAAAGGGTACATAGAGATTCTCACAGACTGCAGACTGACCTAGAAAACCACATATTAATATTAACTATGTTCCATTATAATCTTATCTATTGTTTTATTTTGCATATTTATTATTTGTTATTTATTGTTAAAATATTTTCCAATTACATGAGCATTTAGGAGTGTTTGTTATTGTTTGTCCTTCCTTTTCAAAGAGGAACAATGACATAATGGGTGATGCCTTGACTCTTGGGTGAAATGGATTTAAGTGAAGCAGAGCTGCACAAAGTGATCAGCCTCACTCTTTCCTTCCGTGGCTAGTAGTCATATATTTGTCACCTCTGGGCTAGAGCACCGAGAGTTTAAGTGATTAGTTCAGAGTGATACAGACAGTTTGGACCCAAAGCAGGATTTGACCAAGATCTTCCTGACTGAGGCGAGCTCTCTGTCGACTACACCGTGCTCCATCTCTGCTTGGCACACAGTAGACATTTTATACATGCTGTTTGAATTAAATTATAGACTGTTTTCATAAGCCCCTTGCTTATATATTATATACATAATATATAATATAAATATTATATATACATATATATATTATTCCAGGAGACAGAAGAAACTAGGTATTATAAATATTGAACAACAACACAAAAAAGGGATAGAAAATATGCCAACAGCAAGTAACTAAAGACTGGTGCAGAAGTTATATTAGAATACATTGTCTATGTGCAGCAAGACCAGTTAGTTAAAGCAAAGGTCCAAAGGAATACCATATGGAAAGAAAGGATTAAAAATGAGAGGATGACTATGTATAATTGCCATAATTGTAACCTGACTTGTTCAAACAAGTCACTGATGCTGAAAAACGGGAAAGGAAAGAGCTGAACATTTTTACCTGCAGTATCATTTTATGCAGAAGTTTAATCAACATCAATAAATCAATCAAGCATTTATTAAACACCTGATCTAGTCATTGTACTAGGACCTAAGGAGACAATGGTGAAAATTAAGCAGTCCTTGTCCCCATAGACCAGCTTATATTCTATTGGGAAAGACAACATGTACATATATTAGTACATACAGAATAAATATGAAATATATATAAAGGTCATCTAGGGATGTGGGGAAGGCACTAGCAGTTGAGAGAATGATCAAGAAGGGCTTCATTTTGAAGGTGATACTTGAGCAACATCTTGAAAAAAAGAGAAATGTTCTAAGAGGAAGAAATGAAGAGAGAATGTATTCCAGGCAATGGGTGACAGACATTAAAAGGTATCAAGATAAGCTCCAAATGGTATATGATTTAGACGTTAAAAAGTAACATAAGCAAATAGATCAGTATGGAAGAAATTACCTGTCAGGTCTATGAATAGAAGAGTTCATGGCTAAATAAGAGATACAAGAGTTAACAGGAGGTAAAATAGAGTATTTTAATTACATAAAATTTAAAAGTTATACCCCAAAGAGATCAAAGAAAGAGGAAAAATCCATATGTACAAAAATATTTTTAGCAGCTCTTTTTGTTTTGACAAAGAACTGGAAATTGAGAGGATGCTTATCAACTGGTGAATGGCTGAACAAGTCATGGTATATGAATGGGATGGAATACTATTGTGCTATAAGAAAAGATGAAGGGGATGGTTCTAGAAAAAAACTTGGAAGACTTATATGAACTGATTAAAAACTGAAGTGACCAGAACCAGAAGAATAATTTAAACAGTAACAGAAATATTGTAATATTGTAGCAAGCCTGAAAGACTTACAAACCCTGGTCAACGCACTGACCTACCACAATTTCAAAGAACTCAGGATGAAACATGCTACTCATCTCTAGATAGAGAGCTGATGGACTCAGAGTGCAGATCATAACTTATTTTTTCTTCCTCCTTTCTTTTTTCCTTCGTTCCTGTCTTTATCTCTTCCCTTTCCTTTCTTCCTTCTTTTCACTCCCTCCCTCCTTCCTTCCCTTCCCTTCCTTTCCTCCTTTCTTTTTTCCTTCCTTCCTGTCTTTATCTCTTCCCTTTCCTTTCTTCCTTCCTTTCACTCCCTCCCTCCTTCCTTCCCTTCCCTTCCTTTCCTCCTTTCTTTTTGGACATTGTTAATGTGGGAATTTATTTTACTTGACTATACATATTGATAATGAATTTTGTTTGTCTTGCCTTGTCAGTAAGTAGGGAAGGAGGAAGTGAAAGGGAGAATATTCAGAATTGAAAATAAAATAAAACTGAGTTTAAAAATTAAAAAAAGATGTAGGCGGAATGCTGTGTGTAAGGAGCAACTAATCAGGGCATCAGTAAATACTTGCTAAGAGTTTACTACATGCTATGTTCTGGAGATACAAGAACAAAGTACGAAATAATCTCTGCTATCAAGGAGTCACATTCTAATGAGGGAGATAATAAATACATATAAGTATATCCATAATAAATCTAAAGAGAATAAATCTAAATGAATACAAAGTAGAAAAATACAAGGTAATTTTGGTAACAAGAATATAGGCAATTGAGAGGAGTAAGAAAAGCTTCATGTAGAAGGCAATGCTTGAGTTGGGACTTGAAGGAAGAAAGAATATCTGTAAGTTAGAGGTAAGGAGGGAGAGCGTCCAGGCTTGGGGAACAGCCAATGCAAAGGGAAGGAGATGAGAAATGTGGATGGAAGACGGAGTGTTACCTGTGAGGAACAGAGAGAAGACCAGTTTGATGGGATCAGAGTGCAAGACAGGGTAATGTTCAATGAATCTGGAAAGAGAAGTTGGGGTCAGGTTGTAAAGGACTTTAAACACTAAATAGAGGAGTTAATAATTTATAGTAGAGGTAATAAGAGCCAATAGATTTTTGTTTTTTGTGTTTTAGTAAAGTGATATAGTCAGATCTGTGATTAAGGAAAATTAGCATCTGTCTGGAAGACAGATCTGTTGTGTTGAGAGAGTTGAGGTAGAAAGAGCCGTTAGGAGGCCATTCCAATTGTCTGAGTGAGAGGCAATGAGGTCTTGAATCAAAGTGGTGATTATTGAATAGAGAGAAAGAGTGAGTTTAAAGATGCTGTAGAGGCAGAAAGAACAAGATTTGATATGTAGGATGAAATATAGGGAGAAGTCAAGGATAACTCTGAGGATAACTCAAGTCAAGGATAACTCACAGATAACTATCTTTGACAGTTTGAGAGAAATGTGGGTTAGTGGGGAGGGGAACGTAATAAATTCTGGATTGGACATATTGAGTTTGAGATGTATCTGGGGACATTCAATCTGAAATGTCCAATAGGCGGTTTTATAATATAAAAAATAAAGTTCAATATTACCACCTTGAAGCTCAGCAGAGAGACTGGGGCTAGATATATAAATCTGTGAATCATCTATATAGAGAAGACAAAGCCATGGGAACTGATTAAGTCATGGCGAGAAAGTGGAGAGAGAATAAGGGAATACTTTGAGTTAAGGGGTATTATATGAATGATGAGCTAACAAAGGAAACTGCAAAGAAGCAGTCAGACAAGTAGGAGGAGAGAATGGTGTCACTAAAACCCAGGGAAGAGAATATTCAGGAGGAGAAAGTAGTCAACAGTGGCAAATGAAGCAAAAAAGAAATGAAGATTCATCAAAGACCAACAAATCTGGCAATTAAGACTATTGATAACTTTGGAGAGAGTGGGTTCAGTTAATCGATAAGGTTGGAAGCCATAATGTGAAGGGGTGAGGAGTAAACAGAAGGAGGGAAAGTAGAGGCACCAGAAGTTGGAGACAATTTTTTCTAGGAGTATGACTGAGAAAGGTGGAGAGATTTTAAGAAGAGAGCATGAAAGATTGATAAGGGTCTAGTGAAAGGTTTTGTTTATTTGTCGTTGCTAGCATGGGAGAGACTGGCATGTTTGAAGGCAGTAGCGAAGAAACCATTAAATGAGAGAGGCTGAAGATAGGAGAAAGAGGGAATGAATGAAGGGACAATCTGTTGGAGAAGACAGTTGACAATAGGTCAAGGACAAATGTAGATAGACTGGCCATGGCAAGGAGGATGACTAGCTCATTATTAAAGACTGGAGGAAGGGCAGAGAAAGTGAGAGATGATGGCAGAGGGTTTTGTTATGAAGAGAAGAGGAGAATAAGCAGAAGGCCAGTTTGACTATACTGTAGAGTATGGGAAGGAGAATAATGTACAATGAGTCTGGAAAGGTAGACCATGTTGTGAGAGGCTTTAAAAGTCAAATAGGGGAAATTACATCTTATACTAGAGGCGATGGGGAGTTTATTCAGTAGGGGTAGTGATAGTCAGACTTGCAGTTTTGTATGTACTCTAAAATGGCAAATATATGAGTACTGAAAAAATGACAGGTGTGAGAAATGTTGTAAAGATGGAAAGGGCAAGATTTGGTCACCAATTGGTTATATGAGATGAGATTTATGTGAAGAGTTGTGGTTTAAAACATCAAGGCTGAATACCTGGGAGATTGAAAGGATTATGGTGCCCCCAGCATAAATAACAATTGCTAAAACAAAGAGGGCAAAAAAGTCTAGAGCCTCCCTTATTCAACACACATTTGCTCAGTTTGCCAAGCAAGCAAAATGATATATCAGCTAAGGACAATGAAGGTTTTATAATGTAATTTCATTTGTGAAACACTAGAGAGTAGGTAAGTAGAAGCTGATGAGCAGCACCTCCTCATAAAACAGCAAAAAGCAGTGGGAAGCCAAAACAAGCCTTCAGTGTGAGACTCAATTAAGCCACATCATCCCAGACACTTGTCAGTAAAACTGGCACGAAGACTGGAAATAACTAGAAAATGGAACAGATTTTCTAGCATTTTCATAACAATCAATTTTCATCATTAAGGACATTGAATCTGGCTCCTAACATCTGGCCCCTAACATTTCAAACCCTGGTTTGCTTCATGAGGACAAAGAAACAGTATTTAAGAAAGTGAAGTCAGGAAGATTGCTGAACCAAGATAAGAACACACAGAAGAAATCTCAAGATGATAAAATTTTAAAAGCACTGAAATACTGTTTTACAACCTATCTAGTAGAAGAAGATATCCTGAAAAAAAATGGAAAGAATAATGATTACCTTTAAAAAGTGATTCAGAGAATAACAATAACTAACAGCCAGATATCAATTTTCTTTAATTTCAACGGTTATGGAACTGGAATCTCTTCATGTGGGCACTCCCTTTGACAATGCAGATCACAGCTTATTTACTCTTCATTTCTGAGATTTTTTTCCTCTGTCTTATAAAACCTTCAAGAGGGTTGATTCTACCTGCTGGGGATGTCTTTTACTGCTGGAGGATACAAGTTGGCCATCAGTTATCTACTTGCTTTTACTTGATGACCAGTCTACCCTCTTTGCTGGACATATTTCTCTGTGGTAATATCCTTTATCAGGCTGCTTCTGTTGCTCAATTCTTTCTTGGCAATATTTTGCATCCTACTCACACCCACCATGCACCTTTGAATGACCTTCAGTTTTAACTATTCAGACCAGGGTGTTTCATGACTCAGACATCTGGCAACATTGGAAGACTACTAATGGTAAGAAATATAGGTGTTTGTTTCAGGGAGAAGTTTGGAGTCACTAAAAGAACTGCAATCCAAAGGCAATCCAGCTCACTCTCCCTTCTATTCAATTCCAGACTCAATTCACTGTTCTTCTTCATATTTATATAAGATACAAAGATACATGCTGGTGGATCAACTTTCTATGGGTAGTCTTTTTAACTACACAATAGGCATTCTTCATCTACTTATTTTTTCCTGTGTGGATGGTTAGGCTGAACTCTTTTGAATAATTATTGTTGTTCAGTCACTCAGTTGTATTAGACTCTTGGTGACATTGTGGACCATAGTGTACCAATGCTGTCCATGGTGTTTCCTTGGCAAAGACCCTGGAGCAGTTTGCCATTTCCTTCTGGATCAAGGTAAAGAGGTTAAGTGACTTGCCCAGGGTCACACAACTAGTAAGCATCTGAGACTGGATTTGAACACAGGGTCTTTCTGATTCCAGGCCCAGTGCTCTATCACTGAGCCACCTAGCTGCCTCCTTTGAGTGATTAAGGATCTCATTTAGAAAGTTATGTAATGGTCTGGTGTTTGATACAATCAGCAGGATGTTATCAGCAAAGAGGAATCCGTGGAGCATCACTTCACCTACAAAGAATTCCTTTTCCACTTGAGCTCTGTTGACTTTCTCATTTTTATAAAGATATGAGAACAATCTTTCACTATGTGTGTGTGTGTATGTGTATTAGACACACAATATATACAGAGAGACATGTTTATGACAATTGATAGAAGGGTGAAGGAAGGAGAGAAGGAAAGATGAAGGAAGGAAAGGAGGATGGAATGGAATGAAGGGAAGAGAGGAGGAAAGGAAAGAAAGAATCAGATCATTGTAGCAACCAAAAATTCAACAAAAGACTAAGTAAGCTTCATCCATCAGGATGTAAATAAAACTGGCAACATTGAACAAAACCATGTTGTGTCAATGCTGCAAATACTGTGTGTACATAGTTCTGTTTTTTATATATGTATGTATGTATACATATATGCATTTGTATATATATATATATATATATATATATATATATATATATATATATATATATATATATATATATATATATATATAT
>CM053596.1:233463732-233481027 GCA_028646575.1 Pseudocheirus occidentalis | reverse complement strand
GTCCATCTCCTTCCCATTTCTTATAGCACAATAGTATTCCATTACATTCATATACCATAACTTGTTCAGCCATTCCCCAATTGATGGGCATCCCCTAAATTTCCAGGTTTTTTGCCACTCAAAGAGAGCTGCGATAAATATTTTTGTACATATGGGTCCTTTTCCCACTTCTGTGATCTCTTTGGGACACAACCCCAAAAGTGGTATTACTGGGTCAAAGCGTATGCAATTTTTTATAGCCCTTTGGGCTTAGTTCCAGGTTGCTCTCCAGAATGGTTATATCAGTTCACAGCTCCACCAACAATGCATTAGAGTTCCAATTCTTCCACATCCTCTCTAGCACTTCTCATTTTCCTGTTTTGTCATCTTAGCCAATCTGACTGGTGAGACGAGGTACCTCAAAGTTGTTTTGATTTGCATTTCTCAAATCAGTAGTGATTTAGAGCATTTTTTCATATGCTTAAAGATATCTTTAATTTCTACCTCTGAAAATCGCCTGTTCATATCCTTTGATCATTTATCAATTGGGGAATGACTTGTATTCCTACAGATTTTACTTAATTTCCTGTATATTTTAGAAATGAAGCCTTTATCAGAGACACTGGTTATAAATATTCTTTCCCAGTTTCCCACTTCCCTCTTAATCTTGGTTACATTGGCTTTGTTTGCACAGAAACTTTTCAATTTAAAACACTAGGACAATATCTTAAAGATATCATTTTTAAAAGAATAAGATCTATTTATGTAAAATATTTGTAGCTTTCTTTGGAATAATGAAAAAATGGAAACAACTGAATATCTATACAGGGATGGCATTAAATTGTGGTGTGTTGATGCAATGAAATGAATATGACTGGTTCAAACGTGGCAAGAGGTAAAGCAGAGCAGAAGGAAAAAGTAACAGACAAATATTCACTATGAGAAAATAAAAAGAGAATCAAGATTGGACCTAAGATTTTCATTACTACAGGTAACATCAATGTCAGTCAATGCCTTCTCTGTGACTTGGACTGAGAGAGTTCCTTAAAGCATTCAAGTGACTTTTGTAGGATAGCACAGGTAGCATAAGGCAGATGGGACTCATCTCCTTGAGTTCAAATCTGACTTCAGACCCTTCCTAGCTGTGTGACCCTGGATAAGTCACTTAACCCTGTTTGCCTTAAGGAAATGGCAAGCCACTCTAAGTATCTCTGCCATGAAAACTCCAAATGGGGTCATGAAGAGTTGGGAATAACTGAAAATGACTGACACAACAACAACCAAGAAGATGTGTCAGAGGAAGTGTTACCTACATCTTCTTGGCTTAGAATTTGACCCTCTATCCACCGTGTCAAGCTTCCTCTATTTAAATAAATCAGTTCAAAAGACATAAATCTTTTAAAAAGAAAAGCAATTAGAAGAGGGCACAGCAAATAAAATGTCATTTTATCATTTTGCCCAAAGTTTATATATAATTTTTCTTTTATAAAAATAAAATAATTTATAACACTTTTTCTTGAGATTATTAAGTTTTGTTTCTTAAAAGAATGAGGGAGAGATGATGGGTTGAGAAGGAGATACCCAAAACCCTACAAATGGGATGCTGTGCTTTCAGAACCTGAGAAGAAAGTTTTAGTTCTATGACATGTAGCCTTTATAGCAAGATGGCCCAGAGTCAGTTTGAGTTAATTTAGGTCATTTGATATAATTAGTACAAGTGAATGGATTGGTGTAAATCTAGTTCCATTACAGGAAAAAACAATCACCCAGAGCCTCTCCTAAGGATCACAGGTCATCAACACTGTATTGTCTATGAAGGACATAGTTGAGGGATTTCATTCTCCTCTAGTACTTTCTAAAATGGTGTAGAGGAGTTCTCCCTAGAGACAGAGTGGCAAAGGAGATAACATCTGCAAGGCTCCTCTAACTCCAGGGTACAGGATTATAAGATAGCTAAAAACAAGGCCGTTCTTGGGGAATAATTGCCGTGAGTCATTGTCTTAGTGTGTGGAACTCTAGGCCTCTTGCTGTGATCCGTATCATGGGCTCAGCCTTTCCCTCTGCCTTATGCCATTGCTCCAGACCAGTGCTCTCACTTTGTCTTTTGTTTTTATGACTAAAATAGAATTATCACTGGCTGCTTTTTGTCATACAAAATAGGCATGCCTGTGTTACTTAGTAAAAAAACCCCATTATTAACAACTTTGATAGGGATGGGGATTGGACCTGTGATTTCATTATTATTAATAACTATTATATTTTATTATTTATGTATACTGTATCATATATAATTATATATTCTATAATTAATAATAATAGCTAGCATCAAAGTGCTTGACATATATTATCCCACAACTGCCCTATAAAGTAGTGACCATTATCACCCCCATTCTATAGGCGGGGAAAACTGGGGTAAGCAGAGGGTTTGGTTTTTTTTAAGTGCCTTATCCAGGGCCACATAGCTAGTAAGTGTCTGATTTAAATTCCAATCTTCTTAACCCAAGTTTGCTGCACCAAGAACTTCTAGGTAAGGAAACACCCTCTACCGAGGCAGATTAGCATCTTCTCTGCAGCTTATAGTTTTAGCTGCCTAGCACCCTGAGAGGTTAAGTAATTAGCTCAGGGTCACATAGCCCTGGGGCTGAGGTGAATCTTGATCCCAGGTATTCCTGGCTCCAAGCCTAGCACTCCAGCTAATTCTGCTGCCTCTCATGAGCACCTAATATGTAGATACTAACACAAATGAAGACGTAAGCGAATAAAGGAGTTACAAAGGCCTTTTTAGGATCATACACAATTAGCTCAGATCAAGAAAGCAGAGTTCTAGTCTTGGTTCTGCTCTGAACTAGCTGTGTGGTCTTGGGATGGTCATTTGACTCTTCTCTAGGAATCATTTCAACATCTGTAAAATGAGGAGACTGAATAGGAGAATCTCTCTCAGAAAGAGACTCCCTGAAATTGGGAGTCAGAAAATCTGAGCTTAACTTCTCTGGGCCTCAGTTTCCCCTTCTGTAGAATGAGGGGGTGGGACAATATGTTCTCTAAGGTCTCTCCCCAGTCTAACATTCTATGATCATGACTTTTTTTTCCTGGGGGGGTGGAGGAACAGAAGGAGGACCCAGATCTGAGCTCCCAGTGTAGAATTTCCTCTATGCAATTAGGTTACCAACTGTTTTACAACTTATTTTCTTAGTCATGCTGGCCACTTATAGGTCAATTGAGTTGTCCAGGATCAAACAGCCAGTCTGTGTGAAAGTCTGGGTTTGAACACAGGTCTTCTTGACTTTGTGGCCAGCTCTCTAGTCCCTATAACATGTTGCTTCTCAACTTTGATTCCATACATGGATCTATCAGTATCATAGACTTCGAACTGGAACAGACCTTAGTGCACATACATCTAACATCCAATCTCCTCAGTTTAACAGATGTAGGAACTGAAGCCTAAAGCAGTCAGTGACTTGTCCAAGGTCATAAAAGATAGTAAGTAGAAGAGTCAGGATTCAAACCCAAGCTCACTGATGCCAGAATTGGTGCTCTTTCCTCTGTTGCATGAATGGAAGAATATAATATTACAAACACTATAAATATGAAATTAAGAATAGTTAAGAAAGGAACACTAAAACCTACAATAAGGTAGAGTCATAAAAAGGGACCAATATATTCTAAAGCAAAGAAAAAGCTTGGTATCTGATAACCCGTAGAAACAGTTGAGCTATATGTTTTCATATGTATAAGTGTGTATATATGTACATATATATGGAGAGAAGGGGGAGGGAGGAATTTGAGGAGGCAGAAAGAGAGGGGGAGAGAGAGAGAGAGAGAGAGAGAGAGAGAGAGAGAGAGAGAGAGAGAGAGAGAGAGAGAGAGAATAGAGATAATGTAGCTCTGGTAAAGAAATAAATATAAAAATTGAGGAACATCCAAATAACATCGGTTATCTTATTAACTAGCATGCTTTATTAGAAGGAATGGTGAAGTGTTTTGTATAGTGATGCCAATACAGGAATTGATACTTACTTTTAGTTGTTGTTATTTGTCATTCATTCTAGAAGAAGATCATGATATCAGGAAGATGATGCCATGACTTGCAAGCAAATTGGATTTAAGTGAGGCAAGGCTGTGCAAAGTCACCAACCTCACTATCTCCTCCAGAGCCCTCGGGGTCCAGCAGCAAGATATAGATCAAGATGAATGAAGATGGTTCCTTTCTGAATAGGGATAAGAATAGGGACTAGGCATCGAGGTGGCACAGTGGATACAGTGCTAAGCCTGGCATCAAGAAGACTGGAGTTCAAATCCAACCTCAGACACATAGTGGTTGTGTGACCCTAGACAAGTCACTTAACCCGTTTGCCTCAGGTTTCTCATCTGTAAAATGAGTTGGTGAGGGAAATGGCAAACCATTCCAGTATCTCTATCAAGAAGACCTCCAAAAAGGAGTTTTTGAAGAGTCAGGCACAACTGAAAACAGCTAAATAATAAGAAGAATAGGGACTGGGCGTGGGATTTCATTGATATACAGAACTCCCAGAGGAGGAAAGTCTTTCTACCAATTCAATTCAGTATCTTCTTCTTTACCTCATCTTAGAGAGCTAACTAGAGCAATGAGAGGCTAAGTGACTTGACCAGGGTTGCACAAGTGTTAGGTCTTTCTGGCTTAGAGGCTGGCTTTTTATTGATCACACCTTCTAGACATTTGTCATATTACCAGGAAACTTCTTTTTGTTTGTTTTTTTGGAAGCGGGAGGAGAGGGCAGTTGGGGTTAAGTGACTTGCCAAAGGTCACACTGCTAGTGTTAAGTGTCTGAGGCAAGATTTGAACTCAGGTCCCCCTGACTCCAGGGCTGGTGCTCTATTCACTGTGCTACTTAGCCAGGAAGCTAGTCCCTGCCAGGAAACTTCTATCCCAAGACTAAATGATTGTGCAATGTTTGACTGATGGAAGAGATTCTAGAATGATTTGGGGGCAGAAGCATTTTACAAAAACTATCTATTTAAGACACAGAAAAACTCGTGATCTGCATCAGCAAAAGCATGTCTGTGTCAATGAAATCATAGATCCTCTTAAGTACTGTCTTAAAGATTTAAGATCAGGGCTTTTTAAGCCATAAAAATAGACTTCAACAAACATATAAAACTAGAGGGTCATTCAGGGCAGCTAAGTGGCCCAGTGAATAGAGCACTGGGCTTGAAATCAGGAAAACTTATCTTTGTGAATTCAAATCATCTAGCCTCAGACACTTACTAGCTGTGTGATCCTAGATAAATCACTTAAGCCTGCTTGCCTCAGTTTTCTCATCTGTAAATGAGCTAGGGAAGGAAATGGCAAACCACTCCAGTATCTCTGCCAAGAAAACTCCATATAAGGTCACAAAGAGTCAGAAACAACTAAACAAGAATAACAGAGGAGTCAATCTCCAGTAAATAAGTGGTTAAAGGATATGTTCAAACAAGCAGAAAATAATTGCAATCCAACAGCAATCATAAGGAAAAAAGTTCCAAATGACTAATAACCAAATTACAGGCACATAGCAGGTGCTTAATAAATGTTTATTGAGTTAAATTATTGAATGGCTAATAAAAGAAGTGCAAATTAAAATAACTCTGATGTTTTACTTTACACTCATCAAATCAAAGATAATAAGAGATGGAAGTCATGCTGGAGGGGTATGGGAAAACAAGCACATTAATACACTATTTGTTGTTGTGAACGTAGGTGAGAACAATGTTCAGAGACAGACGTGAAGGAAAAAGTAAACTCTTGGAGTTGAATGAATAAAGGAATGACATGGGCAGTTCCATATTTAAAGAAAATTGTTTTGGCAACATTGTATAGATTGATCTAGAATGGGGAGAGATTAGAGGCAGAGAAACCAGTTAAAGAGGCTGTGAGGTAATCTAGGTGAGACATTGTAAGAGCCTGGAGTAGGCTATATGAGTGGAGAGAAGTCACATGATATATTTCTATAGAACATGATGATAAAAAAAGGGATTTCCTCACAAAAACTCTACTGGGTGGGCAGTACTAGTTCTATTGCTTCCATTTTATGGAAAAAAGTGAAACTTGGAATGGTAAAGTGAGTTGCACATGGCAACAGAGCACGGCCATGGCACATGGCACATGGCAACAGAGCATGACCATGGCAAATGACCCTGAACTTAGGTCTCTGATTCCAAATCCAAGCATCCTGGTCACTGTACTCCCTGTTTTGATCCAGATAAAACCAGTGGACATGTATTCTTTTCTGCACCTGCAGAAGAATCAATGACCTGAAAGTCGGATGGGAGAATAATGGAGTATGGTTTTTTTACTGATCCATCCCAGGCTTAATAGTTGAAAAAGAGAATTTGCCACCTAAGTAAGTATGTGTTCTCTCTCTGCCCAAATCCCTACTGTTAAGAGTCTCATTATGGAGCTATGATTCATTTAGGAAAGAAAAATCCTAACCATCTCTGTAAGACTTTTGCAATTTTTCTTATTTTATGGTGTATGATCTCATAATAAGAGAGGATTTAATCTAATACTTGAAAAAAAATATGTACCCAAAATTGGATTGAAGCACCCTGACCAAACAAAAGAAAGCCTGATACTAACCACTTCTGAGATATGTAGTTAGGTTTATTCTTTTAGCCGACTTTCCCATTTTCCCTAAAACTAAAATTAAAAAAAAATCTAAATCCAATCAACATTTAAGGGCCTACTAAGTACAATTTCTGAAGGAAATAAATCAAATATGTTCTTCCACTCACTAACCTAGGAATGAGTGTATCCAGTAATCTCTGACACCTTTCTGTACCTTTAGATGCCTGTTTGACCTTGTAAAACTTGAAGAAAGCTAAACTGGCTAACCCTAATTTAATTAAATTAGTTAAACTGATTATCATTAATAGTAAATAGCCAGAGGTAAATTAGTTCTGTTCAACAAGAAAAACTGGACACTAACTGAATGTTAATTTTATGAGACTACCTTGTTTCTTTATAGATGTTTTTTCTTAACTTGAGAAAAAGTTAAATTTATCACCAGTCTCCTATAACACAGCTTTCTCTGATCCTCTCCCCCTCAACCCCAGCCACAGGGACAAAGGGAACAACCAGGAGTCACTGGTATAGCCTTTAACAAGGGTTCAGATCACACATAGTATAAAAGAAGGATTCAGGGCTAAAGGGTTCTTCTACATGAGAAAGAATAGTTTCTGTCTGTCTGTCTCTCTCCCCACACATATGAAAATATATACATATATGTTATATATCTATACACATATGTACGTACATGTATAGACATATACACATGTACCCACATCTATTGTGAAAAAGTCTGTTTTCTGAGCCTAGTTATTTTTACCATAAGGTCTCTCTGTTCTAGACATGAATACATCACTGGCATAAAATGAGTGTCAGGACAGGATGACTGATACATGTGTACATAATATAATTATATGATAGATTATAATTATATAATAATAATATAAATTTTTTTTTTTGCTTTTCTAGAGGGGGGAATACAGGGCAATTGGGGCTTAGTGACTTGTCCAAGGTTAGATGGCTAGCAAGTGTTAAATGTCCAAGGCTAGATTTGAACTCAGGTCCTCCTGTCTCCAGGCTGGTGCTCTATTCACCACGCCACCTAGCTGCCCCAATAATATAATTATTAATCTCCTTCCTTTTTCTACCATGGTCTGTGTATCAGATGACATAAAAAGCCAGACATTGCTCCACTGACTAAATTATACAAATGTCCTGTCCCTTCTAGAGAGTTAGTGGCATCCTTGTACCTTCAGTGACTGATTTAGCAGTCTTCCTGTGCCTAGCCATTTCTCATACCCTTGGGAATCTGAGATTATGAGGTAAGAAGTATTGTATAAAGGCCCGTTGTTCTTAGCATTTACCTGCCCATCTGCCTCTTTTATGGAAAGTTCCAACTTCCCCCAAAGCTGCTAAAACAGACTAAGAATAACTACAGAGTTTATTGATAACATACAAACCATAGATGATCCCCCCCACACACACACACAAAGAATACATTTGCCAATTGGCTCTACTGGACGCCCATTTTTTCATCTGTCTTTTCTGGCAAACTATCACACATATTTTATCCAGGCAATCCTATTTCTGTCCAGAATAATGGCAGCAGCAACATCTCCACTCTAGAGGATAAAGGGAGATGGAGTCTTTTTCTTTTTTTTTTTTTTGTATCCTTAGTACTTAGCAGATAACAGGTATTTATCGACTGACCGATAGACTGCTGTCACCTTTTTAATATACCCATTATGAAAAAGTTGGCTAATGATGCACATGAGACCTGGTAGCATTCTTTTGATGAGAGGGAGGATGTACTTGTGTATCTATCAGTTATTTTAACAAATATTTCTGACCAGGGAGATAAAGGAGAAAAATATATGTGCATATGGCAAGAGGGCTATTGTTGAAGAAGGAAGAAAAAACATTTTTAAGTGCTTACAATATGCCAAGCACCAGGCTAAGCACTGGCAATACAAATTAAAAATGGCAATCTCTGCTCTCAAGGAGACCACATTTTAATTAGGTAAGAAAACAAGTATAGGAGATTGTGCTGCAGGGCAGATGAAAAACCCAAATGTCCTATGGGAACATCTCTTGGATGGAGTCGGAGGAGGCCTTAGGCTGCGTTGTCCTCTCTGCCTGGTAAGGTGGAGATCCTGGAGGGAAATGACCCACCATCATTGGGAAGGAAGAATGGGACAAAGGGTTAGAGTAGAGTAGAGTTTGGGAGTTTTCTCTGAAAGGAGTTGGCATTGGCAAGAAGGTTAGAGGTGGATTTGGAGGTTTCACTTGGTGCCAGCTAAAGCAGAAAGTTTCAATGGTGTTCCCAGATAGGCCTGAGAGAAAGGATTTCAACTGGTGCCAGATCATAACCAGTTAAGACAAAGGAATAACACCCACCCCACCACTCAAACTCTAATGATCCAAGATCTTTTAATCAATCTTCACATCATCCCTGTGTTGTTGTAGGCCAGGCAATTGCTCTCTTCAATTTAGAGCTAAGGACAATGAAGCCCAGAAAGGTTAAGTGATTTGTTTGTGGCCAAAAATAAACTTTTAGAACCTAGGTCTCCTGACTCCTACTTTAGGGCTATTCACACTCTGCCACAGGACCATTCACCTGAAGGAAGCTAGGGGAAGGGAGAGGTTTCTGAGCAACTACACGGGCCACTTTGGCTGGGAAAAGGCTTGCTAATTCATCATACTTAGATTAGGACAGTCATCTCCGTCCTACAGATTTGCTGAGAGCCGGAGGTATTCCTCAGACAGGATGCAGGAACTTAGTGGGTGGCCCTGCAGTCTAAACCCCTTGAAGTTTCAAGGAATAGCTTTAGGAAAATTAAAAGGAAGCACCAATTTACACAACTTAAGGAATTTGTTTTCCCAAGAGATTGTATGGACTCCAGATAAAAATAGGTGGAAGAGTAAGGTTTAGATCAACATATTATTGATCTATATAACAGGAAAGGAGTTGATGTTTAGGATGCATTCCTATCTAATATTTAGAGAATGTCATCATAGAAGGCAACCATGCTGTCTGACACAATGGTTCTTGAGGAGGGGGGTGAGGGAGGAGGTTGGGGAAGGAGAAAGAGACACAAAAGAGTGGGCTAGATTGACCATGGGCCTGATCCAGAAAGGAATTGATGCCCTTCCGTAAATGAAGATGGAATTTAGTCGTTTTCCTTAATTATCTAGAAACAAAAGGCACCTGGGCTGGATAATATTTATTTTTGTGACCATACAGGATCTCTGATTTTAATTTGCTTTGCACTGCCCTTTAGCCACTGACCCAGACTGAGGCCAAAGTACGTGCTGGTATCCTCATCCTTGCACAATAGCAATGTCCCCACCACACTGTGAGATTTGCAGGCCTGTACACAGTAGTTTTGGCTGTGACTGCCTTTTGAAAGATGGTGGCAGGAGTCTGATTAATAGGGCATCAAATATTTTAGATAGACTTCAGCCTCCTTTATGACCTAATTCTACCTCAGGGATCCTACCCCAGGGATTTTTTTTCTTATGGTAAAGCCATATTGCACAAAAGGGCTTCTTTCTCTCAGAGCAGAATGCCTGCCCGGCAACAAGATAGTAGGAAGCAAGACGATGACCAATAAGTCAGTTGGGAAATAAAACGAAAGAACCTGCCTAGAAAGAGAAAGAAATGCATTCATGCTGGTCGTGTTGTGGAACCTCACATCCAGTTGATCTTATTACAGGGCTTACCGAATAATAGCAAACCACATGGCCATACGCTTTCACACAAAGAAGACACAAAAAAGAAATCTGCCCATCTGTTCCAGTGCCACCTGCTGGGTCTCCTTTCTTTTGTCTGCACCTAACTTACCCCCAGGGGTTCACTTCTATCCAGACCAACAGCCTGACCCTAGAAGGGACACATATTCTAGGGCTATGTGGAGGAGCTCAGATAAGACCCCATCCCACTTTAGTCAAATGTCTTTGGAATTGGGGGCTGTGGCCATGCCTTTTCTTCAGTCTTTCTATCTTTGGCTTGTCCCTTCTCCTCCAGGCAAAAATAGAACTAGTTTAATTGACTCGTAATAACAATAGCTAGCAGTTATATAGCACTTGGCAAAACACTTTACATATGTTAACCATTTGATCCTCACACCTAGAGAGGTAGGATACAAGAGGAAACCAAGGCACAGAGAGGTTAAGTGACTTGCTCAGTGTCACATAGCTAGCAAGTTTCTGAGACAGGATTTCAACTCAGATTTTCCTGTTTATTGTTCCACCCAACTAGCTATGTCTACATCATAGGTATCATTATAACTGAGTAGTATGGGATCAATCACTAGAATATGGTTATAGAAATGTATACCTTAGTTAGATGGAACAGAAAAGATTAAGGGCACAGCAGAAAAGCTTTGTATATTAAGAAGATATACTCATGTAAGAAAATCCCAGAACCTAAGAGAAAAAATTAAAGGAAGGCATATGGGCAAAGGTCAACATGGGGGTAAAAAAAGATATTACAGTGGAAACAAACTACAGACCACCTGAACAAGTAGAAGAATCAGCTGAAGAGTTTAGGGAGCAGGTAAAAAATTCACATGAAAACTTTTTATTGTAACTATGGAAGAGTTCAGCTATGGAGACATGAAATCCTAGATGGAGAATTGTAAAGTATTTTAAAGGTTATCTCTTCCAGCCTCTTAATTTTATAGAATAGGAAGCTGAGGGCCAGAAAGGTGAAGTCATTTGCACAAGGTTCCCATGATAGTTAAAGGGATATGATGAATTCAGGACCCGTATCTGAAAGTCCCATGCATTTCCACTGTACCAGTACTGCCCCCCTAAACAAGTGCTGCATTTGTCAAAAGCAGAACAGTGAGAAATTTGTGACCTGCTTTTCTGTTAATTGTATTCTTCAAAACGTAGATGAAATGACTGGGGAAAAGAGGAGGCTGTTATTTTAGGCTGTCTCACCAACAAAGGGAATTATAGGTGGTTGCTGAATTTGAAAGGATGGAAACCTCAGAAAGAGTGGCCTTAGAGTTCAGGAAATAAAGAGGAAAAATCTGGGCATAGTCTGGTGCATGCCTTAGAATTTGAGAAGGTGGTATCTAAAGAGTACAGAGAAAGAACAAGTGGGATCCTATGGCTTAAAACTCTGACAGGGAAATTGGACAAAGAGAGAAGAAATCAAGAATGAAGCTCTGAAGAGACAAACACAAATTGCTCCAGGGAGGGGAGGGATAAAAAAATCTGTTTAAAGAGACCAGTGTGGACACACAGAAAACTCATCAACCAACTTAGATGTGAAACCCAGGTATATGGGAACAAAGTAGGTACTCATCATTGGGGAATGGTTAAACAGATCATGTCACCTGAAAGTAATGGAATATTGTGTTGTAGAAAGATATAAATGTGAAGAATCTGGAGAAATGCAAAAATACTTCTATGAAGACTTAGATGCAAAGTGAAGAAAGCAGAACCAGGAATATAATCTACACAATGACTGTAACAAAACAAATGTGAAGATAATGGCAAAAATAAAGACTGAAGGCTGTGAAATTTTATTTTATTTTTTTATTTTAAATTGATTTGTTTGTTTACTTTTAGTTTACAAGATTCAGTTCCACAATCTCTTGAGTTTCAAATTTTCTCCCCTCCCTCTCCCCCCCACCTCCTTGGCAGCATGCAATCAAGTGTAGGATCTGCAAATACTTTCACACTGGACATTAGTCTGGTTGTATAGAAGGGTTGTAACTAATGGAGTGAGCAATGGGAAAGAGGAAACAAAACCAAACATGGAAAAGAAGGAGAGCATGTAGTTTGCTTCAGTCTCCAGAAGGCTGTGAAATTTTAATGACCTAACTTGGCTCCACAGAAAAGGTATGAGAGTGTATCTCCCTTTCTTCTTTGCAAAGGTGGGGACTAGGGTTGTGGGATATGGTAAATAATGTCAGACTTAGTTGATGCTTTGGTTAGTTTTACTAAACTACTTTTCCCCTTATTTTTTTATTCTTTGTTATAAGGAATGACTCTGTGAGGATATATCTGGAAATGAAAATGATGTAAAAACAAGATACAAATGAAAGCTTAAGTTTTAAAATCATGTATATAGAAGGTGGAAGCAAGGACAAGTTATCTAAGGACAAATAAAAGAGTAGCACAGTCTTAACAAGAATAATGTCAAAAGTGCTCATCCTCAATATGAGCTGCTGGTGGCAGTGAATGCAAAAAACAACAAAAAGAGCTTTTAATCTATAACAGGGACTGAGAGATCAAAGAAGGGATAAGGCTGCTGCTGCTACTGGGGATAGGACAATGGCATCTGACTGCCAGAAGAGACATGGCTACTCAATTCTTATGTTCTTCCATTGTCTTCAGCAAGGAGAATGACCTTTATGTTGGGAAGGATGTAACAAAAATGACTAACAAGAAATTGAAGTCCATGTGTAGAGTGAAGATGGCAACAGAACTGCCAGCCCACGCAATCTACATTTCAGGATACTGAGATACTCAGCAGATTGACAGCTGACTCACTGTTAACAACCTGGGAGATCATGAGAAAGTGAGCCAATTCACTGGACTATAGATAGTTGGGCAAATGTCCAATTTTTAAGAAAAGAAGGAGTCTGAAAACTATAGGATAATGTGGTTGACATAAAATTACAGAAAAGAAAATGCTAAAATGGATTATTAAAAGTACAGTTTATGAGTATTAAAAAAAGGAAGCCCTGAGGACTAGCCTAGGTCACATCAAAACTAGTAATTCCAGACTAATCTAATTTCTTTCTTGACAAGTCAAATTGGGAGAATTCTCCTTTATCTAGAATTCTACAAATGTATGCAATATTTGTGGACAACATGAAGTTTGGGTTAGTTTAGTAGATTCAGAATTGACTGAATGATTGGACCCTAAAAGCATTCATGAAATAGAGCGATGTCAACTTGACCTCTAATGGAACCTGCCAGGGACCTGGCCTTGGCCTGAAGGTTAACATTTTTGTCATTGATGTGGATGAAATAGACAGCATGTTTATCAGATTTGCTAATGACACAAACAGAGGGTTGGTTAACATGTTAGATAACAAAATCTAAAATCTGTCAACAGGATAGAATAGGCCAAACCTATAAAGATGGAATTTAATAGGGATAAATGTAAAATTCTATGTTTAAAGTTATACATCTTTTTATAGCACAGATATGGTTCATATGAAAAAGATCTGGGAATTTCAGTGGACTGAAAGCTCAATGAATAAAAAATGACTTGGTCAAAAAAAGTTAATACTATTATTTTTTTATTTGAGACCGAGACTCCTTACTTTATCTAGGCTGGAAGTATAGAGGGCATTCATGGGCCCAATCTTAGTACCAATTTGCATGGAAGTTTTTATCTGGTCCATTTTCCCAACCTGGCTGGTTCACCCATCCTTAGACAAGATTTATCTGTGGATACCCAATTGTCCATTCCAGTGCTCAAAGGATCCATCAACTTCCTCCTCCCTAGCAGTTGGGACAATAGGCACGTGCCATTGTCTGGTGAACACCATCTTAAACTGCATTGTGTCCAGAAATGGATATATAGCTAAATCTGGTAAGAACATATCTGGATTACCTTAGAATTAGGATTAGGGTTGGTTCTGGGTGCTACATTTAGGAAGACTGATGACAAAGTAGAATGGATCTAGAGAAGGACAACCAGGATGGTATGGACACTAAAAATCATATCATATGGTGATCTGCCTCCTGAAAGAAATCTAGATTGGATCAGAGGTAGTTAGATGGCACAATAGATAGAGTGATAGACCGATAGTCAGGAAGACCCAAATTCAAACTGAGGTTCAGATACTAGTTGTGTGACCTTAGGAAAGCCTCAACTCTCTCTCTGCCTCAGTTTCCTCATCTACAAAATATATAATAATAGAATCTACCTCCCAGGGAGCAACTAGGTGGCTCAGTGGATAGAACCCTGGGCCTGGAATGAGGGAGACCTGAATTGAAATCTGGCTTCAGACACTCACTAGCTAGGTGACCTTGGACAAGTCACTTAATCTCTGTTTGCCTTAATCCACTGAAGAAGGAAATGGTAAACCTCTCCAGTATCTTTGCCAAGAAAACTCCATACAAGGTCACAACGAGTCAGACATGACTAAAACAACTGAACAACAACAGAACAAATTTCCTAGGGCTGTTACAGTGGTAAAAACAAAATAATATTTGTAAAGCATACTTTATAAACCATAAAGTGCTATATTATCACTCATTATTATTGTTGCTATTGTTGTTATTATTATTACTATTATTATTATTCATCCTGGGCCATCTCCGGCTGTCCTGATCTATATCTGACTCCTGGACCCAAATGGCTCCAAAGGAGAAAGTGAGGCTGGTGACTTTGCACAGCTCTTCCTCATTTAAATCCAATTCACTTGCAAGTCATGACATCATTTTCCTGTTGTCATGGTCCTCTTTGAGAATGGGCAACTAACAACAACAATAACAATTATTAAAATTATTGTTATTAAAAGATAAGACTTAGGGGGAGATATGAGAGCTACTTTCAAGTAAAATTAAAAGGTTTAATTTTATCTCAAAAGTGGGTCTCAAGTTAACAAATCCTTTCAGAGCTTCTCTTCTGGCTTCTTTAATTCTGCTACAAATAGTCTGAGTGACTGGTTAACAAGGAAGAGTACCCGAGTAACCCTCACCCTTCTGAAGGTCCTTATGCTAGGTTCACTGTTGGTTCACTGTTGTGTTGAGATGTAAGTAGTTTTTATTTTTTGTTTTTCTTCCCTTGAAGTTCTGACCCAAGACACAGAGTATGGTCTGGCTTGGACTAGAAGACAGCAGGATCCTCTGAGATCTGGCTAATCTCTTACAAGTAGTAGGTTCCGTGTTCTCAGAGATCCTCAGAGGCTAGCTGCTCATTTCTTTGGGGACAATGTAGACAGGATTCATGATTTGGATGGTTGGGGGCTGGATTATGGGATTGCTGAAGTCCCTTCCAAATCTCAGATTCTGCTGTCAGCAAAGCTAAAACTCAAGATTTTATGAGAAACGATCATGTCCAGTTTTGAATAACCTCTTAAAGATAGAAGAGCCTTAGATGATCTAGTCCTACCAAGTTATTTCTACAGGATGTTCTGAAGACCATCTAATGCTTTTGTAAAAGGTGGAGCTGCCAAAGACAAATTCCTCTCTTGTTTCCTTTACTTTGTATCTTCATTATCATAAAACCAACAGGAAAATCCTGAATCCCTAGGTGCCCCAGCCCTGGAAATACTTATAATTGGAATTTGACATAACTGAGGGGGTGGATTCTGTCCAACTCTAAATACAGGGTAATAGATTCAGAAGGGCTATTGAGTCTCATTTTACAGATGGGGAAACTGAGGCTCGGGGAGGCAGAGGGATTTACTTATGGTCTCAGAGGTAGTAAACATCAGAGTTAAGATTTGAAGCCAGGTTCCCTCACTCTAGAGCCACTTTTTTTTTCTGTACTATCCTCACACCTCCAACTTGTAACTGCATTTGTCTTCTCCATGATATTTAATATATCTGTGGAAAGTACTTTTGGCAGGGCTACTTACTAAATCCCAGGAAAATGCATATGTCTACTATACTCTACATAGAAGATTAAGGAAACCATTGATTTTTTGCTGATGTGGTATTTTTCTTGAACACTGATTTTGCTGTCTTAGGATTAAATTTAATGGTCTTCTGCAAGTGTTTTCTTTGATTCATCCTGTCCAATTTACATCAGCAGCCATCCTGTGGTACACATTGCTCTTTTGGAAGTACATTTCTATTCTTTTTGGCCCACATTTTGAGACATTAGACATAATGTTTAACAATATGGCATCTGTGCCTTCTGTTTTTCAAAAAAAGTCACTTTTTAAAAATTTCCTGAACTAACTCTACAGAGGAAAGGCAGATCACATGGAAGAATGTTCCAATTCAGGGTGTTAAAGAGATGTGGGGGGAAAGATTCAAAGTGACTCAAATTAAAATCATTCTCTTCCTCCACAACTTGTTAAAAAGAAAGGGTATATTTGCTAGAAATTATTTAAGCTAGAAGGACAAAAGGACTTGAATGTATCCCTGTCCAGAGGTATAGGGTTATAATGGTAACTTCTCCAGGTCATTTCTAGTTCTAGGATTCAGGAAAGAATGCCTACCTTTTAAAAAGAAACAGATTCTAATATAGTTACAGAATTTAAAGGAAAGCTTGATGCAGTCAAGACACTTGTATTTTCCATAGTTACAGTGTCTCCATTTAGAATAGACTATATGTAGTACATAAGTACATACACATATCTTTCTATATGTCATAGATATGTTTACAGATGAATGTATTAGAGGCAATGTGAAGTAGTGGATAGAAAACTGGCCTGCTAGGAAGATCTAGGTTACAAATACTAATTGTGTGGTCCTTGGCAAGTAGCCAGTGCCCCAGGGAACTGTCTAAGGCTGGAGGTTTAGAATAGTTTCAGATTTGCATTGGTGGAAAAAATTTACTCACAGGGGATTCCCTACATGGACAAAATTGTAGGTTGACAAATGGATGAGAAATACATACATTTTGTATGTATCTGTCTATGCATGTATATATAGGGGACCATGAGCTCAGCAGAACATTTAGGGCAATGAATATAGATTGAGAGTCAAGCATACCTGTATAAATGATTCATTTATTTAACAAATGTATTACATTGATCATTAACATTGATTGTAATGATTGTTACAAAAATATATATAATGGGCATACATATAACCTTATTGTACATTAATCGACTTCATACGTCCTTTTGTCCAGACAAACT
>CM053596.1:233424665-233443491 GCA_028646575.1 Pseudocheirus occidentalis | reverse complement strand
GGATCCGCAGTGGCATGTTCTGGCTGAGGTTTTAGGGGCCACACCTATTTGAGGGTGGGAACTGTGAGATCCAGGTCCCTGGAGGTGCTCTGCTCAGGAAGACTCTCTCCAAACACCTCTGTCTGGTAACAGCCACCCAGTTTCTTGGGTGAGCAGTACTGTCTCAGATCATGTTTAAATAAAAGTAATTTAAATTGAAAAAAAAAAAAATAAAGAAAGAAACTACCAGGTGAAGAAATGAAGAATAGTTATGGCTGAGATGCTATGAAACAAGATTTAAGAAGGTTTTAAGGGATAGCAGATATTTGTTGAAGCCCCTTGGGAACAGATAAAATCATCTGCTTCTTCTGCATTTTAAAAGAGTAAAGGAAAAGTAGTATGTAAGATGATTTTTAGTGGTTTAACTTGAGTAGATCCTAGACAAAATTAGGAAGTTGATTTTCAGTATTCTTTCATGTCCCCCATCAATTCCTCCCTAACTCCCTTTACTTTTTTTCTTGTTAACATTGGTCAGCCAGTATAGGCTGGTTCTCATTCTTGCTCTCAGCTAGATGTAAACTATCTGTTACTTAGCTGATAATTAAGGTTCTAAGTGATATCCCTCTCTCCTCCCCTCTCTCCTTTGGCAGCCCAATAATTCCTTCTCAGGGAACGTTCTCTTGGATTTTTCTTGATGATTCTACTTAACTGACTGTTTTATTCTATAATAGCTTCTTCAAGTCTGAAAGGAGCTGGCAACCACTAGTCCCATACCTTTCCCATGTTCCTCTTTAAAAGGGAGTAAATAAAGAAGAATTTGCTTTGCTACTCCTAAATTATTGCTGTTCTACATCTGTTATCATTGCAAATAAGAGTTACTAAGAAGATGGATTCTCAAATCAAAAAGCCTTTTCTGAATTTGGCTTTTGGAGCTCAGCTGTCATTCTTTCATATTAGCAATAAAAGAATTTTTAGTTACTCTTTTACCTCATTTCATTGAATGATGAAAAGATAACAAATTGATTAGAGATGAACTTGTTTCTAATCGAATTCTTCATTATCAGAGACCCTTACTTATCCAGTCCTTTACAGGTTTGGGAATAAGAGAGTTTTCTTATCTTCCTTCAAAGGACCAATGTGCTACTTATGGAGTTTACTAAAAGACTTAAAAGCCAAACTTCATTCCTTGGGCAAAGGTACGGTGGCAGCTTTAAAGTTGGATTTCAATAGTGTTTCAAGCTCTTGCAACCAATAAATCTCATTTTTGCTACCATTCTCTGATGAAGTTGTTGGACTGTTGGTTGTATAGTTTGCGAATGACTTAGGAAGTGTATGAGTATGACAAAGAGAGGTTGGATACTAACCTCTTGATTAATATCCTTTCACTAGAAAGGTTTACTGGCTCTTTTCAGATGGCATTTTTCCTGAGTTTGAAATATTTCCCTTTTTTCAGATCGACTTTGTAGCCCATGATGACATCCCCTATTCTTCTGCTGGGAGTGATGATGTTTACAAACACATCAAAGAAGCAGGTGAGTCAGTGGTGGCTTCTCAAATTGTAGGACATCAACAGCAGCTGCAGGGGGTTTATTATATCTCTGTTTACAGAGGAGGAAGCTAGTTCTAAGACCATGACCTGTTTCTGGTCACATACAAGGCCTGAAGTAGAACTGAGATCTTATGGTTCCTCTTCTTGTCTTTTGGCATGGGCGTTCTCAACATTTCCTGCCCTTGCCTTCCTTTTGACAGCCGGTTTAATTTCAGGAAAACTTATTTACATATATTGACTTTCCTGTGTCTCAAATCCCAAATTTTTCCTGATCCCTGTGCCCTCAGTCTCCCCAGTTTCTACTCACAGTTCCCATTCCACAGTGTTGCCTTCCCCTTTCTATAGAACCATTTTCTAAGTCTGAAGATTCCCTTTTGTAATATAGAAGAGCTATGGCTATCCTGACTAGGCTTCCCTTATAAAGCAAATAAGTCCCATCATCTGGGCTAAACAAAGTCTTGTCATCTGTGTGTGTTTGTGTATGTGTGTGTTTTTGTGTGTGTATCGTGGTGTTAGGCATGTTCGTGCCAACGCAGAGGACAGAAGGTATATCCACATCAGACATCATCACGCGCATCGTTAGGGACTATGACGTATATGCAAGGCGGAACCTGCAGCGGGGATACACTGCCAAGGAGCTCAATGTCAGCTTCATCAATGTGAGTCATAGTCCCTTGGTTCCTCCAGGGCCCTGTAGACTGTGTACCTGCCCAGGCCAGTTAAACAGGGCTTAGTCTTCATGTTTCACTATTTTAGCATCAGTTTAAAGCTTTTAAATGTGTATTTATTTGCCTATAGCGGTGTGCCAGGCTCAGTACACTGACGATTACGTAGATTCAGTCTCTGCCCTCTAAAAGCTTATAGTTCAGAAAATGTGCCCTAATATATGAGAGTATACAGACAATTAGATAAAGTCCATAAATCTATTCAATATATGTAAAGGGAAAATGCTTTGATATTTGAAATTTAATAATCATTGAATTCATTTGATATTTGAAAGTTTTTTGCCTTTGAAAATCTGATTATTTCTTTGTAGACATAATTCTCTTTGGAGTTGAATGTAAAGATAATGTTACTAGCAACTCTCTAGTAAGTCATATTTATACTGCTTTATGATATAAAAAGTGATTGCATATATATTATGATTCACTATTTTATTTGATTCTCTACTCAGTAAAATAGATACTATTAATATATTCATTTTACAGATAAAGAAGCTGAAACTGAAAGTTCAGCGATTTTCTTGGGGTCGTTTGGCCAGTTAGTGGTATGGCCAACATTGGACTTAAGGCCTTTGCCTTTAAATCTGGGATACTTTGCACTGGATCAGTGGTTCTTAAACTTTTTGGCCTTGGGACCCCCAATTTTTTATTGAAAATTATTGATCCCAAAGGGCATTTGTGTGTGTGGATTATTTCTATGGATATTTACCACATTAAACATTAAAACTGATGCCTTTTACAAATGTTTACTAATTCATTTAAAAATAATAGTAAATCTATTATATGTTCCTATAAATAAAATATTTTTTATGAAAAATGCCATATTTTTCAAGACAGGGAAATTTAGTGATAAGAGTGGCATTGTTTTACATAGTCTTGCAAATCTCTTTACTATCTGGCTTAATGAAAGACAGGAGAATTTTCCTATTTGCTTCTGCATTCAGTCTGTTGCTATATGTTGTTCTGGTTGACATATGTGAATACCAAACCTCACATAGATATGTTGTTGGAAAAGTGAGGCATATTTTAATAGGCAAATAATGTATTAGTATTATGAAAAATAGTTTCTACTTTGGAGACCCCCTGAAGGAGACTCAAGGACCCTCAAGATCCTTAGAACATACTTGAAGAACCCTTGTATCATACTGTGCTGACTTTCTCTCCAACTTGATTAAGATGCCTGAATCTTCAAATCTAAAACAGATTATTCAGGCAGTAGAAACCGGCTATTCAAGGAATCCTTGTATAGTTTTCTATGCACTAAGCAGTATTTTATTCCCTCATTTTACTTACGAGCAAATTGAATCATAGGATGAAGAAAGATCTAAACTAGTGTTAAAGGCAGACCTAGAATTTATCGTCTCCATTTCCCAGATTAGATCTCTAAGCTATGCAGTTGGCATTTTCTTGACAGCTTGCCAGTTGACCTTGCCTTTTTCTGGACACCTCCATCAGAAATGGATGGTGTCTGAGCAGCTCATGCTTCAGGACTGAGTTTTACACCTACAGAATCCACCTGTGTTAGTTAAGTGTCTGCCTGTCTCTGGATATCCACTCTTAAGTTGTTATGAGTCCCAAGCCTGTATGAAGAACTTGGTATAAGATGATCATAACACATATTTATTCATATTTATCCTTTAAAATAAACAAATTGGGATGGGATGTGGATGAAAATTAAATTACAAGAATTATTAAATTAATACAAGAATTATAAGCAAGATATGTTAGAAACCTTCTTTTCCTTTTATAGCCCAGTCTAGGTGAGTATTTTTAAAAAGAGTTATTCCCTTCTCCAGGAGAAGAAATATAACTTACAGGAACGTGTAGACAAAGTAAAGAAGAAGGTAAAAGATGTAGAGGAGAAGTCAAAGGAGTTTGTGCAGAAGGTGGAGGAGAAAAGCATTGACCTCATTCAGAAGTGGGAGGAGAAATCCCGAGAATTCATTGGAAACTTCCTGGAGATGTTTGGCCCAGAAGGAGCACTGGTATGATCTTTCTCACTGGTTAGAGGGTATATATCCTTTTAAGCATTTGAACAGTTTTCCTGCTGCCTGAAAAAATTATAGAATACTTGAACAACAACAACAAAAGGACAACAAAAGGTTAGTCTGTTCTTCAGTGTTAAATGTTTGGTGACTGATAAAGGAGATTGTATACCTTTTGATAATTTCTTCAGTCTTAAATCAGCATCCTCAAAAGATCTAGTATCTAAGTCTTTAACCTCATTTGGCTTGCTTCACTGTTGTTCTTACGGTCTAAAGAAGAAGAATACTGGGTTAATTCTTACTTTTAAGAAATATACCTGTGTGAGCCTAAATATTAAAGAATCTACTTTGAAAAAGGAAGCGTCCTTTCCAAATTATGTGACAATGGCATGTGTGATCATTTAGCAGCAGGGATTTAGGCTAAATTCCAAGAAAGATTTCTTGAGGAGATTTGGATATTGGAAAGGATTATTTAAAGACCAAGGGAACTTTCAAAAACTTTTAAGACTGTGATAGGTAGCTTTCAGTTGTAAGTGGACTGATCTGTAATTTGGTCTAGAGGTAAAGGATTGTTGTAGAGATGGCTTTCTGAGGGCTTCCCTTCTTCTTTAGAATTCTGTGCTCTTTTAGTCAGCAGGTAGCTTACTGTTGTATAGAACCTCTTTAACATTTGTGCCTAGGAACTGCTGAAAGCCATTGTCTAGCTTATGATTCTGCATCCTCATGTGACCTAAAGTCACTGTGCAGTATCAGTTCAAGGTGGTTAGTTACTGAATCCCAGGATGACTCACCGAGGCACTGGCTGCGCACTAAAGTACCCTGTGATCTAAAGCCTCCTGGGCCTCAGCTTGTTCACTAGAGTGTGTGACCACCTAGTTGTTTTCTAGCTCAGAATCTGCAGTTCCTTAGTAGGGATCTAGCACCAACCAGAGGCTTCCTCTAACTTTCCTTTTATTATCCTCTCTATCCCCAGAAACATATGCTGAAGGAAGGAAAAGGCCGGATGCTTCAAGCCATCAGTCCCAAGCAGAGCCCAAGCAACAGTCCCACTCGTGAACGTTCCCCTTCTCCCTCCTTTCGATGGCCCTTCTCTGGCAAGACTTCTCCACCCTCCCCCCCACCAAGCCTCTCCGTACACAAGGGTGTTCAGTATGACATAAGTGAAGATGATGAAGAGGACTAATTTGCTTTCCCATTTCCCTTCTTCCTTCCTCTGTCCTTATCACCTCCAGCTGTCTTTCAAATTCCAAATTGTCAATTCCAACACTAAACTCAAGGACAGTTGTAGGCAAGGGAAGGAGGACCTGGGATGGAGATCAAAATAGCCTGTTCTCCAAAAGGCATCACTGAGAAGCAGAGGAGGGACTGCCTTAGAAGCCTCTCTTCATTCCCCTGCACCAGCCTCCACGAGGACATTGCTTTACTGTTTGCATTCAGATAATCTTAAAGGGAAAATAATAGTTTTTTTAATTAAAAAAATAGCCTTTTAAATGTAATAAATGGAGCCCCAACCAAGAGAGGAAAAAGATAGTATTGTTCCCAGAGGCCTTTTTTTCCCTTAATTCACTCTAATTTTATTTCTGCTCTGAAGCAGACTGACTTGCCAACTCCTTACACCTTATGTGAGCCATGCCAGATATGGCTTAGGGAAGATAATGTGAACTTCCTTATAATTTGATTTCCATTTTTTTCCATTATTTTTTGAAGGCAAAGCTGACCTCCTGAAGTAACAAATACCCTAAGCTCATTGCTGGCAAATGTGCTAAGGTGTAATAGGGAGCTCTCAGAGGAAGGTCTCTGGGTCTGTCTCTTTTCACCCCTTGAGGTGGGTCTCCTGGAAAAAATGCTACCATTGTGGTCCCTGAGGACAGTGGGTAAAGGATGATTCATCAAACAGTTTCCCTGAAATTTTAATATTTTCAGAAATTCATCTCCAACTTACCAAGCTGCCTAGGAGCCCTTGGTGGGCTTTTGCCTCTTTCTCTTTATGGCCTGCTTTTAGAGCACAGAGCATACTGTGACATTTGTGTAGGTGTGCACTCACATGTACACATTCATATGCAAACTCAGCTTCTAAACTGAATTCCAGTGGGGGAACAGTCTTGGCCCCAACTATTCCCATAGCTAGGACTTTACCTTGCTTCTACCAAAAAGGATACCACTGCAAGTGTTTGAACAGGCTTTCAGTGTGTTCTTTTAATCCATGTTCCCATGCCCACATTTAATGATTGTAGAAGAATCCTTGGAGCTTGGGAACCAAGAGTCAAGGACCTGCCTCCCTTTCTCTAACAGTAGCCACACACTCTAATCTCCTTTCCTCAGAACTTTCTTAACTTTGTTCAGTCCTTCCGATCTCTTCCTCCCTTCTGAGAGAGAGAGCAAACGGGCTCTTCACCTCTCTCCTGCAAAGCAGAGCCCATATTCCCTTCCCAGAGGTGAGACCTGAGTTAGGTGCAGACCTCCCTCTCTTCCTTCCACCTGCCATTCACCTGGGCCTGGTTTTGCCCTCAGGAGTACACCACTTGGCTCCTGTAAGGAATACGGATGCTTAAGGCTGTGCTGCTGCTGCTGCTGCTGCACATGTGCCTCTTTCTTAGCTTCACCATCCTGCCTCTCAACCAAATGACCAGCAGAGCAGCTATTACCTACCCCAATGCTCATGTAGTGGGCCCAATGGGAGGACTGCTTATGTCTGACTCTGCTCGGTTGCTCCTCAGTGCCCCTCGTGGGGGTGGAGTTTTAGTGTTTTCAGCTATGAAAACCACAAATTGCTTTCTGTGTTTGTTCATGTGTTGGGGCTGTTTGCCTCCCATGGCCTCCCCATATGAACACTTTCTAATAAAACCTGTTTTTTGTGCCTGCTAGATGACAAGTAATTGTCACAGGATTTACACTGTACCTACCCAGCAAGGCAGCTAGAATTCTTAAAATTTTAGCTGTCTAGAGAGGCTGCTGACATATCAAAGTGAAGGAAATAGAGGGAGACTTCCTCTGGATTCCCCAATGGCTTATGGAAACTGTGTTTCTGATGAAGCGTCATTTTTATTCTGGAGCCTTTTGGTTCTAATGAGATTTGGTTTGGGATCCTCTGAAACATTTAAAGTCAATTTCTTCCCTTATTATGCTGCTTCATGGCTTCATTTGATCAAGTGTTAATTTAACTTCTTTGTTTCAGTCAGGTAGGCTTCCTTTATTAGTGATATTGTTTCTATCAAGGACATTCTTCAGATTTTTTATTTTCTGAGGCTATGTATTTGAAGTCTGGTGGTGGGGAAGGTAAAGGTGTTACTGCTGAAATCTGTCCCCAAGGTCTTTTATGGAACACCCTCTGGAATGTCCTTTAGTATCTTGAATTTATAGTTTCTTCTCTCTTAAGATGTGTATTTACAAAGTTAGACCCTCAGAATATTGGCTTTTTCTACTTTCAGTTCTCCAGAAGTGTATTGACTTGGAGTTTTTAGCAGATAAGACTTACTCCTTTGTACCAGTGATTGGTGGGATACTCTTATTTGGATATGCTCCATCCTTAGCAAGTATCCTTTAGGCAAATCATTTACCCATGGAATTGTTAAACCCGAGTTTGTGTTCAACACTACCTTTTGACCTGTCTCAGGTAGACATCATCTAAACACAAATAATTTTTCATGATGTTGAGGCCTTTTGTAGCCTGAGCTGTTTGTTTGTATACCTTAAAGTCTACATTTAGACATCTTTGTGCCTGGAGAAAGGGGAAACCAAGAAAGGAAAATAATCCATACCACTGGAATGATGCTTATTTGACTATTTACCTAATTAAATGAAATTGGAGGAGAGAACTCTCTGTGCCATGATTACCCCCTTTGTTCTATGAAGATAGAGCTATTTCTCAGTGTCTTTGGGTCAGTGAAAGCAGTCAGCCCAAATTGGATGGATAAGGTGGGCCTAGCACAGCCTTAATAGAAGGATTAGAGCTAAGTAATGGTCTGCGGGTTAGAAAGAGATGTTTGTGACAGTCCTAGAGATGCCATGAGACTGACATTAAGGATGGGTCATTTTAGTAGCGGCCTCACTGTGGACTGGGCAGAACATCTACTTTCTCCATTGGCAAAGTCATCAGTCACCACAGTAGTGAAGAAATGAGATGAGGGGATTTACATGAAAAAATAGAAGGGGATTGTTTTCTCCTCCTTCGGCCTCTCCTGAGAAGTCAAAAAGCAGGTCGTGATCAAAGGCTTAGGTGAAAATATGAACCAGAGGGTTCTGTAGATTATGGAGAGAGGAAAAATCCCCCACAAAATAAAGGGAAGGATCTATACGCATCATTAATAAAGGGATTAGGTAACTTCTTTCTCTGCCACAAGAGCACCATAGCCTGTACCATAATTACATTTTTTTCTTTCATTGCCTGAGGCCAAGCATCTAATAAGTAGCACTGACAGAGGCACATCTTCATAGTACTTCTTTACAGTTCCATTTTTTGATTATCTTGATCGGAGTATGACCTCCTCTGTAAAGGAGTTTGATGCTTTTAGGACCTTAACTCTGGATTCATTCTCCATAATCTCTTCAGCTCAAGTACATTTGCCTTTTTCTTCTGTTAAAAGCCATAGCTCTCAAGAATTTTCTCTGTATATGGTATCATAGGGAGCCTGACCAATGTACGTGGGGAAAAAAAGAAAAAGGTTTGATGTTTTGTAAGTAATTATATTTTTTTTAACTCATCAATACAAGTATTTATAAGAATCTCTATTTTTCAGTCATGCCACAATGATTTGTACTTTTTTTCTTCTCTTGGAGAACAGGTTGTCATGGGATACAGAATGATCCCTCCTAGCTATTATTTTTCCAGATTAATAAATGGAACATGGTCTTGGGGTTATAATATTAAAATACTAATTTCCTTTAAAAAAAAACAAAGCATTTTCTTTCTGCCAAAGTCGTATGTAGTTTTGTGCTTGGCAGGGACAAGAAGGTTAAAAAGTGAAAGCATCTGTTTTACGTTAGGTTCCAGATTGAAATGACTCAGGTTAAGTTCATTCAGATTGAATGTGGACCTTCCTGACCCTATAAACAAAGATTTGTCACCTTAGATTGTTTTGGAGTTGAGGCTCCTGGGGAAAAAGAATTGTCTTGAAAAGAAACACAGGTCTTGGCATGGATGTTAACTTCATCAGTAATGCCATAGAGTCCAAAGGAGAGTTTTCCTCCATTGGTCTTTAGTCTGTCAGTTTCTGTCTGTGTGTTGTTAATCTGTTCAGAATTGTTTTGGCTTTTGTCATTCAGCCAAATAAATGCAAAGTGATTTTAACCAATGTTCTCATCCCATGTGTTTTTGACTTTGTGTGGTGTTTATTTTTTTGGGAGGAAAGGGAGATGGTACCTGTCTTCCCCTTTCCCTAGTACAGCTCTTTGTTCCTAATTTGTATTATCATATTGTGCAAACTGGATAATTTTGTATTATCTCAGGGACAATTCCTGCTATATAGCCTGGGAGGGAAGCTTTACCAAATTTTTACCACACAGAAATGAAACCTAGCCCTTGTGTCTAAATAATGCTTTTTTAGTTCTATAGCAAATGGGATGGTTTCCATTTTCATTTTGTTCTTATCCCACAATCTGATTTCTTTAAGGTTTTAGGCATGGCTAGATTATATTAATTATATGTAGTTTCAAAGGATCTGTTGCATTCTGGCAAGACTGGCAAATTTATTTTTCATTTGCTTTGGGCTGTGTCCCAGGTGGGTTATGGTGACATTTTATGTTCAAATGGACTTTTGAGTATTCTGGCCTTAGGCCTAAGACTTCTGTCTATGCTGCTCCCTACCTCCCAAAACAAAACCCTTACAATTGCAGAGTTTAAAACTCCATCATTTAATTTTTCTTATAAAATAAAATCTTTTCTTTCCCTCTCCCCACTCTTCCCCAGCACTTTATCACGTTAAAATATTCAGCTTAATCCCTGTAGTTACTTGCAGCCTACATAACGACAGTGAGAATTTCCCTCCTGTTGTCACATCTGGACTAGTGAAGAAAGACCTTTGCATTTTTGGTGGCTTCAGTTGTCGTTTGTTGGGAACCAGTCTGTGTTTGGTTAAGCTTTGGTTTCAGAGGATGGATCCGGAAAAGAGAAAGGTTTAATCCCCATCTTATCATCTGGCTTCCGATAATATATTCTTGTCAGTACGGTCAGCACAGAGGTCTCTACTATCAGAAGGTGGCAGTTCATCACTACAAGACATCACATGGATAACATTGAGAAACAAAGACAGCATCTTGCTGACAAATTCAAGTCTAAGTAAGTAGCCTGTTGAAAGGATTGTTGTTCACTCATTTCAGTCATGTTCAATTCTTCATTACCTCATTTGGTGTTTTCTTGGGAAAAATACTGAAGTGCTTTGCTATTTCCTTCTCCAGTTCATTTTACAGGTGAGGAAACTGAGGCAAAGAGCTAGTAAGTGTCTGAGGCCAAATTTGAACTCAGGAAGATGAGTCTTCCAGACTTCAGGCCCAGTGCTCTGTCCACTGCACCACCTAGCTACCCTGTTGAAATAATAATCCTGTTGAAAGGATTATTGATTTATCAAATGAACTGGAGAAGGAAATGTCAAACCACTCCAGGGTCTTTGTCAAGAAAACCCCAAATGGGGTCACAAAGCATCTGTTCCAATTGAATAACATATAGACAGCAGTGCCCAAGAATAATAAAAAATCATGCCACCTTGTGTTTGCATAGTACTACAGTAAAGATAGAACAGATAATATCTCCATCTTAGGGATCAGGAACTGTACCTAGAGAGGTTAAGATTGCTCAAGGCCATAATAAATTAGAGATGGAATCAGGACTAGTGTCCAAGTTTCATGGCTTTTAGTCTAGTCCTCTATGATTCTGAGATAAGTTTTATGAGCATATTAAAGAGAATGTTTATAGTGCAACTATGAATAAACTATTTTATTATACAATTCATCTCTGTTAGCATGACCTTCTCCTTGATGTGGATACTTATTCTTACCCCAGAAATCATGCGATGGAAACTAATAATCATAAGACTCCTTGAATTCTCCTCGTCTGGGCACAATGGCTAGCCTCAAGCTATTAGGTTTTCATTTCCTATCCCTATGTAAGGCAGAGGGGTAGAGGAGCAAGGTGGCTTTGACCTCTTAAAGATTCTCTTCACTGACTGAGCATCTGTAGGGGTTTGAGACAAGCCGAGAATGTCTCTACCTCATGTTTGTTTCTGGTGCTCTATCTACTGCACCACTTCTTGGGCTTTTTCCTGTTCTCCCTCTCCCACTCCCCAGCCTTCGTCTAGGAAGTGAATTAAGAATTTGTAGATACTCACCTTGGGACCTGATTTTAGAGGAAAGGGGTGGAGAACAAGCAATCTGTCCAGTACTGGCCAGTACGGAGAAGATGGAGGGCTGCAGGGCAGTTGCTACAAGGAGCAGCTGTAAATGAGAGCAAAGTGAAAGTGTGTCCCAGAATGTCCCCCTGTGTTTGGAGAAGAAGTGTATCTAGAGGGACCAAAAACAGTGAGTAACCTGGAGATCATGCCATGGGACATCAGTTAAGGAGCATGGAGGAAAGAAAACAAAGGGACATGCTCTGTGTCTTCAGGTATAAAAGGACTATCATATATAAGGAAGAACTTGTTCTGCTTGTCTCTGAAGGGCAGAACAAGGAACAGTAGGTGGAAATTGCAATGTTAGGTATAGGCTAAATGTAATGAAGAACTTCCTAAGAATTGCAGATATCCAACAGTGGAGTGTCTTGTTTTGGGAGTTAGTTCTCTTCACTTATAGTCTGCAAGTGTAACTGAATGACCACTTACTGGGGACCAGATGATTCTTTTAGTCCCTTCTACATGAGATTTTAAATGAGATTTTGTAATTCTGCATGAAGAGAGCAGAGGTCCTGTGATTTCCCAGTGTGAGAATAGGTAGCCTTCTAAGTTTTCATCTCTTTTTCATTGTGTATAGGTATAACTATGTTTTTACATATTGCAAGGATAGGAGAGTAGGGCACTCAGATATGCAAAATCCATGTGTACTAGAAAACCTTTTACTATAGTTTTCAGCCTCTTTCCTCATCAAACATTGGACCAGAACTGCTAATCAGGAGCAATAGCTATTGATTCAAAGCTCAAGAAACCCTGACTTAGCTGGAGGTGCTAATGCATAAGCATCAAAAGGGGCAGTCAGGAAGAACAGCATAAAGACTGAATTGGCCAATGCATTGATTATTCAAGTTAACCAACACTTAATAAGCCCCTGCTTTCCAAGTGTTCTATATAATGTGATCTTCATTACCTCTGCCTAGACCCCTCATCTCCCTTTGCTCCCAAGTGATATACTGCTGTTTATCCTAGAGAAGTTCCATTGTACCAATTTTCTTAGCTTAGTCAAAAGCAGGTTCTGAGTTTTCCTTAATTCTTTTAACAGGATTATAGACTATTTTATTTTGAAATGTGTGCTCACATCTTTGTTGGATAACTTTCAAGCACCAAATAAAAACTGGCAAGTTATAGAGAAACTAAGCAGATGATTTCCACAAGGTTATAACACTTTACACAGTCATTTAGATGGAAGTGATATTTAAATCCTTAACTCAGTTTTTTAAACCACATTTTATCTCATAAATGACATTCACATTAAGATATGGAAAAATAACAAAATAATAATATCAATAATGAAAACACTTCTTAAAAGTTAGTACATGCATCCTACATAGGGAATGTAATACATGCATAATTTGTTCTGTCCTCTGAATGTGCTATAAACAAGTCCTAGACCATTTGCTTCATAGGAGCTGTATTCATTTTGTTGTCTTTCTTAGCTCCAGAGTCTAATTCTTATCCTTCAAACAAATTCCTGGTGAAAATTTTCTTTGAGTGACCAGGACTGACATAATAGGGGTCTCACCCCTGTGGAGGTCCATGTTAATTAAGTTTATGTCTCAGAAAGTCAATGAACATTTATTAAGCACCAGTTATTCGTCAGGCTCTGTGTGCTAAGTGCTGGGGATACAAAGAAAGGCAAAGGACAGTTTCTGCTCTCATGGAGCTCACAGTCTAAAGGGTGAGACAACATGCAAATAATTAGATGCAAACAAGGTACATACAGAATAAACTGGAGCTGATCAACAGAGGCAAGTCACTATATTTAAGATGGATCAGGAAAGGCTTCCTGTAGAAGGTGAGATTTTAGCTGAAACTTGAAAGAAGCCAACAGATAAGAGATGAGGGGAAGATTTAAGGCCTGAAAGACAGCCAGCAGAAATGCCCAGAGCTGGGAGATGAAGCGTCTTGTTGGAGGAAGGGCCAGCAGGCTGAAGGGTCACTGGATCTCCGAGGAAGATGTAAGAAAAGTGAAAGGGAGCAGGGGAAACGGTATGGACACCAAAAGAGGATGATTTCTATTTATATGAAAATGGCACTGCCAAGGAGGCTTCAGCCCATCAAGGAATTTACAACTGGATCTTGGGACAATGAGGAAAACAATGTTTTGTTCCAGCATATTGAAGATTTTGGTAATAAGTTCATGAAAAGATCAAAGATTGTCAGATATGTATAGGCAGTTAAAGCTATATGGTTAGCAGAACTGTACCACATAAGTAGGAATATAGTACGCAGTAAGTTTATAGCTCCAAAAAGTAAGATCTTCCAGGATCTTTGGATCTGCTGCTACCAATTTAAATTCCTGGGAAAACTTGCCAACAAAAGATCTTTGTGATTTTCCAAAGAGATGTATTGTCCCCGTGATAAGGGGCCTCCCAACATTCCTCATCCTGAAACCTTCAATTCTTTATGCTACTCATGGGTAGGATCTCACAGCCACAGTGCTTTTCCTCATATGACCTTGGACTGCAGAAGGAGGGTTTTTTTCTCTAAGAACATTATTCAGTTGAAACTCTGTTATATGCTTAGCATCATTATCTAGAGTTTGCTAGACATAGAAGGATATGAGGGCAGTGTCTGCCCTCAAGAAAATTAGATTCTGGTTGGAGAAATAAAGCTATGTCATCAGACAATGCTATTAGGTATTGTATGTAGAAATACTCAGTTGATTCTGTGATCTCGTTACTTTTTAAGTTCCAACAATGCAGCTGGCCATCCTTCCATCTCTGCTCATCCTGTGAGATTCTTCCTTGATTTCACTGGATAGTGAGAGATTGCCAGTAGACTACTCTGGCTGTTGAACTGTCATCCTTTGCCCTCACCCCTTAACCAGTCCGTTTTTTCCTGTCATTCAGTTCCCTGATACGTTTTGCTCCTTTTTGTTGAAATCCCCTGTTAGTTATATGTTACGGGCTACTTTCACCACTTGCCCTCTGTATTTTTTAAATTTTTTTGAGACTCGGATCTCCCTATCTCACTTGAGCTAGAAGTGAAGCGACCACACATAGGCCCAATCCAGTACCACACAACATGGATGCTTTAACCTGCTTCATTTTTCCAACTTGGTCTAATTTGCTCCTGAGGCAGCCTGGTGGCCTTCCACTCCCAGGGCCCACCATATTGGTACCAGGCTATGTGGATACCTGATTAGCTTAACTGTGCTACAGCTCATCATTTTCAGTTATACCTGACTCTTCCTGACCCCATTTGGGGTTCTCTTTGCAAAGATACTGGAGTGGTTCGCCATTTCCTTCTCCAGCTCATTTTACAGATGGGGAAACTGAGGCCAACAGGGTTAATTGACTTGCCCAGAGTCACACAGCTAGTAAGTGTCTAATGTCAGATTTTGAACTCAGGAAAACGAGTCCTCCTAACTATAGGCCGGTCACTCTACCTACTATGCCACCTAGCTGCCTGTAGTAAGATATTATTAAATATAACCCAAATATATGAACAGTCAATATTGTGGACCATTGACAAAGTAAGAACTTAATATTGGTTTGAATTCTTGTGAAGGGAGGTAATGTTTGAGGGGGGCTTTGAAAGATAAGATTTGACTAGAGAGGAAAAGTAGGGGCTTCCAAGAGCATTAGCAGCTGGGGGGCTGGGAAAGGACTCCTGCAAAAAAGTGGCATTTGAGCAATCCTGAAACCAGAGCAACTAAAGAGGTGAAGGGAAGGGGGCCAAGTGTCCAAGGCACAGGGACAGCCAGTGCAAAACCATACAGGAGAGGGAGTGTCTCAGTAGGCTACTGTAGCTGGATTGGAGAGTGTATGGGGAGGTGTAAACTAAGAAATTTGGAAAGATAAGAAAAGGCCAGGTCATAAAGAGCTGTTATTATACTAGACAGGATTTAATATTTAAAGCTGGAAATAATAATGGGAGCCACTGGAGTTTATTGAGCCAGGGTAGGAGCAAAGATATGGTTAGTCGTGCGCTTCAGGATGATCACTTTGAGACCTGAATGGAAGACGGACCGGAGCAGGCAGACTTGAGGTAGGGAGACTGGTTAGAAAGTTATTGCAGTAGTGCAGGCACAAGAAAAAGAGGGCTTATACCAGGTTGGAGACCATATGCAGGGAGAGAGAGGGATATAGTAGCTGTTGCAAAGGTAGGAATGACAAAACTTGGCAAAGGATTGAATACAGGGGGTGAGTGAGAAGAGTCAGGGATCACGTCGAGGCTTCAAGCCTGGGTGATAGGAAAGATGGTGGTGCCTTTGACAATAATAGGAAAGTTTGGAAGAGAAGAGGGTTTTGAGGGGGAGATAAGTTCTGTTTTGAACATGTTGAGTTTGAGATATCTATAGGACATCCATCTTGAGATGTCCAGGAGGAAAGATGTATGACTGTAGCTCAGGACTCAGGCTGGATAGATAGATAAGGGAATCATTTCTGTAAAGAGGATAATTTAATTCTTGGGAGCTGATGAGGTCACCAAGTATAGAGTAAAAAGAAAACAATCAGGACATAGCTTTGGAGGATACTATTTGCATTGTTTTGTGTTTCAGTTATTTGTATTGTAATTATTTGTAAACTCTGAGAACAAGGACTGTATCTTAACTAAGCTTCTCCTCTAGTACCTAGAACAATCTTCTCTATGTGGTAGTTGCTTAATAAGGGTTTTTTAAATTGTATTAACCAACATGTGAGGAGATGATGTAATAGCACTGGAAACAGTAAGACATGAGATATTAAAAAATATAAAGGAAGATGTGAATCATAGTTGGGAAGTGGGGGATGACTAAGAGGAGAGAGTTAAAGATAATTCAGAAGTTCTAGTGGATAAATGGGGGGATGATGGAAAGAAAGAGGGAATTTACAAAGGAGGTTCTGTTTTGAGTATTGGCAGGTCATCTAGGTGGAAACATCCTGAACTCAGATGGGGTTATAAAATTGTTGGTCAGGTCCAAGAAAGGATGATGGCTAGAAATCTGGAAGCCTGAACGTTGACAGTTGGAGAACTTCCTGAGGCAGGTTACCAGAGATTATTATGTCATATTGAAGTCAGCTGAAATAACTGGAAACCTGGGGAAACATGACAAATCTGCCATTTGAAGAAGTTTTAATATAGAAGAAGGGAAGTTAGGTGGTACAGTGGACAGAGCGCCAAACGTGGAGTCAGGAAGCCCTGAGTATAAATACAGCTTCAGATACTTAAAGCTGTGTCACCCTGGGCAAGTCACTTAACCCTGTTTGCCTCAGTTTCTTCCTCTGTAAAATGAACTGGAGAAGGAAATGCAAACCACTCCAGTATTTTTGCCAAGAAAACCTATAACAGGGTCATGAACAGTCCAACACAATTGAAAAACAACTAAACAACAAAATGGCAAATATTTAAGGCTGCTATCTCTACATACCATGGGTACTCTGAATGCTTTGCTCCTCAAATTTTCCTTCCAGTTTTAACTTCTTTTCCCTCTCCCTGATTCTTTTAAATTTTGGCTCAGTTGAAGACAGATTAATTTTCTGGCTCTCCAAACTTAGAGGAACCCTAGGGACACCCAGAATTCCTTTTTGGAAATTTGGGGCTAAGGGGAGAATTTCATAGCTTGGGATCCTGTGTCTCTCAGGTGATGGAACTTACAGCATTTGTGCACTTTGGTGCAGTTACCTGAAAGACAACGAATTTGCCTCCCATGTTCTGCTCTCTGAGGTGTAACCTGGCCTGGCGGAAGAGGATGCCCAGGGCCCAGAGTGCCAGTAAGGTCGACACACCAATGACGACGTTCATCCACATAGCTGTGCTCTTTTCAGAGATCTAGGTGGGACAGAGAAGAAAGGAATCGGTGATAGAATTCTGCCCAGAATCTTTCTCCTCATGTTGATGGCAAGAAGGAAGAGGCTGTAATGTCATTTCCCACATAAACCCCTACTACCTCTACTATGCTCCAGCTGGCCAGAACGGGCTCTCAACTGCAGACAGAGGGTGTGGAATGAGACTCCTCCTGGCCCCTTCCTACTTACCTCTGCCGGATCATAGATGCCATCAGGTACCAGCAGCAGGCCCAACAAAGTAAAGACCATTTTGAGGAAGGCATACTGGAATGGGGCCAGCATCAGCACCCGCAGCTTCCTCCTGAGGAGAGTGGGAGAGGGATATTGACACAGAGCCCACTCCTCCTTTGCTACCCCATGAAGCACTTTGGTTGTGCTCAGAGAAAGAAGATAACCATAGTGGCTACTCAGTTTGTGTTAAATGAATCTTCTGTCTTCTGGGCATTGAGACAGCATAGGGTTGGTGGGAAGGGACCTGAGAAGGAGCTAAGACCCAAGTTCAAATCATGTCTCAGACAGGACATATACTAGCTCTCTGATTTTGAGTAAGTCATCCAACTCTTCCATTTTGGTTTCCTCATCCGTAAAATGGGGATAATAATACACCTGTCTCCCAGGTTGTTGTGAGGAACAAATGAGAGAACATGTAAAGCACTTTACAGACCTCCAAGTGCTATAGAAATGCTATCCTTATTACAATACTGAGATGGCAGGGCACCCATATTTGGGCTCCCACACACCCCTCATGTCAAAGAGGACAGCTCCTGGGCAAAATTCAGTGTTAAGGCAATTAGGTGGTATAGTGGACAGTGTTGAACTTGGAGTCAGGAAGACCTGAATTCAAATTGGGCCTCAGGCACTTTAACTAGCTCCCTGAATGGGTCACTTAACCTCTTTCTCAGTTTCTTCAACTTTAAAATGGGATTCATGGGACCTGCCCCTCAGAGTTGTGAAGATTAAATGAGATAATATTTGTAAAGTGCTTAGCACAATTTAATAAATGCTTACTTCCCTTCCCCTCCCCAAGGACTAAGGAGAATGGCAGAGAGGAGCCTGATCTGCACTGGCTCACTACTGCTTGGAGATTACTATGGGGCTGGGGGCAGGGGTGGGGCATGGGGGTTGGTTGACAGCCTCGGAGCTTCAGTATGCTTCCACCAGTAGATGTTCTAAATGAGTCCTCACCCTGGCAAGGCAAAATTTCTAGAGGAAAGGGCTTTTCACAAGCATGGTTCTATGATTCCCAACCTTTTCACCACTGGTATTGTCACTCTGAGCCATGGTCCTCCTCTCCTGAGTACTAATCTATATACGTTCATATTCACTCTCTCTCTCTCTCTCTCTCTCTCTCTCTCTCTCTCTCTCTCTCTCTCTCTCTCTCTCTTTCTTTCTTTCTCTTCTGTTCCCCTCCCTCTCTTGTCTGTCTCTCTCCCCCTTCCAT
>CM053596.1:233398100-233424165 GCA_028646575.1 Pseudocheirus occidentalis | reverse complement strand
TCTGAGACAGTACTGCTCACCCAAGAAACTGGGTGGCTGTTACCAGACAGAGGTGTTTGGAGAGAGTCTTCCTGAGCAGAGCACCTCCAGGGACCTGGATCTCACAGTTCCCACCCTCAAATAGGTGTGGCCCCTAAAACCTCAGCCAGAACATGCCACTGCGGATCCGGTTGTAGTCAGGGAGTTGTTCGATGGGACCCACTGCAGCCACTGCAGGGCACTGGTCATACAGGTATTTGGAGCAGACTTCCCGAACAACACTAGCATCAATCTCCGAAACCCGGCTCTCCCATTCAGACAAAGGTATGCGGCGGCCATAAGTGAGAAGGCTATGTCCAATGTCTTCACACACAGGGGTAGTACCATCCAGATGAGACACCAAAGCATTTCTCAGGATGTTTTTGCCCCTCATCACTTCACTTTCTGTGGCACTGGTACACAGACGCACCCACTGGCCCTGAAGGAAGAATACCATATCATCTATGTTCATTTTATCGGTGACAAAATGGATGCCAAACAAACCGGTTTCTGAGTAGCAGATGTTGAAGGTCTGGAAACTCTGGCAGAGCTTGTTTGCCACAGAAACAGATGCCATTGGACTCGACTGATGCACACCCCCTCCATAGGTACAGTCATAGTGACCAATGATCGAGTTGGCTACTGAGTGCGCAATATTATCAGGGTTGGCCCAGCCTGGGCCCTCAACTGCCATAGCCACGTGAGCTAGAGGCATAGCATCATCCCGGTGACGGATCTCACTGCCTGTGAAGCGGCAGGACGAAAGGAGAGGCACAGCATCCTCAGCATATTCATTGGAGACACTGCCAAAATGCTTCTGAGCAAGGTCCACTAGTTGCTTGTGCTCCACACCACCTGCAGCAGCCAGCACCATTCGAGGGGCCTTGTAGTAAGTATCAATGAACTCAGCCAAGTCTTGCCTAGACAATTTCTTAGCATTCTCACTGTGTCCTTCCACAGCCTGGGCAAGGGGAGTGCCTTGGTAAGCAGTGGCATGAAGATAGTCAAATACCACATCCTGCAAGGAGTTGTCATTCTCCTGCATTTCTTGAAGAATCACATTTCGCTCTTTTTCAATCTGAGAGTCTTCCAAGCTGCAGTTCTGCACAATGTCACCCAAGATTTCAACAGCTCTAGGAAGGTCCTTACTCAGTGCTTTGATATAATATGCAGTGTGTTCCCAAGTGCTATAAGCATTTAGATGGGCACCCATCCTCTCTATTTCTTCTTCCAATGCTTTCCCAGGACACTTCTTTGTGCCCTTGAATGCCAAGTGTTCCACAAAGTAGCCAGCTCCATTGTTGGTTTCATTTTCATATCGGCTGTGAACATCTATCCAAACTCCCACTGTACAGGTATGTTGGCTGGAGTCCTCAGAAGCCACCCGGAGCCCATTGTCCAGTATAGTGACCTGGGTTGCTGGAATGTTCTGGAGAGTCTGAACAAAGGTAGCTGCACTACAAACTGTGGGCAGCTTTAATAGAGAAGGCGAGCCACCGGCGCGCAAAAGGGTCCGAGCAGCGACACCGCCGACCCGGCATACAGAGGAGGCCGCCATCTTCTTCCCTTCCTTCCCTCGGGCTGGGCGGAGCATCCTTTCTTTCTTTCTTTCTTTTTTTTTTGCTTTTTTTGGAGGGGAAAGGCAGGGCAACTGGGGTTAAGTGACTTGCCCAAGGTTACATGGCTAGTTTTTGTGATAAGTGTCTGAGGCCGGATTTGAACTCAGGTTCTCCTGAATCCAAGGCCAGTGCTCTATTCCACTGTTCCACCCCAAGACCTGGTAGTTTCTTACAGCTTTCTATCTGAAGAGATTTTTTTCTCTTATACTTGTTATTTCATCAATATTGGAAATTTCCAGGAAGGAAAATCCTTCTACCTATGAAGACCACTTCTTATTCTACAACTTAAAGTATTAGAGAGCAATGGTCAATGGTCAAAGCACCAATAAGATGCTAATGAGACTTAGGGAGTATCTATAAAGTCACATCTGGTGAGAGTATGTTCCTTAATTTTTCATGTTCAAGGCCCTTCATCCTGTCCCTCACCTTTTACACCCACTTTTTTCAGCAACAATGGATTCTTCATTTTATATGGGAATTAAGATGAAGAATTATAGTGTTCAACTCCTAAACTAAAGAGAAAACACTACCTTCTGTTCCTCATCAGACTTTTACCCCAAAATTAATAACAACAAAATCAAATCCAAGCTAAGTCAAATCAATATAAAGGTCTATGCCAATCTTTGGTTCTTGGATATCAGATCTTGAGGACAGTTCTGGGGTTCTGGTGAGTATCTAGAAACATTCTTTATCCTATTCCATAGGAGAAGAGGGACAAGACCAGCTGCCACTCTCTTAAGAGTGGAAGGGGCTAGAGAATGAAGAATGGATACATATACCCAGTCTCTTACCCGATGCTCTGCCAGAAATTCAGGTGTTAGTGTCCAAGGGGCATTCCTCACCACCTCATCAACATAGCGGCAGTGCTGAACTGCATCGTAGCGTTCATTTTCATTCATCACTGTGAAGCCCTTGAAATTGTGTGTCAGCTCATCACTGCAAACTGAGTCCATGGACACCATTAAGTTATCAAAACAAAATCATGTCTGCTTGCCCAACCCCCAGCTTGTATTCTTTCCCACCTTGAAAATGAACCAATCTCTGCAGGCTGAACAGTTTTCTATACATAGCTAAGCCCCAAAATTAAAGTGGTTGGATAAGCATTTTCCTAACTATAGATGCACATCCCTCCACAGGAATTGTAAAGACTTTATGTGTTAAGAACTTTCCCAGAATGGACACAATAAAGGTCTTGGAATGAATACACTTAATTTAGCTCTTTCTGGCACAAACTTAGCTGTCTGCTCCTAGTTCCACTGATCAGTACCTATATATACAGCTGGATTGGTACTACAACAATTGCTTGTAGTATCTCAAGTGGTCCAATATAAGAAATGCAAACCTAGGCCAACTGGACAAAATAAAACAACGACATTCCAATGACTCAAGAAACTTAAGCTAAAAGTAAATGAAGGAAATATATGGCATCTCTGCTCAATAAGCAAAGAAGTTCTATTCTCTTGATTATAGTTGCTCCTGCTTTGTATTTCAGTATTAGAAAGAAAGGAAGGGGACTCATATTTACATCTTTCTGAACAAAAGTAAAAAAAAAATCTTTCCTTACCTCCCACAATAAGGTATGTGTTAGGGAATAGGTTCTTGGCTTGCATCAGAGCCCGGGCATGACCAGAGTGAAATAAGTCAAATATGCCATCAGCATAAACCCTTACAGGTCGATCACCTTAAAATGAAAGATAAGAATGCCTTAATAAAAAGAACTGATTTATCATCTTATACCCTTTGTAAATGGCACTGAATCAGATCATAGTTAGACAAGGTCAACCCTTCCGGAGAGAGATCAGTTTCCTTCTATGAAAATGACAAAAAATGTCATTAGATTCAACAACTGTCTGACCACTGTGCCTACCAAATGATCTGGAATTTGACACCTCTCTCTATACTTCCCTTTTGAAGTGTCTCTGATTATCCATTCAAACTGAGGGGATTAGAAATAACATCCCTACATTTTCCTGTACAGTAACTAAACATAAAAAGTCACACCATTAAAAAGAAACTAGAATAATGAAAGAAAGTTAGTTCTTTGGATAAGTAGCCTCAGATAAGAACTGTTATATACAAAAGGAACAGGGCAACTGCAAAAGATAAACTGAATCATTTCAATTACATAAAATTGAAAAGGTTTTATACAAATCAAATCAATTTCAGCTAAAATTAGAAGAACTTATTTGGAGGAAAATCTTTGCAGCAAATATCTCTGACAAAGATATGAAAATCAAGTTTTGTAGGGTAATGACACAAACCGAAGTACACAAGCCATTTCCCAATAGAGGAGTAGCCAAGGGATCGGGCAGTTTTCTTTTTCTTTTAAAAATTTTATTGTTATATCACCTACATTTCCTAATAGGAGCAGCTAGGTGATGCAGTAGAGTCCAAGGTCTGGAATCTGGAAGACTCATCTTCATGAGTTCAAATCTGGCCTCAGACACTTACTAGCTGGGTGACCCTGGGCAAGTCACTTAACTTTGTTTGCCTCAGTTACTCATTTGTAAAAAGAGCTGAAGAAGGAAAGGGCAAGCCACTCCAGTATTTCTGTCAAGAAAACCCTAAATAAGGTAACCAAGAGTTGCATATGACTGAAACGACTGAACAATAACAAACGTTTCCTAATATATCTCTTCCTACTCCCAGAGAGCCAACCCTTGTAACCAAGAATAAAACCAGAGTTAGAAAAACAATTCTGCAAAACTAACTAACACATTTGGAGTTTTATACACATAGATAAAGAGAAGTACCCTCCTCATATCTTTTCTTTGGGGTAAAGTTAGGTCACCATAATATCACAGTATTTTGTGTTTCAATTGTTTTACTGTTGTTGTTCTTTCCATTTCCATCTTTATATTAAGAATGCCAGCTTTTTAATAAAAGAATGGTCATTTGACTGTCTCTGATTTGTAAAAAGTTTTGTAATATTTAAAGTGCTATATAAATACTATTGTTGTTGTTATTGTTTAATCTGCAAGCTGGTTACCTCGGACAAACTGAGATCTGGCAAAGACTTTAGTTTAAAAAGGCCAAGGTCTCCCATTGCATCCAAGGGCCATCTCCAGTTGCCCTGATCTACATCGTACCACTGGGACGGCTCAGGAGGAGAGAGTGAAGCTGGTAATTGCACATCCCTGCCTCACTTAAATCCAATTCACTTGCAAGTCATGATATCACCTTCCCAATGTGATGGTCCTCTTTGAGAATGAAAGAGAAACAACAACAACAATTCATTTTTATAGCCATGCTGGTTCTGCTTGCTTCACTTAGCATCAGTTCATAAGTCTTCAATACTTCTCTGTATTCATCAAATTCACTGTTTATTTAAACCAGTAACATACCATTATATTCATGAACCACAACTTGTTTATCCATTTCCCAATCAATGTGCATCTACTTTCTTTCCAATCCTTTATCATTATAAAAATTGCTGCCATAAAGGTATTAGTGTATATGGGGCCTTTCTTTTTATCAATGACCTTCTTAGAGAATATGCCTATCAGCGAGGTCTCTGGAGTCAAAGGAATGAGCATTTTAATCTTTCTTAATTTAATTCCAAATTGCTTTCCAGGATGGTTAAACCAATTCACAACTTTGTCAACAGTAAATATCTTTGCCAATAGATTTTTAAAAGGAATGCAAGTCATAAACAGACATATAAAAAGGTGTTTTGGTTTGTTTGTTTTTTGAAAGAACTTCCTTCAAATTATTTTGTCCCATATCCTCAGTTTTAGGCCACAATATACCAAACCTAGTCAGCATTAATCTAAAAGGATCAGATTAGGTCTAGCTTGATCACAAAGATCTTCAAGAGAGGAAAAATAATGCACTACCTATTTCAGAGCACTACTGTGAGAAAAGTACTTTGGAAAACATAAAATATGAATTATTTCTTCTTGCTGCAATTAAAGATTTTTATTTTTTATGTATCTGTTCTCCCCAATTACATGTTAAAACAATTTAAAAACATTTTTGTTGTGTTTTTTCCCAATAAAGTCAATTATTTATTAATGAGTAAATGGTCTGCTTCACAGATAATCCATTGTGACCATTTCAAAACTGCTGGCTAGGGGAGGATTGGTAGAGAGGGAATGCTTTATTTATGTTTTAAAAATAAACACCGATTATGGATTATTTCTCATATTCCTTTCTAAAAAAATGTCATACCTTTTCCCCTCTGTTAGTGAAAAGTAAGAATTTGTTCAGCTGTTATTTTAGAGGTCATGATATAATTGAGGGAGAAAAGAGACTCTGCCTTTATGCTTTATTCTTTATATGGGTATTGTTAGAGTTTCTTGAGGTTCTATCCTGGGCCCTCTTCTCTTTTCCTTCTACACTCACCAGTTTGTAGGGGTTTAACTATAATCTTAAAATATCACTTTGGCAGCTAAGTGGTGCCATGGATAAACATCAGTTAGAGTTCAGAAGATCTGAGTTCTAATCCAGCATTGGACACTGTAACCCTGGGCTTAATTTCTGCTTATCTTAGTTTCCTCATCTATAAAATGGAAATGAAACAACTTCCCAAGGTTGTCGTGAGGATAAATTATATTTGTAAATGCAATTTGTAAATCTTAAAGCACTATATAAATGTTAGTTATTATCATAATAATAAATGACTTGCAGTCCTAGTCTCTCCTCTGAATTTCTATTCTGCATCACCAAGTGTCTATTGCAGTCTGACAATCCCAAATGTATGTCCTAGAACAATTTATTCAATAATAATAATACTGTAAAGACAAATAATCTTGAAAGGCTTAGGAATGCTAATCAATTAACCAACCAAGATGGCAGAGAGCTCATGATAGATGATACTTGATGCCTATTTCCTTGACAGTGATAGACTCAGGGTGCAAACTGAGGCATATTGTTTTGGACATGGCCAATATGGGAATCTGTTCTGTTTAACCACGTATGCCTGTAAAAGGGTTTTGTTCTTTTCCCTCTCCAAACTTCCTTATTTCTGCTGAAGGTACCACACCATCCTTTCAGGTTCCAGGTTCAGAATCTTAGCATTGTCTCTGACTCCTCAACACCATACATTCAATCAATTTACAAACCATGCCATTCCTACCTCCACAACTATGTTGTATATATTAGTATCAATTCACTTTATATTTATGATATATGTACATATATCTGTACTTGTTGCCTCCCCCACTAGAATGAAAGCAGGGATTGTTTCATTCTTTGTACTTGTATCCCCCAGTGCCTAATACCATACATGATACACAGTGGTGCTTGTTGACTGAATCAATGATTGAGGTGGTTCCCTGCACAGGCCTGAGCACAAGTATGACTAAGAACTAGACCAAGAAGAAATTCATGGTTTCTTCCTTAAGTTTTCACAAAGCAGATATTAATAAAGACTAGATGTCTCATGCTGAACTATCCTAGATTTCAAATTCCTTTACCTCTTTATACATTTCCTCAAATTATCCTCATCAACATATTTTGTTTTAATCAGACCTGATGTGTTCTCCTCCACCTTCCCCTCTCCCTCTTTTATCTTCTCTACTCAGAAAGTCAAAATTTACTTGCTGATATTTTAAAAATTTCTATTTTCCAAGGAATGTGGCTTTTTCACTTCCTTTAAACCCAACCCAAATCCTACCCTCTAGAGGAAGCCTCTCAGCCCCTCTTAATTCCAGTGCCTTCCTTTCCTCTATTATTTCTTATTTTTCCTGTATATAACTTGCTTTGTATAAAATTGTTTGCATATTGTCTCCTAATTATATTGTGAGCTCCTTGAGGAAAGGGACTTCCTTTTGTCACTTTTTGTCACAGTGCCCAGTACACAGTAGGCGCTTAATAAATGTTGAATGATTGATTCTGCTGTCCACTCCTCCATATTAGGCCTTTCCAAAATGGTCACATGTATATTTTCTCTCTGGCTTTATCCACTGTTTCCTAGATCGCATCCATCTAACTCTAACATTGTACCATTAAACCTCCCTATGAAAACTTCAGGAACACTCTTCTCTACATCAAGCACAAGCTCAAAATTCATTAAGTATGATTTTTGCCTTTGATTTTCTTATGCTGGTAACACATAAAATTTAGTCACTTGACTACTGGCCTAACAAATCAGAAAAAGAAACAAAAGAGAGAAAAAACACTGATTTGAACCATGACAAACAGAAACTTCAGTAGCCTTGTTGCTGTTTATTTTCAGGTTTAAGCTCTAGTTACTTTTCCAAAGGTTTTCCACTATACCTCTATTTTCTATACTTTTATACCACCTATGGCCAAGTTTTTACAAGGGTCCCTAGGCTTGAAGTCAGAGGACCTGGATTTAAACTGTGCTACTTTAAGTAAACCATGTGACCTTTAGCAAGCCACCCCCTTTTTCTAGGCTGCTATTCCCTTATCTGTAAAATGCTGAGGCCTCTAAGTTTGCTTCTAGCTCTAAATCTCTGGTCATAGGAGCAAGCTAAATGACACCTTCTACAATAAAATCTTTCCCCATAAATGACCTTACACACTAAAGAACCCTTGCAAATAGCAAATATTTAGTCCATATTTCAAATACACATCATCATGTATGATGGTAAATTGTGTATGTGAATTATCTCCCCTATTTAACTATAATTTCTTTGAGGGTGGAAGCTATTTTACATATCTCTGTATCTCCACTAACATCTAGCATAGTATAAACATGTAATATATGCTTGTTAAATTTGAATTTATTGAAAATGAAAAGTCTAAAAGGAAAAAAAGGTGACCAAGAACCAAGAGACTGGAGAATATATGTTGAAGGGAAATTGGATAGTATAACATAAAGAGCACAGATCTCAGATACAAGGCGACAGTTCTAGTCCCAGGAATGTCGCTGATATCTGTCACTATTGGAACCAAGGCATCACAACAAGAACTGTCATAGTTTTGATGAAATTAACTATGAATACCTTGTTTTGTAGGGTAATTATTTATACAAAAGTTTAGTCATCACTCATTAAGGTTAAAGGGACTAGTAAATAATTTGTACAGGCTTTGTTGAGTTAAATGATCTGGCACTTATGAATATTCCACTTATTTTCAACTTTCACCAAAAATGGTCCACATTTTACACAATTATATTTGGTAATAACACTTTGTTCAGGGTTGAGCACACCAATGGAGAACTCAGCTCTTCAGTAGGGGAAATATCAAGTGCTGCTGCCTCCAACTGAATCCCTTATCACATGACTGAATTTGACCCTTGAACTAAATGTCTGTTGGCATTTTGGAATTTGACTCCCTCTTACAACGTTACAGTAACTGTGTTTCTAATCTGGGTTTGTTACAGTCCTGTCCATAACATTATTTATTAAGCCATACTGACTCATATTAAGTACTCTGCTAATCAAACGATTAGAAGTAACCAGAAGCTATCACATCACAGAAGGAAACATTAAACATGAATAGAGCTGAGCTATTTGGCAAAACTAAAGCACTCTGTGGAGTCTGTCGTTTTGTGAAGATTAACGTGCCAGGCATCTTTCAATATACTGTCCATAGGTGCTATGGCACTGACATTATGAAGCGTTCATATTTATAATAATTTACTACTTTTAAAAAGTTATTTTATTTTTTCCAATTATATGCAAAGACAATTTTTAACATTCGTTTTTACAAAATTTTGAGTTCCAAATTTTTCTTCCTTCCCCTCTCTCCTCACCTCATCCTAAAATGGTAAGCAATTTGGTATAGATTACATATGTGCAATCATGTAAAAGATATATCCATGATAATCATGTTGTGAAAGAAGAAACAGACCAAAAGGAAAAAAAAAAGTATGCTTTGATTCGCATTTAAGGTTCATTCATCCTTTCTCTGTATGTGGACAGTATTTTCCATCATGAATCTTTTGTAGTTATCTTGGATCACTACGTGGTTGAGAAGAGAGAAGTCATTCCTAGTTGATCATCACACAATGCTGCTGTTACTGTGTATAATGTTTTGCTGGTTCTGCTCATTTCACTTTGCAACAGTTCATGTCAGTTTTTTCTTTTTTTTTTCTAAATTACAATCATACACCACAGCATGCTCAGCCATTCCTCAACTGAGGGACATCCCCTCAATTTCCAATTTTTAGCCACCACAAAAACTGCTAAGATATTTTTGTGCATGTGGATCCTTTTCCCTTTTTTAATGATCTCTTTGGAATACAGACCTAGCAGGGGCATTGCTGAATCCAAGGGTATGCAGTTTGGTTGCCCTTTGGGCACAGTTCCAGATTGCTCTTCGAAATGGGTAGATCAGTTTACAACTCCATCAACAATGCATTAGTGTGTGTCCCAATTTTACCACATCTCCAACAGTCATCATTTTCTTTTTCTGTCATATCAGCCAATCTGACAGGTCTGAGGTAGAACGGCAGAGTTATTTTAATTTTCACTTCTCTAACTTATAGCAATTTAGAGCATTTTTATATGATTATAAATAGCTCTGATTACTTTGTCTGAAAACTACCTGTTCATATCTTTTGACACTGATCAACTGGAGAATGCCTTATATTTTTATAAATATGACTCAGGTCTCTGTATATTTGAGAAATGAGGCCTTTATCAGAGACACGTGCTATAAAGATTGTTACCCAGTTTTCTGCTTCCCTTCTAATCATGTTTGTACTGGTTTTGTTTGTATAAAACCTTTTTTAAATTTAATATAATAAAAATTATCTATTATACATTTTATAATGCTTTCTATCTCCTGTTTGGTCATAATGTCTTCCTTTCTCTATAGATCTGACAAGTAAACTATTCTTTGTTCTCTTAATCTGCTTGCATTACCCTTTATGTCTAAATCATGTATCCATTTTGACCTTATCTTGATAGATGGTGTAAGATGTTAGTCTATACCTACTTTCCCAAGTTTTCTCAGCAGTTTTTGTAAAATAGCTGAGTACTTAGCCTAGGGATGGGGTCTCTGGGTTAATCAAACATTAGGGTACTATGGTCATTTACAGCTGTATCTTGTGGGCCTAATCTATTCCACTGATCACCACTTCTATTTCTTAGTACCAGACAATTTCGATGATAACCATTTTATAATACAGTTTTAGATCTGGTACTGCTAGGCTACTTTCCTTTGCATTTTTTTCATTAATTCCCTTGATATACTTGACCTTTCATTCTTCCAGATGAATGCTGTTTTTTCTAGCTCTATAAAGTAAAATTTTGGTAGTTTGAAGTAAATTAGTTTAGGGAGAATTGTTATTTTTATTATATTGGCTTGGCCTACCCATGAGCAACTGATATTTTTCCAATTGTTTTTATCTGATTTGTGTGAAAACTGTTTTTAACTGTGTTCATATAAATTCTCAATTTGTCTCCGCAGGTAGCCTTTCAAGTATATTATACTGTCTGAGGTTATTTTAAATGGAATTTGTCTTATCTCTTGCTGATGAACTTTATTGGTAATATGCAGAAATACTAATGATTTATGTGTGTTTATGTCCCACAACTCTGCTAAAGTTATTAATTATTTCGACTAGTTTTTTAGTGGATTCCCAAGTATTCTCCAAGTATACCACCATATTATCTTCAAAGAGAGAAAGTTTTGTTTCTTCACTCCTATTCTCATTCCTTCAATTTCTTTTTCTTCTCTCATTGCTATAGCAAATATTTCTACTAAAATACTGAATGATAGTGGTGATCTTATTGGGAAGGCTTCTAGCTTATCCCCATTGAAGATAATGCTTCCTGATGGTTTTAGATAGATACTACTTGTGGAGGCTAGGTGAACAGTTAATAGAGCACTGGCCCTGGAGTCAGAAGGACCTGACTTATCTGGCCTCAGACACTTGACACGCTTACTAGCCACGTGACCTTGGGCAAGTCACTTAACCCCAGTTGCCCTGCCTTCCACCCTCCAAAAAGCCAAAAAAAAAGATAGATACTGCTTCTCATTGTAAGGAAAGTTCTCTTTATTCCTATGTTCTCTAGAGTTTTGTTTTCTGGGTTTTGGGTTTTTTTTTCCCGTCTTTTTGGAGGGAGAAAGTCAGGGCAACTGAGGTTAAATGACTTGCCCAAGGTCACGCAGCTAATAAGTGTTAAGTGTCTGAGGTCACATTTGAACTCAGGTCTTCTTGACTCCAAGGCTCTACTCACTGCACCACCTAACTGCCCCTGTCTAGTGTTTTCAATAGGCACAGGTGCTGTATTTTGTTAAAAGGGTTTTTTGCATCTATTGAGATAAGCATGTGATTTCTGTTGATTTTGTTAGTGATATGGTCAATTATACCGGCAGTTTTCCTAATATTGAATCAACCCTGAATTCCTGGCATAAATTCCTTGTGATATATTGTTGCAATTTCCTTGCTAGTATTTTATTTAAAATTTTCCTTCTGTTTTAGCTCTTCTTGGTTTAGATTTCAGCACCATATTTGTGTCATAAAAGGAATTTTTAGGACTCCTTCACCTATTTTTCCAAATAGTTTACATAGCATTAGAATTAACTTTTCTTTAAATGTTTGGTAGAATTTACTTATGAACCCATCTACTACTGGGAGTTTTTTCTTAGGGAATTCACTGATGGCTTATTCAATTTCTTTTTCTAAGATGGGGTTATTTTGTCAATCTGGGCAATTTATATTTTTGCAAATATTCACTGATTTCATTCAGACTGCCATATTATTGGCATATAAGTGGGCAAAATTCTTCCTAATGATTGCTTTAATTTCTCCTTCATAGGTGGTGAGTTCACCCTTTTCATTTTTTATATTGGTAATTTGGTTTTCTTCTTTTTAAAAATCAAATTAGCCAATGGATTATATATCATATTTTTTTTCATAAAACCAGTTCCTACCTTTATTTATCAGTTCAACAGTTTTCTTACTCTCAGTTTTATTACTCTCACCTTGACTTTTCAGGATTTTTTATTCTTTTTCTAGTTTGTTTTTTTAGTTGCACGCCCAATTCCATCAATCTGCTCTTTGATGTAAGAATTTAGAAAAATAAATAAACACATTCATAAATAAATGCTACTTTGGTTGTATCCCATAAATTTTGGTATGTTGTCTCACTGTTGTCATTCTCTTTAATAAAATCGATTATTTCTATGAATGTACTCTGACCCATTTATTCTTGAGGATTAGATAATTTAGTTTACAACTAATTTTTTTTTTATTTTTTCCCCCCTTTTTGCTTTTTGGAGGGCAGTTGGGGTTAAGTGACTTGCCCAAGGTCACATGGCTAGTTTTTGTGTTACGTGTCTGAGGCTGGATTTGAACTCAGGTCCTCCTGACTCCAGGGCCGGTGCTCTATTCACTGTGCCACCTAGCCACCCCTACAATTAATTTTTAACCTATCTTTCCACTATCCTTTGTTGAATAGAATTCTTATTGCATTGTGGTCCAAAAATGATGCATTTAATATTTCTGCCTTCCTATATTTTATTTTGAGGTTTTTATGCCTTAATACATGATCAATTTTTATGTAGGTGCCATGTAATACCAAGAAAAAGGTATAGTCCTTTCTATTCCCATTCAATTTTCTCCCCAATTCAATTTTATCATATCTAACTTTTTAAAAATTCTATTCTCCTCCTAAACTTCCTCCTTATTTATTTTTTGGTTAGATTTATCTAGTTCTGAAAGGGGACAGTTGAGGTCCTCCACTAGTATTTCCTCCTGTAACTCACTTAATTTCTCCTTTAAGAGTGTGGATGTCATACTACTTGGTGCATATATATTTAGGGTTGCTATTACTTCATTGTCTATGGTACCTTTTAGCAAGATGTAGTTTCCTTCTTTATCTCCTTTAACTACACCAATTTTTGCTTTGTCTGAGATCATAGCTCAGATTTTTTTGAAAAGAGCTATCCCTGCTTTTCTTTTTTTTTTTTACTTCAACTAAAGCATAATATATTCTGCTCCAGCCCCTTACCTTTACTCTGTGTGTCTTTCTCTGCTTCAAGTGAGTTTCTTGTAAACAACTTATTACAGGATTCTGGTTTCTGATCCACTCTGTTATCCACTTCTGTTTTACAAGAGAGTTTATCCCATTCACATTCAGTTATGATAACTAATTGTGTATTTCCCTACATCCTATTTTTTCTCCTGTTTGTTCTTCTTTCTCTCTCCTTTCACACTTTCCTTCTTCACCAGTGTTTTGCTTCTGACCTCCTCCAATCTGCCCTCCCTTCTGTCAATCCCCACCCCTTTACTTAGTCCCTTCTCTCCTCCTGCTTCCCTGTAGAGTAAAATAGATTTCTATACCCAACTTACTGTGTATCTTATTCCCTCTTTGAACCAATTGACATGAGAATAAGGTTCAAGCAATGTTCACTGCCCACCCAACCATCTTCCCCTCCACTGTAACAGGTCTTCTGTGTCTCTTCATAAGAGATAAATAAATATGAAACATTCATATTTATAATAATTTACTAGTCTTAAATTAGAATAGAGTAGACAAGCACACATGCTGACCTATGTATAAGAAAAGCTTTTTCTCACTCCCTGGTAGATTCAGGATTAAGAGTTTCAAACATTCCCTGTACTGAACTGATGCAAAAACCTACCAACCTCTCTAGTACCACAGACACTGAAGTCCAGAGGTCTAGTTCTACACCCACTACTGCTGGGATACTCTCACTACAAATTCTCATTAAAATGAAGAAGGGCTATGGGAAAATAGGTGCATTAATGTACTTTTGGTAGAACAATGAATTTAATCATCCTGCAAGGTAATTTGGAACTATGCCCAAAAAACTAATCATGCATATTCTTTGACCTAGCCATAATGCAACTAGGTCTATATACTACTGAGAGCAAAGAAAGAGGAAAAAGACCTATATGTACAAAAATATTTATAGCAACTTTTTTTTTTGGTGGCAAAGAAATGGAAACCCAAGAGATGCTCATCACTTGGGAAATGGTTAAACAATTATGATACATGAATGCAATGGAATACTATTTTGCTATAAGAAATAATGAAGGGGATGATTTTAGAAAAAAACTGGCAAAACTTGTATAACTGATGCAAAATGAAGCAAGCAAAGAAAAGAATCTATACAGTAACAGCAATACTGGAAAGACAGACTTAGTTCTGACAATGATCCACCACAGTTCCAAAGGGCTCAAGATGAAATATGTTATCCAGCTTCAAATAGAAAACTAATGTATTCAGAGTACAAATTGAAGCATATTTTCTTCTTCTTCCTTTCTTTTTTTGGGGGGGTTTGGAGGAGACAGAGGACTAATGCAGATATCTGTTTTGCTAAACTATACATATTTGTAATGGGTTTTGTTTTTCTTGACTTCTCAATGGGTGGGAGAAGGATTATGGAGAGAAATCTAGACCTGAAGAAAGGTATAAAGAGAATTTAAAAGTCCCTGTGCTTTAAAAAAGAAAAAAAAAAGAAAAAATAACTACAGAATTATGAAGTATCTGTCAGTGTACCTACCAAAGCACACAAAAGAACAAAACCTTCTTTACAGAAATAAGACAGACCCAAATAACTAAGAAAATGTTAATTGTTCATAGTTGAGACATGCTAGTTAATATAATAAAAATGACAGCATTACCTAAAATAAAATAAAACAATTTCTTCTGATAAAATACCCAAGATACATACATACTCTCTAAAAGGCTAAGAACATTCCTTAATGGATCAATTAAACAGTTCTCAAAAGAAGAATTATAAACTATTAACATATTAAAAATTACTCCAAGTCCTCACTAATAAGAAAAATGAACCTCAGAGCTAGTAAACTGGCACATATGACAAAGATGGAAATAATCAATGTTACAGAAAGACAGGCATACTTACTCATTGCTGGCGGAACTATGAATTAGAACAACTATTCTGGAAAACAATTTGGAATTAGACAAATAAAGTGGTTAAAGTGTCTATATGTTTTGACTCAGAGATCTCACTACTAAGCAAGCAAGGAGGTCAATGGGAGAAAGGTCCCATGTATGCAAAAATATTCATAGCAGCATTTTTTAGGAGTAGCAAAGAACTGTAAACAAAGCAAACTGTGTATTACATTACATGAATGTAATAAATTATGTGCTAGATAATATAATGGGCTGGAAAAAATTATGAATATGAAGCCAAAGAAGAATAAGATGAATATGATCAGCACTGTCTCATAAAGCAGAGATGAAGTGGCAAGTAAACCAGTTTAAAGAAAGGCTGGCAAGACAAGTCATCCCAAAGGCATTTATGGAAGAAAGTGAAAAGACAAAAAAGGAAGAAAAAAGGAAAAGAATTGTAAAAAGTATCATAACAAACCATTTTCTCTATCAAAGACAGTCTAACCACCATAGTTTCCCAAAGAATTAAAAATTAATAGCATGCAGAATGCAGTGGAAATGCATATGGTGAGTATGAGTAGGCTGTGACACATAACTAATGAAGTGCTCCAAAGGACAAGAAAAGTTATCTTCAAGGAAATGTGGGATAGGAAAACTGGTAAAGACCAACCAGCAATGTGGGTGAAGGGAAAGGATGACAAGTGGACAGCCAGAGCAATCCACTGGGTACCCTTTGATGACAGGAGAAATTAAAGAAAGCTTCCAGCACATTTGGGGGGCGCCCTGGGACAGACTTATAGGAGGACATAGATGAGTTTGTGCCCTCTCTCTCTCTCAAACTACCACTTTAGGCATTACATAATTTTTCTCCTGTCCGTTTCTTTGTAATCCCATTTGGGGTTTTCTTAGCAAAGATACTGGAGTGGTTTGTCATTTCCTTCTGAGGCAAACAGGATTAAGTGACTTGTCATACAGATAGTAAGTATCTGAGGCTGGATTTTACCTCAGGTTTTTTGACTCTGGGCCCAGTGCTCTATCACTGCACCATCTGGATTCCCCTTGTTTTTAGGTACTTTGGATTTATTTTGTATATACTTATTTTGTATTTACTAATTTATATCCTTGTTAATTCCCCAGTTAAAATGTAAGCTCCCTCTAAGTGGGGACTGATAAAATACAATTGGATATATGAGTATACACCCTGACTCCAATCACATCTTAGACCTAGCAATCCCTTGGAATTATACCAATTCACTTAACTATTCTCAGTAAGATGATGATCCAAGAAAGTACCAAAGGACTCATGGTGAAAAATGGTATCTGCCTCCAGAGAAAGAACTGGTGGTATCTTGCATAAAGACTGAAGTATATTATTTTTCACTTTTGTTCCTTCTTTCATTTTTTTTTCCTGGTTCAAGTTTTCTTCCACAAAATGACTAACATGAAAATATGTTTTACAGGCCTGCACGTGTATAACCTATATCAAATTGCTTACCATCTCAGGGAGAAGCAGTGAAAGGGAGGGAGGGAAGTATAGAATTTGAAACTCAAATACTTTTTTAAAAAATGTCAAAAATTGTTTTTACATGTAATTGGGGAAAATATTATTTTAAAAAATTATACTAACTCCAAGATCTAGAACTTTAAAATTACACTCTTAACTACCACCACCACTTCCTTTCCCTCCCTGCCTTCCTCCTTCTGTCTTAAAATAAGCCTACTTTCTTTCCCCTTAATTCTGTATAACTGGCACAATGACATAGCCTTGTTTTCCCATTTCCTTTCTGTGGGGGCATTTGATACTTCTTGATAATTCTACTGCATCCTAACTGACTATGATTATGGACTCATTTCATTTCCCCACAGCAATTTTTCCAACTTTTTCTAATTTCTTCTTAATAATAAACACACTACAGTTCACAACACTTTGAAGATGTGGCTTCGCCTCGAGTTTTGGATATCTAATGACCTCATTCAGCTCTTTCTCTCCATTTTTCCCACCTTCTCAGAATCATTACTCTATACTCCTTCCTTTGAATCCCAGAAGAACCATTTCTGCTACTCACCAGATCTACTCCCCCTAACCAATATCCTCAATTCCCTGCCTCCTACACCCCTGAAGAATTCTGATCCAGCAATCAGCTCCTATTTTGTGCATCTTTAGCCTTTCTTTTGCCCCATTCTTACCTATCTACAAACATATTCAGGTCTACCCAAACCTAAATAAGCCATCCCCTGACTATTCTATTCTGTCCAGCTATCTTCATTTGATTCCTTTTAATCAAATTCTCACCATTCTAATGCTCTCTACTATCAACAATGACCAAATAACCAAATCCAATAGCCATCCTTACCCTCTTACCTCTTTGCAACTCTGACATTATCTGACTATCTCTCCTTCATACTCTCATCTTCTAAGGTTTCAATACCAACTACCCTCTCAATTTTCCTTCTACCTCTCTACTTCTTCCTTTTGTCTCTGTTGAATCTTTATTTTCTTCTTAGCCCTTTAATAGGGATACTTCTCAAGGGTCTATCCTTAACTCTTTTCTCTCTCTCTCAGTGTTATCTTCTTTGGCAATCTCATTCACTCTCATATCTTCAACTGACATCTCTTACGAAGATGCTTCCCAGGCCTGGCCCTTTGAGCTCCAAATCCACACTTCACACTGGAACGTGTCCAAAACTGAGTTTATTACCACTCTCCTTCAATCTGCTCCTTTTTTTTTTATTTCACTATCACTGTCTGACCACCATTCATCAAGATTTCTACATTTGTAACTTCCAGTTTATTTTTGACGGTTCTTCCATCTCTATCCCCTCTCCTATATAATCAATTACCAAGTCCTATCAATTCCAGCTGTGTAATCTCTCTCTAATCAGTCTCCTCACTCCTCCCTATTTCAAATGTCCCCTTTTTGTAAGTATACATGTCACCTCCCCAAAGGAACGATGTTCTTAAATGGAAATTCAAATTCATTCTTGTCTTTGTCTCCCTAGCCTTTGGAACCTAACACATAGTAGGTGTTTAACAGAAGGTTGGTGATTGACTGCTGCAATAACCTCCTTTCAGACTTTCCTACATTCTAATTATGTTTTTATACTGATGCCAGAAAAATCTTTCTTATGCACAGATGTGGTCAATTATCCTTCTGAATAAAACATTTTCAGTAGCTCACTACTGCCTACTGAAACTTCAAACTAGTTTGTTCAGCATTCACAGCCCTGCACAAGCCAAGTCCTCCAGCTGTTCTAAATTCTTGAAATGCCCTCCTCCCTCCCTCCTCTCTTTCTATTCCCTGAATTTTTACCTGTCTTTTAGAGCCCAAATGAAAAGCAACATCCTTCAAAGAGGCAGAAAAATACAGAATATGTTCATAGAATAGTGCCCAATACAATTTGGCCTTGTAAAGAAAGTTGATGTATTTTTCTGTGAACTTTGGAGCTGACTTTTGGGTTGGATTGAACAGATTTTTAAGGTGTTGGAAACACTGAACCTATTTTACATTTTCCGGTCTTCCCTTTAATAGTAGGGGAGGAAAATATCTGGTCAGCTAAGTAACTGTAGTAATGTTGACCAAGGTCCTGCTCTGCCATTAAAAGGCTTCCAGATTGGTTTCAAGAATGCCATAAGTTGTACAAGTGAAAGAGTTCCATTAATCATGTCCCACTAAGTAAGCTCCAAAGTCAGTTCTCTAGGAGGAGATGCCCCTCTCCTATTCTCATCTCAAGGACATGAAGGATCAAATACACCATATGTAAAATCCAGATAGCTCAAGTCAGTCCTAGTGAACTGTATCTAAATAATATAACTTGGGAAATGCAGCAATCACCCAACCCAGAACTATGTTGATTTGTTTTATTTGTACTTACAATAAGCTTACCCAGATATATCTGAGAATATTCATGAGCACATAACCTATACCCCTACTCATATCATGGTTACAGTAGTGAAGATTAAGAAGAGCACACTGATATAGAACATATTTCTGAGATAGAATTGCCTGGACCTGGTAACTTAGTGGATATGAATTACACAGCTATATTGTTTCTAAATTTTCATATTCTTTTTCCTTGTAAATAAATTCTAGGGAAAAAAAAATCTTCTCATCTTAAATGTGTAACATCCCAAGCAAAAGGTGAAATGGGGAAAGTAGGTGCCAGAATGTGACATGAAAATACAGTGGCAGCAAGCAGCAGCAGAATAAGAAGTAATTAAGAAGTGAATTAGCAACTCCCTCCCCCACCTTCTCCATGGATCAAGAGGATCCTTAGGGTACACAGGAAGCACAGTAGATCAGGCTAAAGTCTGATGATAAAGAAAGTTTAGAAAACAATAAAAGAGGAAAGCCCTGGGTTGAAAAGACTGGTCCCAGGCAGAAGAAATGCTTATTTCCCTGATGTCTCAAGTTGGGACTGGTTCCTTCACAAACTAAGTAGAGTAAGAGGAGAGAATCACAAAAGTGAGAATGAAGGTTGAGAAACATTCCAGGTTTCTGGACTTCAATCAGTATGTAATACAGTCACCAAAGAGTTTGGAGGAGTCATCTGAGATGATTAAACATAAAGGAGATGAAACTGAAAGTGGTAGGAGGAACTAGAAGGGAGCAAAACTTGGCACAGGGAGACTGGTGAATGAAATGCTGCAAGTGCTTAGCAATGAGACAATGTGCACTTAGACTAGGGTGCTGATAGTAGGAATGGAGAGGAGACATGTGAGAAGCTGCAGGAGTGGAATCAAAAGTAGTCAGCAACTAAATGACTTTTGGCAGGAGAAAAAAAGTTAACTAACAAATTCTGAGTATAGGTTGTGGAGAGAAAAGTAATGTCATTGAGAGCAACGGGGATGAATTTGTGGGCTAGTAAACATTTTTTCAGATTGGTGGATTGCTACCCATTTCAGTAAATAACATTTTTTGCCTAAGTCAACAATCTGGGGAGGGGGGAGAGGGTTGGGGAAGTACAATTGAAAAAGAAAGGCAAGTAAATGGAAGATCGGAGTGGAATGTGCCCTTCCAAACTGGTGGCAAGACGGATGAGAGGAAAACCTACTCCAACATGAGACATAAACTTCAGGGCAGTAACTATTACACTAATTTATATCATGCAGATGAAAGTTTTGTAAATACCATGAGATGCAGAAAAATGAACAAGAATAAGGAAGCACACTGAATATGAAATTTACTTACTAGGAGTCCCTCTCCTGGCCTCCTCCATAGTTACTCTGACATAGGGCTTACTGTAGTCAATTTCAACTTCATCTGAAAATGGGGCTGGCTCCTTTAAGCCCTTTAAGAAAAGTAAAGGAGAAGAAACAAAATTAGCTTTCATTGAAGAAAATGGATGACAACCAAGTTACTAGAGGAAGGGCAAATTTTGAAAAACAACAATTAAATTAAATATCCTAATATCTTAAAATGTACTCTAATCTCTTTTCAACACTTGGGTGAGGGAAGTGGTTCTTAATAGGATGAGGTCAGAAATCCAGGTAAAGGTTTTCCCAACATTTCTTAAAGAATCTTTCTCCCGTTTATATATCTTCTTGGGTTTCTCAAACAAGGATTTGTTTCTTATTGTTTTGGTTTCTTGTTTATATAGTCTATTCCACTGTTCTATATTTTTTCATTTTTTAAACCATTATCAAATGCTTTTAATAATTATTTGTACTGAAAAACTTTTTGGTATTTCTCTACTGCAAATAAAGCCCAATCTGGTTTTGGATAAAGGCTTTTATTCATATTAAAAAGAAACTTTCTACATCTATGCTTTTTAATGTTTTTCAACTTAAATGAGTTTTGTAATCTGTCAGACAAAAATTAGATTTAGACCAGAACTTATACTCTATAACACAATAAGCTCCAATTATATATGTGATTTGAATATAAATGTTTAATGTCATAAAAAATTGGAGGAGAAAATTCTTAGTCAAACAAAGGAAGAGAAAGGCAATCATAAAACTGAAAAAAAGGATGTTAGGTTGCATAAAATTAAAAATATTTTGTTCAAACAAATCAAGACAGATAGAATTAGAAAAGAAACTGTTCAATGGAAAGGATCTTTATATCAACCATTATTGATAAATATTTGATTGATAACAAGACATATAAGAAATTCAGTCCCTACTATGTACCAGGCATAGCACTGGACACTAAGGATAGAAAGACAAAGATGAAACAGTCCCTGACCTCAAAGAATTTATATTCTAGTAGGGAAATACAACATGCATTCAGAAGAGTAAACGCAAAATATATACAAATTAATTAACTAAGAGAAGAGAGGGAGAAGTATGAAGTATGATGTGTGTATGAAATAACACTTTGGTTGACCTGAAAAGGACCAAAGAATTACTAGAGGGAAAAGGGAGGAAGGAGAGCATTTCAGGCATAAGTAACAGCCTATGCAGATGCAGAAGTGGGAGATAGGATGACACAAACAGTGAACATCAAGTAGGTCAACTTTACCTACATATAGTTGAGCAGGGATATGGTGGTGATGGTAATGTGTAATCAGCCTGGAAAGATAGGTTGACACCAGATTGTGAAACACTTTAAATTCCAGAAAGAGGAGTTTGTGTTTTTTTCCCTTGAGTGAATATGGAACCAATGGGGCTTTTTCAGCAAGGGAATAATGTGGTCATGCAGAATGACCTCTGCTTTAGAAATAGCAATCTGGCAGCCATATGAAAGGGGAGAGACTAAAAGAACAATTAAGTTGAGACAAGAGATAATGAAAGCCAGAACAAGAGTGGTGGTCCAGTGTGGACATACAAATGACAAGATCTGGCAGACGATTACATTGTGGGGAAGGGAGGAGCCAAAGAGATGAACCTGAGTGACTGGAGGGATTGCAGCATCCTCGTCAGAAAGCAGGAATCTGAGAGAAGAGGTAGGTTTATGAGGAAAGATAATGAATTCTATTTTAGACAGGTTGGTTTGAGATACTTGTGGGAAGTTAAAGTGAAAATGTTCTGCAGTAATTTTGGTAATATAGATCTGGAACTGGGGAGAGAGGTAAGGGCTAAATAAGTAGATTTGTGAGTCATTCACAAAAAGATGATGTTGAACTAATTGGAAACCGATGAGCTTTACAAAGAATAAAGAGGGTCCAGGACATAGAACTGGGGTATTTCAATACAGAGTGGGTAGGACATGGACAATGATGCTGAAAAGTGGTCAAAGAAAGAACTGTCAGACTGGAAGGAAGATAACACCAAAACAGAGTACTGCCGGATAAGAAAGAATATGTGGAGGCAAGGGATAAAAAAACAACAACACATATATACAAGAAGAGGACTATGGAGGGGAATGGGGAAGGGTGTAGAAGGGGAATGGTCAACAAATACTATGGAGAGGTCAAGAAGGATGAAGACTAAGAAAATGTCATTGGAGTTAGTAATAAAGAATCAATGGTTACCTTGGAGAGAGAAGTTTCTATTAAAGGATAATAGGATAACAGATTTAGAACTGAAAGGGACCCTCAAGGTCCATTATCCTCATTTTCCAGATGAAGAAACTGAGACCCAAAGAAGTAAAATGACTTGCTCAGAGATACATATATAGTTAGTGGCAAAGCCAGAATTTGAACCCAAGTCCTCTGACTCCAGATTCAGACAAGATGCATTACATTGGGATTTAAACTAGACTTCAAGGAATTGAGAAGTAGGAGCAGAGAAAACAGAGACAATAAGGCAGCTTTTTAAAGCAATATAGCTATTAAAAGAAATAATACAGGATAACAAATTGAGGAAGTAATAGAGGCTAGTGAAAGCTTGTGAAAATATGGGGGAAATGTAGGTATGTTTGTAGTTAGCAAGGAAATAAGGAATTAGCACAAATATAGAAGACCAAAAGTCATTAATTAATGCTCCACTAAGTAAAAGGTCAAAAGATATAAATTATTTTCTATAGAAAAATCTCAAATTATAAATGACCTTATGAAAACATGTTTCAAATAACTAACAACAAAGGAATTGTAAATTAAAATAACTCTGAAGTTTCACCTCACACCTAGCAAACTGGCAAATATGACGGAAAAGAGTCAAAGCCGGAGGGACAGGAAGAAGATAGGTATGCTGTTCATGGCGCTATGAATTGGTCCAATCCACACTTGAAAACAATCTAGAATTATGTAAGAAAAAGTATTAGACTACTCATACATACTCTTTGACCAGTGATTCTACTATTCAGCATAAACCTCAAGGAAGACAAAAAAAGATTTTTTAAAAAGTTCAATATTTACCATAATATTCACATAAGCATGATTTTGTGATAAAGAGAACTAGAAACAAAGTAGGTACCAAATGACTGAAAAATGGCTAAACAGCAGTGGTACAAGAATGCAATGGAATGTTATTGGAAGTAAGATATGATAAATACAACTTCCAGCAAAGATGGTGGTCAACATATCTACTCCAGCAAAAAAAACAAAAACAAAAAACCCTGAAATTTGTACCAGACCAAATAATGATCAAGAAATCAAATGAAGAACTACAGTAAATTACATCTTCCACCCCAGAACTGCACAGAAAGTCAGTCAGAAGCTCTGGGGCAAAAGGACTGGAGGCTACCAGCAAAGCTAGTACAGGCAAACAAGCTGGTAGCCAGCAGACTCAGATAGTCTGCAGGTGTCTGAGGCTCGCAGTAATAAGCATTAAAGGTTTCTCAACCCCTATTATAATGAAAGATCCCCAACCTGGTTGGTAACCCACAGCAATGAAGGCTCTTAGAAGCCACCAATAGCAATCAGTGCCAAATTTCTGCCTGTTTTTGTCAAAAGAGAAGATTAAAATCCTGGGGGTGGGGAGATGAACAGACACATCCAAAAATGAGAGTGATAATAAAAAAAGAATAAAACTTTTATTAAAATAATTTGAATTTGTTTAAAATAAGTATTACTTGTTTCTCTGAGCCTGCAGAAAAAAAAGAACAAGAAAAGAAAAAAAACTGGGTTAGGTGTAGCCAAAATAAGATAAGGGAGAGTTTGTGATTGGTGACCTCAATTTTCTCAGGTAAATTAGGAGGCAAAGTCATCTGTCAAGAATGAGTGAAGGCATGAGTAAGTATTGGATATCTGAGGTGGGTGGACAATAGAGAAAATAGTTGTTTGTGGGACATTTGCCAGGAAAACAAAAGAGGAATAATGAGACTGTCAAGAACTAATGACCTAGAAGAAATTAAATAATATGATCTACTGTGTTCCAGGTCAACATAACATGGTTCTATGATTTTCTATAGATTTTTCTATAATATTTTCTATAGTTCTGAAACCCAGAAAAATATAAGGTAAGGAGTTTGTGGTAGGCAGTCTCAAAGGTGGTGATAAATTATGTGACAAGAAATTCACAGTATAGCTTTGCTGTTGTGTGGCTAAGGTATAAATGTCATACTGACTCATTACCCTACTAAACCATAGCTGCTTTGCCAAAATCATTTTTCTTCAAACCTCCCATAGCTCCTCTCTTCCTGCCCTCTCTGTTGAGAACCTTGCTTCATATTTCACTGGAAAAATTGAAGTCATTTTCTAGGAGCTTCCTCTTCATCACATGCTAAAAATGCCTCCTACTAAGAGGAGGCTTTTCTCTTTGCCACAGCATAGCTCTGTATATACATAAGTGATCCCAATGCATCCTTGTCTTCTCTAGCAGATCACCCCTTCTCTCACTTATCTGTAGCACTGTCTCCTTGTATACTGGATACTTCCTTCTCTACTATCTACAAATATACCCATTTCTTCCCCATCCTCAAAAAATTCTGTTGCTCCAATCATCCGTGCTACCTATCATTCCATCTGTCATTCTGCTACTGTGGCTAAACTCCTTGAAAAGATCATCTATCTATATTTATCTACACTTCCTTTCCTCTCACTCTCTTCTTCACTCTGCAATCCAATTTCATTATTCAACCAAAACTGCTTCCTCTGAAGTTATTAATGATCCGTTAATTGCCAGATTTAGTGGGCTTTTCTCAGTCCTCATCCTTCTGTGTCCATCTGCAGCATGTGACACTGTTAATCACCATCTTCTCTTTGAGTCTCTCTTCTTTCTGGGTTTTTGGGCTACTACTCTCTTGGTTTTCCTTCTACCTATCTAATTGTTCCTTCTCAGTCTCTTTTGTTGGATTTTCATCCAGGTCACATCTGCAGCTGTGGGTGTACCATGGGGCTCTGCCCTGGTCGCTCTTTTCTCCCTCTATACTATTTCACTTGACTTTATCAGCTCCTACAAATTCAATTATCTCTATGCTGATGATTCTTAGATCCACCTATCCACATCTAAGCTCTTTGCGCTCCAATCTTACATCTGTCTACTGGACATCTCACTCTAGATATCCTGTAAACATTGTGAACTCATTATCTTTTCTCCTAAGTCCTTCCTCCTCCAAACTTCCCTATCACTTCTAAGGTTAGACCATCACCTAATCACCCATGCTCACAACCTACTTGTCATTCTTGACTCTTCACTTCCTCTCATTCCCCATATCCAATCTGTTGCTGAAATCTGTCAATTTAATTTTGTAACATTCCTAGTATATGCCCCATTCTCTCCTTTGACACTGCTACCACCCTTGGGCAGGACCTTTTCACCTAACCCCTTGACTATTACAACAGCCTCCCGGTTGGTCTCCCTACCACAAGTCTCTCCCTGCTCCAGTCCATCTCAGCTGACAAACCGATGTTCCTAAA
>CM053596.1:233371260-233397600 GCA_028646575.1 Pseudocheirus occidentalis | reverse complement strand
CTAGAGTTTTATTGTTGTTCTTATTTTGCTTCCTTTTCCTCATGTTGGCCAGTCAATTGATTGGTTTGTTTTTTTAGCTCTGTGAAACTCTGCTTCCAGGGAGGAAAGCTCTGTTCCAAATCGCTGGGGTCTTCTCAGCTGCCAGAGCTATTAGGGGGGTGTTGCAGCCCCCCAGCTTTGGCTTGCTGAAAGTGCACCCCAGGAACACCATCCAAGAACACGGTCTGGTTCCAGGCCGCTCAAGGCCATAGCACTTGGCCCTGATCAAACGACTCAGCCCCCCTGTGGAGTCCGCAGGCCAGGGACTGTGAAGCAGCCTGGTGGGGAGCCACCACCGGTTTCAGCAGTTCCCTTCCCCCACTTCTTCCTTTCCCCAGGGACAAATTGGCCGAACTGCTTTTCCTCCCCAAATTAAGTTTCAACATTTCACTTTCACTTTCACTGACCATCTCTAATCCTTGTTTGCTGGATGTGAAGATTCCCTCAGGTGCTTTAGATCTTCTCTGAAGTAGACTCACCCTTGGGAGGCTTGGCTCCTCTAGACCGCCCTGGTGGAGCCTGGCCATATGGCGTTTTTCAGGCTGGGCTGGTCTCAGCTCTGGGCCTGGCATGAGCCCTTCCTGCCAGATGCCTTTCTTTAATCCCTACTTTTCACACCTTGGTAGATGTGGAGTTGCTGGGGGTGTAGCTCTTCTCTCTTGTAGACTGGCTGCAGCTCTGCTCAGCTTTGCTCCTTCCTAGCCCCAGGCGGGGCCTGGCCATAGTTTCAGTTTCAAGTGGGCCGGCCTCAGCTTGAGTCCTGTTGTGATTTGCCAAGCTGCCTTCTGGGAGAGATGTGTTTTCTGTATTTTTTGAGTTTGAGAGTCCTAGAATTTGTCCAGAGTTATATTTTTATGGGTGTCTGTGGGAGCTGCGTGTCCCTGCTGCTTCTACATCACCATCTTCTATTTCTCACTTTCTTTTAGTTGCTTCTGACTCTTCTTGAACCCATTTGGGGTTTTCTTGGTGAATATGCCAGAGAGGTTTGCCATTTCCTTTTCCAGCTCATTTTACAAATGAAGAAACTGAGGCAAACAGGTTAAGTGACTTGTCTAAGGTCACATGGCTAATGAGTGACTGAAGCCTGATTTGAATTCAGGTCTTCCAACTCTAGGCCCAGTGCTCTTGCCCACTGTGCCAGCTAGCTGCCCCAATTAATTTCTCATGACTTCCTAAATAAATCCATCTCTCTAGTTTCTTCACTATCTGTACCCCCTCTCTCCCCCCACACCTCCCCCAGAGTATTAATCCTTACTTACCTGTCTGTGGCCATGCTGTTTGAATAGCCTGGAATGCCCTTGGCACTAATTTCTACCTATTCAAATCCAATTTTTTGGTCAAAATCTCTTGTTTTCTGCTCAGACTATATGCTTTTCCTGGATTGTATAGAAAGGACAATCTCTGGTCTTTGTTTCTGTCCTGGTTAGGAAGCAGCAATGACAATGAATGAGGACGAGGCAGAGGAAAACAGACACAAGATTCCAGGCTTTAAGTCAGCAGTCAAACTGACATAATGGACAAAGGCAATGCTCAGAACAACCTCAGCTTCCTCCAGGCAAGATACACTAAGAATACAACTATTGAGGAGAAAGCTGTGACTAAGGATGTTAAAAAGACTTTGGCATCCTGAAAACAGAATTAGATAGGAAGACCATACTTAAAGCTATTAACACCTCTACAATACCACTTTTAATGTACGATTGTGGAATGACAAAAATGAAACGTAATGTATTTGGAATGTATCCTGACAAAAACTCATAGGCGGTTATCTAAACACAAGGCCTAATACAGTAAAATATCTATAGAAAAAACCAACACTTTGGGCAGCCAGGAGCCACAGTCGGTAAAGCACTGACTTTGAAGTCAGGAGGACCTGAGTTTGAATGAGGCCTCAGATGTTTGCTAGTGTTGTGACCCTGGTTAAATCACTTAACTCTGATTGCCTCAAAAAACAAAAGGGGGAGAAGCTAATGCTTCCTTGTCAAAAAGGAGGAAGAGAAGTTTTTAAATTTACATTAAAAAATTTCTTTTAATCTAAAAATTTGTCTTTGCAAAACAGTTATTTCTCCTGTGACAAAGAAAAGCAATTAAGCAAAAAAAAACCCATCAGATACAGATAATGAATCTATCATTGTACATAATCTTATCATTTCTACCTTCACATCTCTCAAATAAAGAAGAAGATTAATAGATTTTATCAGAGTGCATATAAATGACTCAAAAACCTACAGAAATACTTTTGGAATGAAGAGTTCTCGCTTCTCTAAACAACAATAAAGGCCAATAATAGGTTCATGATGTTGGATTCACCTAATGCAAATGAAAGTGGTCACATTACTGATACTTCACTCACTGGGTTGATGTAACTTCCCCACATGGAGAGGATGAGGACCCTGCTTCCAGCTGAGCCATGATGGCATGTAATGGAGGTGTCTTGGAGAGACTGTGGAAAATGGTTAGTCATTCTGTAACTGCTTCCCATCTGCTAACCATGTAGCTTGTAGGAGCCCTTTTCCACTGGCTATGTAGCTGAAAGTGGATATGTTTTCATAAAGGCTCAGGTCATGTTAGCCTCGTCCTTGTCCTTTACCGTAGTTGAACTCTGGTGATGTGACTTCTTCACTCATACCACCTGAGAGACAATGCTGTAGGGCAGTGGTTCTCAACCTTCCTAATGCAGTGACCCTTTAATATAGTTCCTCATGTTGTGGTGACCCCCCCCAACCATAAAATTATTTTCGTTGCTACTTCATAACTGTGATTTTGCTACTGTTATGAATCATAATGTAAATGTCTGATATGCAAGATGTATTTTCATTGTTACAGATTGAACATAACCCACAGGCTGAGAACCGCTGCATAGGGGGAGAGGTCTTGCAGGCCTCTCCCCTCCGAGTCCATATGGGCCTGTGAGAGGACTTTGGTCCTTGACTTGTGTGTTTGTTCTCTTCTATATTAGGTGAAGGAACTGTATCTTCCAATATCACAAATTTCAAAAGGTCGGGAGAATGAGTCACAGGAATCTGGAAGCTGGAGTCCAAGCCAGGTATTTCAGGGAGCTCAGAATCTATTCCCCAAGGAGCAGGGAGTGAATAGGAGCTGAGATGAGGACTAATATGGCAGTCAGGCCACATCTGGACATGAAATTGGTGGGACCAAACGACAGGAACTAAACTAAGAGTAGATCCCCAAGGTGTTGGGGAGAAGTCTTTGTCCATTTGTTTTTGCTGTATCTTTGAAGCAAACATCCCTTTGGAAGAGATAATCTGTGTTAAGTGATTAAACAGAACTGAAGACTTGTCACTAACAACAGGGAGAATACAATGAGTGGAGGTTCAAACCAATGACAGGAGAGCATTTAAAGAGCTGGCTGCTACAAGAGGAAGAACTGATGCTGTTCTTTGGTCTCTTGGCTGTATATGTCTATATAGTTGCATCACTAGGTCAGAGTTAGGCACACTTTAATGACTTTTAAGATGTGGTTACAAATCACTTTCCAGAATGACCCAACCAATTCTCAGCTCCAACAGTGCATAGCATAGCCCCTAGCCTAACAAATTTCATTTTCCTTTTCTATTCTCTTTGCCAATTTGATGAAAGTTAAGGTAGAATCTCAGAACTTTTAAAAGTTGTATTTTAAAATATTAACTCATGACAATATACTCTACTTAATACATTTGAATTAAGTTTCTTCTGGGCAGTGGATAAAGTGGCTGGCCTGAAGTAAGGAAGGCATTTTCCCAAGTTCAAATCTGGCCTCAGATATTTACTGCCATGATCTTGGGCAAATCACTATACCCTTGTTGCCTTAGTTTATTTATCTGTAAAATGATCTGGAGAAGGAAATGGCAAACCGCTCCAGTATCTTTGTCAAAGAAACCCTAAATGGGGTCAGGAAGAGTCAGACACAGCTCAAAAACAACTGAACAACAAAGTTTCTTCTGTTAAAGAAGGAAAATTTCTAAAAAAGAAGTTGAATTAGTAGTTTCAGCCTATAATAAATAGTTCCACTTATATGCAGGGACTTGGCCCATTATTTAATCTTAGTCCAAAAATTAATACATGAATGTCACCTAAAATTCTGAAGAGGACTCTAGCAGTCACACATCACATCAGCCAACAAAGGCCACGTACTGTTAAGTCCACTACTATGAGTGATAGTGCATATATTCAGAAATAACTACTGGTGTTATGGATCCCAGCTCTACCAAGAAACATGTCTGTGATGGGAAGGCTTCCCCATTTATGTCCTGCTAACTGCTGGAGAACAGGAGAATGGTGCCTTTCCATTTATATACATGCAGGTATTATCCTCACCATGACTCTTTTCTCATTTCTAGTTGCCTCAATGCACTGAGGTTGACTGATTTGGTAGTCCTGAGACTGGACTTTGGAGAATACTTTCACATAAAGATTATGGACCCCAGAAGACATCTTGCCTTCTAGTTATGGGTACTTTGTGCTATTGCATGCAACAATTAGAAAATGACAAATTAAGCAACACCCAAATCTTGCTTCATATAGGTCTCACCTTAATGTTCCCCATCACAGCTCTAGTTCTGATTCTGACTGATGGTACACTTGATAGAGGCCCAACAGGGCAGCAAACAAAATGTTTTATTGGTGAGCTTCCAGAAGTCAAGAATCTGATCTCACCCAGCATGTCAATCAATTTTTAAAATTATGACTCCAGATCAACATAAAAGTGAAAATTAGATTTATCCTCCAATAGATTGCAGATAATTCCATTTACCTTTAGCTTTAATATTTTTGTATGTCCTGCAAAAGGCTCCCTGAAGACTCCTAGTCTTAGGCATACATAAATTCCTTTTGCTTAGAACTCAGAATGTCAGTCCTCAAACATTCTAGGGGAAGGGTCAGAGTGGGTCCCTGACAACATATCTCTCTCCTATGTTAGATGAGTTACCATTTTCCTATTTGAGGAGCAGGTGGAGAACAGCCCCAATATTTTGTTAGCACGTGCATCAGTTGCTGGTATATATCCAAGGTTAAAGGATTGTAAATAAATAGCTAGTTGCCTACCGTTCCCCCTCCTCCTTCCCTCCTTCCCTTCTATCCCACTTTGTAATTCAGGTTTGTTGGTCATACAAGCTTTCAAAGTAGAGCCTACTTTCCTTATATTTCCTATGTGCCAAGGATAGGCTTTAGAGTTGTCATATAAAGTCATCTAGCCTAATCCCCTGGCTTTGTACATGGAGAGAAATTGAGGCCATGGGAGATTAAGATCACATAATATCACAAGTAATAAATACCAGGGTCAGAATTTGAACTCTGACCTTCTACTTAAATATCCAGAGCTCATTTCAAGATATCATGTTGCCTGCTGATTTTTTTTTCCATTTTCCTTGTTTCAGGTAGGACTTTGCCTTTTCCTATACCTGGAATAGCCCTTGTTCTAACTCTTAGACATACTGATGGGTCACTTCTCCCTCCTCCATCTTTCAAATGGTACTGCTCAAGTTGTAGCTCTTAAGACTTAGAGGCCCAAGGGGTTTTGCTCAGAGATTATTGTAAATGGGGATTCCCCCAGGAATGCTTAGGGGATTTCCCTGACTACAGACTGGGTCTACCTATAAACCCTATTATATAGGATTATTCTCCCACACTTATATTGTCACAAAATGCTAGCTGACATCCCTCTCTGAATACCTTCTTTCCCTTGGTATTTTAAGTGAAGTAGAATCTTGGTGGACTTGTACTCAGTCTGTGGGCTAAGTTCCAATATGGATCTCCTGTGCCAACTGACTTACTAATGATAGAACATAATAGGCTTCAACCAAATTTTAGAATACCCATTCTCAGTCAAGTCATTTAGAAGGAAAATAGATTTCTCACCACACACCCCATCACCCAATGTAATCTAGTCTAATGACAGTCAGGTTTGATGTTAACTCAAAGCCCTAGGAATTAACTATTGGTTTAAGTTTAAAAATAACTTCCTGGAGGATTTAAATAAGACAGATGGTCTGAAAATGGTTTTTGTTATGTTTTGATGAGCTTAAAAGAAGAAATACAGAAGAAAAAGAGAATACTCTAGGGTAAGAAGGGGGAGAAATAGGGGGAGAATTTTTTATCTCATATAATAAATATAGTTGTGCAAGTAGTTTATTCAAATAAAGAAGGCGTGGGGGAAGGCATTAACATTTGAACCTCACGTTGAACCTGTCAGAGTTTAGGACACACACACACACACACACACACATGCGCACACACACACACACACACATGCACACACACACGGAATTTGTTGTACATATACATTCAATTTAACAGGGTTATGAGGAAAAGGGACAGATGAAGAGAATAAGAGGGAGGGAATTTTGAGGGAGGGATTAGTTATAAGCAAAACAAACTCTTAAATTCACAAGCAATATTGTAAATAGAAGTTTGAAAAAAAGGAAGAAAGAAAAGGTAAGAGCCTGTGATTGGGATCTGGGTGAGGGGAGGAGAAAAGAGTTGGGGGAACAGAAGTAAAATTGCAAAAGATATAGGTCATGGTTCTGAGCACACTCCTTTCCCATCATCTTTTTCTTTGTAGAAATGAAGTGAAGAGCAAAGAAAGTGAAAAGTATTAATAGGATGGAGGGGGGAAAATGACCCCCTAAGAGCAAGAAAATCTCTTAAGACTTTTCCCCCTAAGGAATATATCTCATATATAGACAGAATATTCAGTTATCTGGGAAGTATAATTTGGGAGATACCCCTTTGTACACAAATAATCTCCCCCACCTGGTTGCTCTAGGACTTGAACTTTCACCCTTAGGGATTCATTCTTTGGCTTGATATTGCCCTCTCCAGGCATCCTATTTAAAAAATGCAAATATATCCAGGAAAGCCATAACCAGTAGCGCTTTTTGTACTTTCAACCAAGGAAAATGGAATTTTAAGTTCTCAACTCAATTCTCATTCACCTCTTGTGCCTGAAAAGTTGCCTTATTAAAAGTAACCTTGAAACTCTTTTCTTGGTCTTTCTTTCTATAGAGGTAGATGTGTAAGTTGTTATTTGCCCTATGATTCCACAGGGTTATGAGAAAGAGTTGAAATAGCAAGGCATTTCGCTTCTGTTTAAGACCATACAGAAAAGTACACTCAGAAATTGTTTTCATAATTAAGCAACAGACTTCATCAGAGCAAACTATTATCTCAACAAGCCATCTTGGGTTCTGAGCAGTTGCTTATCTAGTCCGACCATTTCATTTTATAGATGAGGAAATAGACCCAGGGAACAGGAGAATTTACACAAGATGATGCAGCTTCTTAACGGCAAACCCTGGACCAGAACCTCCATTTCCCAACTCCCAAGGTTGGCATTCTCTTCACCACACCACATTGCTACTAATCTTCCCTGACTGATTCATCTCTATCTTTGCTTCGAAAATCACCTATTTTCCCAGCCTTCCTCTATTTCTAGTTCCTAATTCTATTTTGTATCCTCTTCCCTTTAAAAGCTTACCAAGAATTCTCCCCAAGCTCTGCTTAGCTTTCATTTTGCTCTTCTTATTCTTTTCCCCTTTGTATCATCTGAGACCCCTGACGTAAATGTGCTTGAGAGAAAAGGGAAAGTTTCAGAAGCTTTGGTCGGTGTTGTGGCCATTACTTTTTTGGTAACAGAATCATTGACCTGCTCTTTGGAATATTCTGTGGCTAAGACTTCAAGAAGCTTGCAGAATAATTGAATGCACAAGACTCTTTCCAGGGACATGTACAACACAGGCATGTAAATAGAAACAGATGGGGAAAACCACTCAGCTACTGCCCAGCCCAGAACTGTATTGCTTTGCCACAAAGAAGGGGAAGGCAATAAGCATTCATTAAGATTTACTATGTGGCAGGCATTGTGCTAAGCATTTTATAAATATTATCTTATTTGCTCTCACAACAGCCTTATGAGGGGTGCTCTTATAATTATAATTCTTTTTTTTTAAATCTTAATTTTAAAAATTATTTTAATAATTTTAAAATAATATAATATTTTAAATTTTTATTTACTTTTAGTTTACAACATTCAGTTCCACAGTCCCTTGAGTTCCAAATTTTCTTCCCCTTCCTCTCTTTCTCCCCCTCCCCCACCGTGGCAGCATGCAATCAAATATAGGTTCTACAAATACCTTCACATTAAACATTAGTCAATTTGTGAAGGATTATAACCAATGGAATGAACAACAAGAAAGAAGGAACAAAACACAAAAGAGAGAGAAAGTAATTTGCTCAATCTGCATTCAGAGTCTGTAGCTCTTTCTTTGGATGTGGGTATCCCCTTCCATCATGAGTCTTTTGGAATTGTCCTATAACCTTGCAATTACTGAGAGGAGCCCAGTCTATTAAAGTTAGTCATCACAGATACGATGTGTCTGTAATTATTTACAGAGTTTTCCTGGTTCTGGTCTCTTCACTTGGCATCAGTTTACGTAAGTCTCTCGAGGTTTTTATGAAGTCCCTCTGCTCTTCATTTCTTAGAGCAGAAAAGTATTCCATTACATTCATATACCACAACTTGTTTAGCCATTCCCCAACTGATGGGCATCCCCTTGATTTCCAATATAATTATAATTCTTACAGTTGGAGAAATTGAGGCAGATGGAGATCTAGTGATTTGCTCAGGATCACCCAGCTAGTGAGTGTCTGAGGTTACATTTGAACTCAGGTCTTTCTGATTTCCCCAGCAAGCACTCTATCCACTGTAGCACATAGCTGCCAAAGGGCTCCCAACTGCCTCTTGTTCTCCCTCTTATCAAGGCATTCAATTGTATAGCCATAGTTTAAGGGCCAGTTTGTGGAAAACCAGTCTAGAGAACTGAGCTATTCACACTCTTATAAGCAACCTTGGAGTTGGAGGGAGACTGGTGCCCTTGTTTAAGGCAGCAGTTTGCTGCCTTCCTGACCCATAGTTGAATTGCCCTGTCTCTTCATGAGCTTCCTTTCCTGCCAAGACACTTCCTCTATCCTTTCCTATCCTGGGAAAAGGCGAGTGTTCTGATCTTCATACATGTACCTGGGGGAAGAGCATGGACAATCTTCCTGTAATTGGCATGCAGTGAAATTGCCAATGAAGGTCACTGGTCTTGTTGTCAAGAGAGACCTGGATCCAAATCCCTCCTCCAACATTTACTGACTGTGGAACCATCAGCAAGTCTGAACCTCAGTTTTCTCATCTGCAAAAAGGATATAAGAATTCTTGCATATCCTTCCTCCCTTGGCTGCTGTGAGGAACAAAAGACATGACAGATATAAAGTGCTTTCCCAACATTACGGTCTTATGTAAATGCTAACTGTTATCACATCTACCATTGCTATTGTTGCTTGGATATCTCCTCTAGAGATGGTCATTTTTTGTGGTTAAAAGCATATGTCCCATGTTTTAGTGGTCAAGTGAGATAATATTTGTAAAGCCTGGCACATAGTAGGACCTTAATAAATCCCTGTTGATTGATTGGCTTACCTACTATTCCTCATATAGCTTGAAAGTGTCTAGGGGAAAAATAAAATCTAGGTTTCCTAACTGGCATCCATTTCTCCATTCATTATGCCCAATTGCATCTTAATTAAGGCGCACTTCTAGTGTTTACTGGGGGTAAGGCATGGAAGTCATGGATAGCTTGGAGGAAGAAAGGTAGAATCTATTGAACTCATTCCAAGATCTCACAACAACTGCCTTCCAGGATCTTTGACTCAAGTATGCCTGAAATAATAGAGAAGGTATTGTCAAGGAAGCAGTGATGACTTTGTGTAGCCCTTTGGTGTAGTCCAGGGGTGGGGAACCTATGGCCTTAAGGCCACAAGTAACCTTCTAGGTCCTTAAGTGCAGTCTTTTGACTGAATCCAAATTTTACAGAACAAATCCTTTTATTTTTATTAACACATTTTAATTAGTCTTTTATATTTTTATTTTATTTTTAAAATGAACATATTTAATATACCAAAGAATAAAATAAGTTTCAACAAAATAATCCCCCAGATTGAACAGCACAATCAGAACATTAGTAAACCATAAGGGCTCAATTGACAGCTGCTTATGCTCATTATTTAGTTCTAACTTCCCCACCTGACTGGCACCACTACTGGATGAGGTTGGTTGGCAAGAGTTTATGGGGGTCGGATATGCCACTCTAATAATATTATCAGCTTTTGACAATGATGCATTGTGTTTCTGTTTGAAGTGCAATTTGTCAATAGTTGCACAGCTCAACAGTATTATTTAATTCTGTCTGCTTAACAGCCCATCATATCAAAGAAGACCAAGAGAATACTGAAGGAAGAAAACAGATTATTTAATGAGGATTGGGAATTGTAATATTATCTTGTTTTTGCTAAAGATAAGATGATTTCCTTGCTTGGTGATACTGTAGTATCAACATTAAAGAAATTCAATGGGGGTGGCTAGGTGGCACAGTGAATAGAGCATCAGCCCTGGAGTCAGGAGGACCTCAGTTCAAATCTGGCCTCAGACACTTAACACAAAAACTAGCCGTGCTACCTTGGACAGGTCACTTAATCCCAATTGCCATACCTTCCCCCCTCCAAAAAGCAAAAAAAAAAAAAAAGAAATTCAGTGTTCATCAGCATTACGACACCTATAAGGACCAAAAATACTTTAAATTAGAGGGAGAGGTACAAAAGGTTTTATTTCAAAAATTAAAAAATGAAAAGCAAAAGCAAAAACCATTCTTTCAAGCAGCAATAAGACCCAGAAATAATACCACTGAAGCAATTTATAAATTAGTTTACATACTTAGGATGTAGAAATTGTGAAAGAATGCATTGTTGACATTGTAGGATGCTTAGACTTTGATAATGTTTCAAAGTATGTGGTGCATGACTTTGATAGACTTAGCTCTTAGCAATGCAAGGTTCTAAGACAACTCCAAAAGACTTGTGATGGAAAATGCTATGTATATTCAGAGAAAAGACTATGGAGTCTTATGGCCTAATGTGAAAGCAGCTGGGCACTTACCCTTCCTCTAGGGTCTTCAACACGCATGATCAGACACAGCCAGCTGTGTTATTGGAATAAGAGTCAGGAGCCCGTGGAGATGGAGAGCTGAGTTCCTTTATTATGGTGCATATGCTGGTTACATTACTCCCCTCTTTTGCAGTCCCCCAGTTCCCGTTATATCCCTTGTTCTTGGCTGAGTTAAGCAGTACATATAGAAAATGTTTAGCTGGGTTCTTGCATTCCAAGATAAGGGGCAGCTGGAGACAATGGCGGAGCTCTCTACATGGCACAGAGATATCACTTGAAGCATCTGGTCTTCCAAACACCAGCCTTCTCGGGCGCCACAAAGCCTGCGTGTCCAGAGGCCTGTACATGCCGGACAAAGGTCGCCAGAAGTGTAGCTGTGTTTCCAGAATGCCACAGGTCTCATGTACTATACGTGAGGAACTGCAAGCTATATTTCCAACAATGGAGTCTGAAAGCAGATGGAAGCATACTATTCGCTCTCCTTTTCTTTTGTTGTTTTGTTTTGTTTCTTCTTTCTTGTGGTTCCTCCCGTTAGTTCTAATTCTTCTTTACATAACAAAAATATGTTTAATATGATGTATACATAGAACCTATATCAGATTGCACACTGTCTTGGGGAGGGGGAGGAGTGGAGAGGAGATTTAAACTCAAAATCTTATGGAAGTGGATGCTTAAAACAAAAAATAAACAAATTAGTTATATATTTAAAAAATAAAGAACAAATTAAGAGCTAAGAGAAAAAGAATTACAGACGGAATTGATTGAGCTCTCTCAGTAGATGACATTTTAAAGTCATTGATGCTAAGAAAGATCCAATTCAAACACGGAAAGAGGCAGTAGAACACTCACACCTTCAGCAACACACCTGAAAAATGCTTTCTTGCTTTTCAGCCACTTATTGCTGTGAATCTACATTCCCCTACCTAACCCAAATCAAAACTTCCCTATGGTCACAAATGACTGATAATTATCTAGAGGATCAACTGAAACACTCTACTGGGTTTGGAAATCTATCTTACCCTACAGGAAAGAAGAGGAGAAGGGGATGAGGGAGGGTAATAGGAGGGAGTGCAGATTGGGGGAGGGGGTAATCAGAAGCAAACACTTTTGAGGAGGGACAGGGTCAAAGGAGTAAATATAATGAATGGGGGGGTGGGACAGGATGGATGGAAATATAGTTAGTGTTTCTTAACATGACTATTATGGAAGTGTTTTGCATTTCTACACAAGTATAACCTGTATCAAATTTTGTGCCCTCTCAATGAGAGTAGGTGGGGAGGGAGGAAGGGCAAGAATTTGGAACTCAAAGTTTTAAAAAAACAAATGTTAAAAATCGTTTTTACATGCAACTAGGAAATAAGATACATAGGCAATGAGGTATAGAAATTTAGCTTACCCTACAGGAAAACAGAAGGGGAAGGGGTTAAGAGAAGGTGGGGGTAATAGAAGGGAGGGCAGATTGGGGAAAGGGGTAATCAAAATGAAGGCCGTCTTGGGGTGGAAGAAGGGGAGAGGTGGGGAGAAAATTTGGATCCTAAAATCTTGTGGAAGTAAATGTTGACAACTAAAATAAAAAACTGAAATGCGGAAAGATAAAATTAAAAAAAGGTTACTAACTTTAAAATTAACAAATAGTTTTCATTTTTTGAAATTAAGTGTGTAGTGGTTAGATTTTTACAAAATGATATACATTTTTAAGTGTATCTAATTGAAGTTTCTTGAATGTGACCTTATTGGATTATAATTAAATATTAATGCAGCCTTCCAACATAAAAAGGTTCCCCACTCCTGGTGTGGTCTATATTTAAGACCTCAGGCAGTTCACAACACATCACAATACAGCATTACAATATGACAAAGTCTACACTAACTCTTACTTACATGCTATTTCCTCTCAGGCAAGCAGGAAAGAGGACAGAGGTGACACTCTTTAGGAGCACCATCAAATTCTAGGTAACGCCACAGAACTCTAGGAACCACTATGTCCCTTACTTCTTTAATGATTATTTTTCATTATTGATACATTTTGTGTCAGCATAAGATACTTTCTAATAAACACCCAAACACCACTTAGTAGTCTATTTCCTAAAGAGAGTTAAACAAAATTACCTAATAGGGTGATCTTAACTGCCAATACAGGCCATCTTCCACTTTTGAAGTTTGATAAATCTTTTTTTCATCTGGATTGGAGAGAAGACAACATGTACCTCTGGAAGACTGTAGAAATGTTCTGAACAGGTAGAGAGGTAAGAAAACTGGGGGACAGGATGGTGGAGGGACTTTTGGAGGAGTGTGTGGATTGAGATGGGGGGGTGCTGGGATGGGGGAACTCTTGGAAGGATAGGTAAAGTTGGGGATGGGAGGGTTGAGAGAGAAGATAAAGTAACAAGGATAGGGTAAAAAAAGAGACTGGGAAAGAAAACAATGAGTAAAAATAAGATGGGGGGAACTCACAAATAGTAATTATAACTTTGAATGTGAATGGGATGTTTATAGCAACTCTATTTGGGGTGGCAAAGAGTGGTAAACTGCAGGGATGCCCATCAACTGGAGAATGGCGGAACAAGTTGTGCTGCATGGTTGTAGTGTGAAGCTGCTGTGCTATAAGAAACAATGAGCTCAATGAGCTCGGAAAAACATGGAAAGACATGCAAGGGATGATGAAGACTGAAGTGAGCTGAATCAAGAGAACATCATATACAGTAACAGCAATATTGTTGTAAGAAAAGCTTTGAGCAATTAAGTGATTTTGCCTATTATAAATGCCCAAATTAACTATAAGGAGACATGAAGAAAGACATTATCTGCATCTAGAGAAAGAACTGATAAATAGAAGTATGTATGGAATAATTTTATCTATATATACCTATTTGTGTCTAATGGTAGCCATCTCTAGGGCAGGGGTGAGGGTGAGGAGGGAAGGAAAAAATTTATATGATAACTTTATTATATATTTTAAAAGAATAACAAATTGTGCATAATAGATTTGTAGTTTCATGTGTAATCAATCATCTTTTTAATTATAGTTTGTTATGGAAATGCTTGTTTTGTTCCATAGATTGAAAATAAGATCAATTTCTTTTTAAAAAAGAAGTTTGATTCATAACAGAAAACATGTGTGCTTTAATTCTGATAGTCTGGTACCAAAATTGTTCATTGTATTTGACCCAGATGGTATTGCCTCTTAATGTTATCTATATTTAGGATGTCGTAGTGCTTGTTGTTATTGGGTCTGTTGTACTTTCTTTCATTGTGCATCTCTTCACATACATATTCCCGTATTTCTCTGAAGTCTTTATATCTGCCACTAGTTATGGTACTATTCCATTACATTCATACACTGGCACCATGATGAGCTACCTGTAGCCCCTATGTTCCTCTTTCTGTCTCTGTGACTGTCTCTATCTTTGTCTCTGTTTCTCTGACTCTGTCTTTCAAGTCTCACCATGACTAGATAGATACCTTCTCCTCCTGAAACATCCTTTGGCCTCTGTGGCCCCCTTTTCTCATTGGTGTGCTCCTCCAGAACCCCCATTTTGAGGAGAGATTTAAGACAACCATACTTCATTCATTGCCTGGCTCTGCTTCTGACTCTCTAGACTTCACTTCACTGTGTGCTCCCACACAGATGCCTTCTTCCACTATTCAATTCCTTTTATATGGTGTCTTCCCCATTAGAAGGTGAGCTTCCTGAGGGTAGGGACTATCTGCTTGTATTAGCACTCCCAGCACTTAGCATGCACCTGGCACATAATAAGTGCTTTACGAAGCACTTACTTGACTTGTCTTGATCATGCAACAAGTACATAAGAGAAACACAAAGTCCTAGGGGAGGTCAGAGAGAAACAGACACCTTCTTCACCATCACTTCAAAAGGGAGCCTTCTCTTCTCTATAGGAGCATCTGCTTTACATCAATACTGGAGGTGAAAAAGCAGATATGGAAATAAGGGACAGGCAATGCTCACTCATTTCACCTCCTAGGACAGCAGTTCTCAACCTGTGGTTATGTTCAATTTAAATACATCCTGCATATCGGATATTTACATTACATAACAGTAGCAAAATTACAATTATGAAGTAGCAACAAAAATCATTTTATGATTGGAGGTCACCACAACATGAGGAACTGTATTAAAGGGTCGCGGCATTAGGAAGGTTGAGAACCACTGTCCTAGGGGAATAATTAGAATAGCTCTTCTCAGAGCACTTTCTGATTCTCCTCTCCCCTTCTCTCCCCCTGTCATCTCATTCTCTGCCCTCCTCCCTGTTCCCTCCTCCTCTTCCCTCCCCTCCTCTCCTGTCCTCTCCTCCTCCTCTTCTTCGTCCTTCCTTTTCTTCTTCTCTCACCACACATAATATGCTTTGGGATTTAGGGACTATGGTTTTGTTTTTTTTTTTCTTTTTGGAGGAAGGAAGGTAGGGCAACTGGTGTTAAGTGACTTGCCCAAGATCACACGACTAGTTTTGTGTGAAGTGTCTGAGGTTGGATTTGAACTCAGGTCCTCCTGACTCCAGGGCCAGTGTTCTATTCACTGCACCACCTAGCCGCCCCACGGGACTATATTAAAAAATTAATTAATATTCTCAAAAAACCTGGGACAATTTTCTTTTGTCCTGTGCAATTTTCATTTATGATTTTTTGAAATATAGCTCTGAAAAAATAGGCTTTACCAAAGCCCATTGTGTTTCAAATAGAGCTACTAGACTAAACCTTTAAATCCCAATCACTTGGGTTTTCATCAAATGCCCAATGATACCCTCTAGCCCAAGCCTCCCACGGCTAGTTGTTTAGGCTTTGTATGTAACGTGTATGTATGAATGAGTGTAAACAGCAATTGTTTTTCTGACCAGAAACTCTAAGGTTCTTCCCCTCTCAGACTGATACTTTGTGGTGATAAGTTGGCCCACCTTTTGTTTCCATTCTTACCTAGCCCTTAGTCATTGAAAGAGCATTGCCTTAAACAGCTGAGACCTGGGCAAGACCTTCATGTGGAAAGGCCAAGGTCACCTGCTACGTGGGCCATTGCTAGTCATCTTGCTTTTGTCTTGCCACTGGTTGGTCTACCTCACTTACATCCAATTCAAATCAAGATATCATCCTCACAACTACTACTACCATGCCAGTGTGTGCCCTTGGACTTGTGTGGTAACAGTATTTTACTGAGCCAGTTTCTAATCAGAGAATACTTGGAGTTGTACAAAGCAGGCCTAGAGACAGAAGTGTCAGTAATCAAGTAATGGTTTAATTAATTAATTTCATTATGAGGAACAGAGTTGCAAATCGGGAAATTCTCATGATCAGAATGCCACCTTGCTTCAATGAAGGCAGAGATTATATACATAAATCATAAGTGGGAAGGGAGGGAGGATCACAAACAATTGTTTCCCAGGGCCTGAGTGGTTGGTTTCCTTTGACAAGCCCACAAGTCCACAGTGCAGGTGCTCTGGAGTCCTGTGAGAACAGCATAGTTTCAAGTCCTTTGGGGTTATTACTTGGTGGGTCACAGGACCAGAGTTCTGTGATGGGAACAGGTTGAACAGATGATCTTCTTCTTGAAAGTACGTTCTAGAGTTCTGATTCAACAGTCCAAATTTTCTGATTTCAGATCTATGATCCTACAGTTCTATGATCATGACAGAGAAGAATGCAAAGGAAATCAACATGGGAATCATGTTCTGAGCAGTCAGAACTAGAAGAGATGCTATTTGTTGAAGAACCTGACCGGCAATGTCTGGTTAGAGTCCTACCGTGGGCAAGCCAGTGAGCAAACAAGGTGATCTATTCAGGTTTCTGGGAAGTATTTTGCTCATTGGTAGCTATCATTATTTTCTTTTTTTTGTATAGCACAAGGTGTGAACTCTGTACTTGCAAAGGGAATTACTGTTAGAGCGCCATGTAGATTTCTCTTTGTGAGTGGGTGCAGCAAGGCAGAGAAGTGAAAAGTCCCCCCAAAGGCTTCCTGGTCCTTTTTGCCATGTCAATGACTCTGACACAACTGCAAATTGATATTGATGTAGTACAAGTATGAATATGTCTGTTCAAGAAGTTTTGGTGGTTCCCTTCTTCATCTGTTGTGGTTTGTCCTTCATGGCATCAGGGAGATGATACCATGACTCACAAGTGAATTGGATTTAAATGAGTGAGGGCTGTGCAAAGTCACCAGCCTCACTTTCTCCTCTAGAACCATCTTGGTCCAGTGGTGAGATATGGATCAGGATGACTGGAGACGGTTCTGTCTATTTTTCATTCAAATTAAAATGCAAACCCCACTGAGCATTTAAATCCCTTTTTAGCCTGACATTCTTTCCAGGATTATATATTACTCCTCATTACCCACTATATTCTCATCAAAGTGACTTACTTCCTGTTCGCCCCACATACTGAATTTACCATCATCATGACTTTGTACCAGCTGTCCCCATGCGTAGAATGGTCTTTTCCATGTGTCCATCTTAGAATCCCTCACTCCCTTCAACCCCCATGAAGCCTTTCCTGATTCCCCTAATCGTTAGTGCCCTAGGCCCACCCTGAAATTATGTTGCACATTATTTGTATGGACATATCTATGTTTGTGTTATTTTTCCCCCTTCTAGGTGAAAGTAAGATCCCTGAGGGCAGAGACTATTTTTTTCACTTTATTTCTCTAGTAGGCGCTTAATAAATGCTTGATTGCTGCATGAATAAATGGCATAAGGGTCACAAACGCTACAAGTCAATGACAGGCGGAGTTATGAGGTTGCAGTTTTTTACTTGTTTGTGTTAGAGCAAAGGTTGCAGAATCAGTCTAAGATGGGTTTTTTGTGGTTAAAAAATTTTTTTAATTACAATAATTCCTGGGTGATGATGATGTTCATATGCTCAAAGTGACCTTAGTGATTATCTGGTCCAACCTCTTAGATACCTTTGTAGATACAGAACCAAGGCCCAGAGAGAGAAAATGACTTGCTATTAGGAAAAATAGTTTGGATAGGAAGCCGAGTCCTCAGGCTTAGCTGTGTGGGAGGATTGCTCCTCCCTTGCCTAGTTTTGATCTGGACATATCAATGCCTGACAGAGCTGCGATTTTGGTCAGAATCTCTCTTCTTGAGTCAATCCACATCATGATGCAAATTTCCTCAACAGTTTCTTTCCTTTTTTGTTTCAAAGCTGGGTAATGCTGTAAAATAGGGTAACGCTACCACAAACACAGAAAGTCCCAAATTCAAATGAGTCTGTATCACAGGATTCAGAGTCTCAAAGAAATTAGAAAACAAATGCTCCACAAGAGGTCTGTGCCGCTAAACTGATCTCTGCCTTCTTCACTGTCTTGGTCCTTCCTAGTGGCCTTCCCCTTTCCTTCCTTTCATTTCCCTCCGACTCTTTCTCCTTCTCCCTGAGTCCTGCCCTTTTCTCTTACCCGTTGGGTAGTGTGTCTTTGTAATTCTCTTTTCTCTCCCTTTCCCACAGTTCTCAGTTGCGATGCTTCCATGAGATCTCCCTCCATGTGAATTTGTGTGGCAAAAGCATCATTTCTGGGATCAGATGATTTGCACTTAGATCTCCTCTCTGAGGCTCACTTTTTGCATGGCCTTGAGCAGATCACCTCTCCTCTCTTTGTGTCAGTTTCCTCATCTGTAAAAAGGAGGGGGCTGTGCTAGATGGTCTCTGAGGTCCCTTCAGAGCAACAATTGAGGGGATTTGAACTCAGAGCATATTTGGCTACAGGAACCAACTTGAGGTCTCTCAGGGGAGGTTGTTGTTGTTTATTCTTCATTCTCGAAGAGTAACGTGACATCAAGAAGGTGATGTCATGACTTGCAAGTGAATTGGATATAAGTGAGGCAGGGCTGTACAAAGTCACCAGCCTCACTCGAGTCATCTGGGTTCAGTGGCCAGACAGTGATCAGGACACTGGAGATGGCCCCCTCAGGGCAGGTGGGTGTACTGTGTCAGGTTTGTGCAGAGCTGTTGAAGGGATCCTGAGGGGGAAGATTTCTCATTGTGCAGTCTTTGTCACAATGACTTGCACCCATTGGGCACCTATTGAATTGATACCAAATTGAAAATTCGTACCTGTCACTTTCCCAAATGAACCCTAGCCCTTGGGCCTCTGAACCCTCTGACTTCCCCACCTTCACCTTTTCTATATCCCTCATGCCCCCCAAAAATGAGAATAGAAAAGTTAAAAAAAAGATGAAATGACTGGCAATAGAATATCTTACCAGAAGCTCACTTAAATTGTAGTATACCATTGCTGATGGAAAGGGCATGTCAAATGACTTCCCAATGGCTCCACTCACTATCCCTGTGACTGCCTGTAATGGGAATGGGAATTTGAAGCTCTTCCCTGCCCCTTAATAGACCTAGGGGGAGTTTGAAGACCTCCGCTGCTGTGAAGATAAACTCTACCCCCCTAATGGACTGAATGTGGTCACATGGAGCCTGTGGTAGGAGGAGTTTGCTGAAGGGAAGCAGAGCCCACAGGAAGCTGGTCAGAGCAGCCAGATGGTGGGGGAAAGAGGAGCTCAGACAAGGAGTCAGATGGGTTCATGAGTAGATTTTGATCTTGTATTGATTTGTGGGAGGGCTGAAGGATGCTGTGGCTCTCAGCATTATTATGGCTTCTGAATATCTTTGGTACTATGATGCAATCAGCTTACTGGTTTGGGGATTCGGTTTTCTGGTGTCTAAATAAATGCTTCACTTCTGTCCTCTATCTGGAGAGTTTGGTATATTTTGCGATCAAATGTCATGTGATACATATAGTCATGGTCTTTGTTGTGATTGTGGGCACTGTAAGTATTGCATTAGCACTAGCTACACTGGCCAAACCAAAATACCCTTCCTTAGTCACTACTCCCCCTTATATGTCATCTCATACTACTGAAATCAAAACTCTTGAGCACAAAGACTATCTTGCGTTTGTGTTTATATCCCTAGCACTTAACACAGTATATATTACATTAGTAAGCACTTAATAAATGTTTTAAAATATTTCCATCCATCCATTCATCCATTCATTTATTACTTGTATCCATTAGCACTGAAAGCAACAGCAATGTGACACATTTTTAGCATCAGCCTTTGGTGATGTAAGCTAAGTATGGATGAGGACTGAAAGAAGGAAGGGCTAGTGAGACTGTGATCTCAGAGAAGTCCCTTAACCTTCCTGAGACCTTGTTCAGTTATCTGTAAAAAGGATGTAATAATATTTGTGTGGCCAGCATTCTGGTGAGGCAAGTGCTTTGTACATCTTAAAGCACTAAGTAAATGTAAAAATACTTCCCCCGGTTATACCTGGTTCTAATGCATATCCACATTTCAACAAATACAATATGCCATATAGGTTGCTTTGTGTAGAGGATGCATGAAAGGCCTATAAATGCCATCCTGTACAGAATATGTCAGCTCATCTGACAATTTTTAGGAAAACGTGACTCAGTTCTGTATGTCCTTGTTGCTTTGGAATGGTGAAGCAAACCCTGGTTGACCTCTTGGTCTTATACCCAGGGATGCCTGAAGTGGGCATGGAGAGAAGTCTGTGTCAAAGATCAGATAGGCTTAGCCACTGAGTCGAAAGAAGCCAATTCAGCAGACTCTCCAAGTGGCATTGTATAGCTCTGGGACTTCCTGTAAAGGTTCATCTTCTCCACTGCAGAAACATGGCAATTACATTTATTTATTTATTTATTTATTTAATCATTTATTTATTCATTCATTCATTCATTCATTCATTCATTTGTTCATTCATTTATTTTTTGCTCTTAGTTTGTCTGAGATCACGATTGCTCCCCTTGCATTTTTCACATTGGCTGAAGTGAAATAGAGTCTGCTTTAGTCCTTTATTTTGACTCTGTATCTCTGTCTTTCTGTTTCAAGTGTGCCTTTTATAAACAACATATTGTTAGATTTTTTTTCTTTTCTTTCTTTCTTTTGTGCTTTTTGGAGGGGAGAAGGTATGGCAATTGGGGTTAAGTGACTTGCCCAAGGTCATAAGGCTAGTTTTTTGTGTTAAGTGTCTGAGCAGGATTTGAACTCAGGTCCTCCTGACTCCAGGGCCTGTGCTCTATTCACTGAGCAGCCCCAGCAATTGCATTTATATGACAAGTAAAGCAGGGATGTGGCTGGATGAGCTAGCCTGAGTCAGGGGGCTACTGGCTGCTGGCTTTTTCCTTCTTTTTCTTTCTGTCCTTTTATAGGTGACTGAGCAGTAAGTCTGAGGAGTATGTCTCCAACCTTGAAGATAACTTTGAAAGTTCCTAGGCACATCAATTGGTGTTGGCTGAAATAAGTAAGTTGTCTCCTACATTTGCTGCAGTGATTCTTGGAGGAGTGACCTCTGATGAGAAGATGAGCTCAAGACCTGCCCTGGCCTAGCCTACCAGCAGACTTGGTTCTTGAGGGAACTGTTTGAACAGAGAAAGTTGATGTGAAATGTAAAATACCATTTTCAGCAGTTTTCCCAAAATGCTTTATATTGTGTTAATTTTAAGTTTAATTCTCCTTGTATGTGTTAAAACAACATTTTTTTGGATATAAAGGAAATAAAAAAGCTATCCTTACTTGGTGTGTGTGTGTGTGTGTGTGTGTGTATTACTCTTCTCACTCATCCCAATGATAAGGAATAACAAATTCACATTTACTTCCTCATTTCTATACTAATGTACTTTTCTTTTTTTTTCACTTTCCTGTTTACTTTTTCTTTTTGTTTCTTTTTTTGACTTGTTTGTTTACTTTTAGTTTACAAGATTCAGTTCCAGAATCACTTGAGTTTCAGATTTTTCTCCACTTCCTCCCCACCCCCCACCCCTGCCATGGTGGCATACAATCATGTATAGGATCTGCAAACTCTTTCACGTTGTACAATAGTCTGGTTGTATAGAAGCATTGTAACAAATGGAATGAACAACGGGAAAAAAGAAACAAAACCAAATGTAGGAAAGAACGATAACATGTATTGCTTCAGTCTCCATTTAAACTCTGGTATTTCTAGATCTTTCTCTGTATGTAGATATCTCCTTCCATCTGGAGACTTGTAGAGTTGTCTTTTAGCTGTGTGTTGCTGAGAATAGTCCAGTTTATCGAGGCTGGTCATCATACATATGATGTATCTATGACTGTGTACAAATTTTTCTTGCTTCTGCTCTTCTCACTCAGCATCAATTCGTATAAGCCTCTCCAGGTAATTATGAAGTCCATCTCCTTACCATTTCTTATAGCACAATAGTATTCCATTACATTCATATACCATAACTTGTTCAGCCATTCCCCAATTGATGGGCATCCCCTTAAATTTCCAGTTTTTTGCCACCAAAAAGAGAGCTGCAATAGATACTTTTGTACATATAAGTCTTTTTCCCACTTCCATGATCTCTTTGGGATACAACCTCCAAAGGGGTATTACTGGGTCAAAAGGTATGCAATTATTTATAGCCCTTTGGGCATAGTTCCAGATTGCCCTCAAGAATGGTTGTATCAGTTCACAGCTCCACCAACAATGCATTAGAGTTCCAATTTTTCCATATCCTCTCCAGCACTTGTCATTTTCCTGTTTTGTCATCTGTGGTACCTCAAAGTTGTTTTGATTTGCATTTCTCAAATCAATAGTGATTTAGAGCATTTTTCCATATGCTTAAAGATATCTTTAATTTCTACCTCTGTAAATTGCCTGTTCATGTCCTTTGACCATTTATCAATTGGGGAATGAGCTAATGTATTTTTCAACCTTCAGTTTTAAGCTACTCATTCTCCTCCCAATTCTTTTCTCCAGATCTCTTATTCCACTTATTCCATTTTGCTTCATTTCTTCCAGATATTCTTGTGTTCCTTATGGCCAGGCCTTACGGCACCACGGCAGGTGATGTAAGACTTGACCACAAGGGGGCATTATCTGGTGGTGGTCAGGGCTTACACCACCCTTCACTTCAGAACATAGGGGCACTGCTAGTCACCTATCCCCAGGGGCCAAAGCTAAAACAATTGAAGACAAAAGTGTAAATCTATATGGTCTTCCTTTTTCCATCTGAACTATAAGCACTGAATGAAATGTGTCAGGGATCTCTGTCTGATGCTTTTATTTTTTCTCCTGATTTTCTGTTTTATAGCCTCAATTTCTTCCCCTTATTATCTGCAGATCTCAAAACAACCATCTTTCTCTATGGACCCAGAGTAATATAAAGGAGTCTTTGGATCCACTAGATTCCACTCTGGAAGGAAAGAAGGAAGAAAAAAAAGGAAGAGAGGAAAGAAAAGAGAAAGAAAAGAGGAGAAAGAGAACTTTTAGCATAACCTTCTTACCATCATTTATTTAAGAAGAGCAAATCATGTAAAAATAAAGCTTGAGATATCAGCTACAGGTTTGGTATCAAACAATCAATTTCCTATTTTACTTGATATAGTTCTTTCCTTTCTGCCATCTGTACTGTAATCTGAAAATCATTATCTTCACTTCTTTATTCTTTGAAATTCTATTGTATCCATCCTGCTTATGTAATCAAATCCTACATAATATGGCTTAAAACTGATCCTCCAGTGTATTACACAAGGTAGGTTTTTATGGGAGATTTTTAGGCAGGAAAAATTGACTGATCTACAGAAAAACATAGAGACAGGTAGATATTTTGTGTATTTGTATTGTCCGTCTGTTTTATCTCTTGTATCTGAATAACATTTAGATATTAACCATTGAACTCTAGTCCTACTGCTATCCTGAGGAGCATGACACTGCGATTCAGAAATCAAAAGCAAGGGCTTGATTGTTTTAATGGGGTGGCCTTCTCTCTTTCTAGGTGAATGCACAGGTTAGAGCTAGGATTTTTCTGAACCTGGTGCTCCTTCAACTTATTTCTCTCAGATAAAATAAGCAAGAAACTTGTTTGACTGATCGTTTGTCATTTGTATTTACTACATTGTCTTGGCTAACTTCCTTGTCTAAATTCCTGGATAGTCCTTTTCTGGTTTGGTCTGATGTAAATTTCAAGTGGTCAGTGATGTGGATAGAAAGGTGCCCCAAAGGTTGAGTTGCCCTTTCACTGGTTTATCCTCTAGAGGCACCCTAAAATACAGAGGTGCCTTAAAGGTTGAGTTGCTCGTTCCTTGGCATTCTAAAGTCTCCTCTTATCTTGAAATATCACAAAAATACACTTTATTCTAAAATTCCTTGTCTCCTCCCATCCTGTCATAAATATTCTCTGCCCCCCTTATCTTGTGTCATCTTCATCCTGTGTCCTTATCTTACAAGATTTATCCCTAAATTTCCAAACCGCCTTTTGATATCCCAAAACTTATATCACCATCCTATAGAATGTATAGCTTTCTGGCTATATGAGTCTGGTCCTTGTCCTACATCATTGCTTTTGTTTAGCTTGTTGCTAAGTCTTAGGCCTGCATGCTTTTGTGTCAATAAAGCTCCCTTTGTCTAAAGAGAAAGTGTGATTGAATTCTTTCAAAAATCTGAACCAGCTCTCCCAACCCTGCACCCCAACAGTCAGTAAGATACCTATCACTAATAATATAGATCTAACATCTCAATTCTGTCTTGAGTAGTCAGTGATTGCTATGATATCTCTTGGGTTCTGGTTATTATAGTCTGTTTCTCATGATTATAGTTTGCGGCATTTGCTTATAGATTTGGAAGCTAAATTGTTCCTGGTCAAATCTCCTTTTCTGGAGATATCACTTTGTGTTGTCTCTCAGCTAATTGGGAGAACATTCTTTTCAAAGAATGTAGTCTCATTCTTTTCACAAAGATATCAAATTTTGATCAGAGAAAAGTAAAAGTTTTGCAATTAGTTGGTTTTTTATAAGAAAAGGTGCTAATTTACAAAAGAAAAATTCACTGGAGTGAAGAAAACCAGTTCTGAGAATAGATCGGAATATATGATTGGGAAATATAAACAGAAGAGAATATGAGGAAGTAATGAAGTATTGAATCAGAGTGTGGAAAGACAATTTTGAAGTTTGTAGGACTTTAATCAAAATCCATTGGGGGAGAAAAGAAAGAAGGATTGAGAAAGTTTTGGATCTCATTGACATAAGAGAAGAATGGGAAGATTTCTATGCCTGCAAATTTGGAGAAATGCTTATTAATTTTAGTTTTGAGATTTCTTGTGATCTTTTGAGTTTTGTTTAGCCAATTTAGATATTCTTGTTGATTTATTTTTTCTTGAATAATATCTTATTTATGTTATCTCTTCTTTGTTGATTTTTATATTTTTCCAATTACATGTAAAAATAATTTTTAACATTAGTTTAAAAAAATTTTAAGCTTTAAATTCTCTCTCTCTTCCCTCACCCAACTTGAGAAGATATAGATTTTGCAAAGGCAAATAATTACATATAGATTATACATGTGTAGTCAGGCAAAACATTTCCATGTTAACCATATTGCAAAAGATAACACAGATCAAAACAAGCAAACAAATAAATTACCCCAAGGAAAACAAACTAAATTTAAAAAAAAGTTTGCTTTGATTTGCATTCAGACTTCATCAATTCTTCCTCTGGATGTGGATGGCATTTTTCATTATACGTCCTTCAGAATTGTCTTAAATCACTGTATTCCTAAGAATAGCCAAATCATTCAGAGCTGATCATCATACAACATTGCTGTTGCTGTGTACAACGTTCTTCTGGTTCTGTGCACTTCATTTTGCATGAGTTCACAAAAGTCTTTCCAGATTTTTCTGAAAGCACCCTGCTCTTCATTTCATACAGCACAATACCATTCCATCACAGTCATATACCACAACTTTTTCAGCCATCCCCCAATAAATATGTATCTCCTCAATTTCTAATTCTTTGCCACCTCCAAAAGAGCTGCTATAAATATTGTTGTATACATGGGTCCTTTCCCTTTAAAAAAAATCTCTTTAGGATACAGCTCTAGAAGTGGTATTGCTGGGTCAAAGGGCAAGTACATTTCTTTTTTTTAATGTAATAAATTTTATTTGTTTTCTTGTTTACATCGTTCATTTTCATGAGATTTTTGAGTTACAAATTTTCTCCCCGTCTTTTCCCTACCCCACCCCCACTCCCAAAACAGTGATCCTACTGTGGAGCCCCTCCCCTGGGCTGCTCTCTAACTTTCTAGTAGGGCAGGGAGGGTTTCCCTATCCCAGCCCCTGTATATCTTGATTCCTAGTTGAAGGTATTGCAGAGCTTTATATCTACATTCTTTTGGTTCCTCCCTTGTCGCCCACCCCCGCTGGAAGGACAACCAATTAAATACAGGCTGTGTAGGTGTGATTATACAGGATATCTTCATAGTAAACATATTGTGACAGTGATCATATGTCCCTCCTTCCTATCCCTCCCCCCCTTGTTCTGTTCTCTACCCT
>CM053596.1:233349025-233370760 GCA_028646575.1 Pseudocheirus occidentalis | reverse complement strand
AAAAAAAAAATCACAACCAAAATTATTTTCTTTATCTCTCTAAATGCTTTTCAAAGTCATTGGTAGTTCTGCCTAAATTTCCTAGAAATCCCAGAAATTCTCTATTTGGCACTTCATGTATTATATGTTTGCCCTATATAAGATCTGGAAAAAGGTAGAAAATTGAAGTCTAAGAGAAAATAACCTTTTTATTTAAAAACTAAATGAATGCAGATTCCATACATAAGTTGCTGTTGTTCAGCCATTTCAGTTGTGTTCAACTCTTTGTGACCCTATTTGGGGTTTTCTTGGCAAAGATACGGGAGTAGTTTGTCACTTCTTTCTCCAATTAATTTAACAGATGAGGAAACTGAGGCAAGGTCATACTGCTGCTAAGTCAAAGGCCAAATATGAATTCGAGTCTTCCTGACTGCAGACTATAATAATTCACATGTAAAGCGAACCCAAACCCTCGTATATCCATTCTAACTATATTATACCTTTGTGTGAGGCCCGAAGCAATCAGCACTTATTAATAATCATCTATGGTATGCCAAGCACCGGGAGATACAAAGACAAAAGCGAAACAATACCTTCTCTCCATAGAGAAAACCATGGCTGAACCTACTACTACTCTGAACAGTACTGCCTGTGACAGATGTCACCGTTAGTCAACAAAGACCAAACAGGGGACTGGCACACTAAACAGACAAAGCAACGTTAAAGAGTATTATCCAAATCCAGTCTCAAGACATTTGACACACTTACTAGCTGTGTGACCTTGGGAAAGAAACTTAACCCCATTTGCCTTGTCTTCCCCCCTCCTCCAAAAATTAAATTAAGAGTATTGTCCTGACTTTACTGGATGTAGATGGAGCTATTATTACTCTGGAAAGAAGTAAGCATTTTTAAAGTACTTACTACGTATGGAGCACTATACTCGGCACTTTACAAGTATTATTCCATTTGGATACTCACAACCCTGGGACCTAGGTGCTTTTATTACCCCCATTGTACTGCTCAGGAAAATTATTCAGAGAGAGGTTAAGTGACTAGCCCAGAGTCACACTCTCTTAGACTGGATTTGAATCTGGGTCTTCCTGACTTCAAACACTGTGCTCTATCCACTGAGCTACCAGCTGTTACAAGATTATCAATTAATCTATCCTTAAGATATGGTTTATAAATAATCTAAATTCAGCTTGAGTAGAATACAACACAAAAAACTGTAACAAAAAAATGCAACATTTTTATAAAATTTTAAGTGTTATTAAACTTACTTAGTTTCTCCATAATTTCTTCATCTGTCATCTTGGTCTTCTTTTTCTGTTTGTCCGATGATTTGGCAGCACTATCAACATTAGAATCACCAGCTGGTGCAGGAATAGGGTCAATTACAGACCGTGTATAAATCTACAGGGAGACAAAATTTACTACTCAGGCTCACTGTTTTCAGGCCTTAATGGTTGAGCATGATTCAAGTCTGATTTTAACCAATACTAAAATCATTTATGGTCACTTTAAAGATCGAGAGGTTAATATTTTCAGCATTCATGTGTCTGTACAAATCACTTAACAGGAAATACTGAAGGTCTGAAATCATTTGTTGCACAATGTAGCATATTTAATAATCCATTTAAGAGTATAATAGATTCATGTATACAATGTAAACTCATTTTAGAACTAAACTTATACTGTATCTAAAAGAAAGGATAAAAAAATAAGCCTAGAGGCTTTATTTTCGAAAAAGATCACAAATAAGAATTACAAAAAATACATTCTTCATAAAATACTATTCTTTTCTGCAAGAAACAAGCTTCTATTTTTTTTAAAAACCCAAAAAAATGCAATTTCTATCACATTCATTTCAAACAGTCATCACCAAAGGTTTAACCAATTAGCTTAAGTTTAACCAACTAGGAAATAAAACACACCCCTCTTGCTGCTGCCACTTACTAAGATTACCAATAAAACTGCACACAGCCCAAAGCAACAAAACCCTTTCCTCATTCCATACTGGGACTTTCCAGTGTTTACTTCTCCATACCTGCATAAGAAGCTCATTGTCATAAAGGACCTAATCTCCTGCTAGTGTACCCAGGGCTCTGGGAAAAATAAAAGTAGGATCTTCCAAAGAAAGGCTGAAGAACCTAGTAATTGCTTTTAATCTAGATATTATGGTAAATTTTAAAGAGATGTAAGACATGGTATCTAACCTCAGGGCTTTTATTTCCCTAAACAGTTTCATACATAAGAAATTCATGTATGAAATAATAAATAAATAAAATAAATAAATAAAAACAAAGAACAGGGGGCCACTAGGTGGTGCAGTGAATAGAGCACTGGCCCTGGAGTCAGGAGGACCTGAGTTCAAATCCAGCCTCAGACACTTAACACTAGCTAGGTGACCTTGGGCAAGTGACAACCCCAACCTTCCCCCCTCCAAAAAGGAAAAAAAAAAGAGACAATTTTTAAAAACCAAAAAACCAAATTAAAATTGTATGCTTAATAAAGACTATAAAGAAAGAAAGTTCAAGAGAATGAAATAGGATGGTTCAATTTGTTAAAGAAACTCCAATTAAGAGATAGAACTTGAACTAGAATGTGTAGAACAGCCAAGAAATGGTTATGAGGAAATACTGGCAGAACATCCAAGAGAAAACATCTACGGAGCATATGGAGACGCAAGAGTGAAGTTTGGATAAAAAGTGATGACTAGAAATAAAAATTTGGGAATTATAAAAAAAAAAGTGCTTGGTGAAGCACTGACATAGTTGAATCCTCCAAAGCAGAAACTATACATGGGTCTAAAAGACTCTGCTCACTCCTTAATTAAAGTCATTTTTCTACAGATAGTTTTTAAACACAGGTCATTTTCTAGATAGAGCTCATCGTACAAAATTATTTTGTTAAAGCCTAATGGCTTTTAGAATGAAGACCAGCTATCAGAAGGTTTCTACAACCAAAATAACACTAATTTCTCGTATAAACCTACATAAACTACAAACCAACAGAACAGCCTCAGCTCACAAATAACACACTCACTGATTTTGTATGATCCGGTCTAGGAGCAATAACAGGTGGAGCAGTCTCCTCCTCCTCCTCATCTTCTTCTGTCACTGCTGCTGAAGTTTCTGAGCCTTTTGCATTCAGCTGAGTTTATCAAGTGGGAGAAATAGTACACATAACATGAAAGAGATGAAGCCTGAGAAAACTGCTTCCGGAAAGTAGCAATTTTAACATAATAAAAATATCAGTAAGAACCATAAAACCATTTAGAATCACAAAACTGTATGAGTTACAGATGAGGAAAAAGACCTAAAAGAGTAAATGATGTATTTCAGATTATACAAATAGCTGATAGATGTGGGATTAAATACAGGTATTCTGTCTTTGCTAGGTGTCTTCCACTACAAACTCCCCAACCCCTCTCTCCATTAGATCTGGACCTTCTAATTTAATTCTACAGCCCATAATTTGGAATTCATAATTGTAATTGAGCTAATGTACAATCTATGGGAGGATTTGCTAAACAAAGAGAAGAGTATTAAGAAGCACAGTCACTTAAGACAACAAACTTTTTAGCAAATAATCATTTGTACAAAGACCATTAATATGGAAAATGATCTCTATTTGCGATGGCCTAAAAGCAACAGCTTGAACCATCTGAGCAATTCAGTAGAACCAGACACATTAAAAAGTTATTAATAACCTTCCTCTGACTTACACTAAGTATATAAATAAGGAACATATTAGAATATATTTGTGAAAATACAAAACTCATTAACTTTAGTTTTTCCCATACAAGATTTCAGTAAAGAACATAGCCAGAATGACTTTTACTTAATGTTTGTTTATCATTAACACAGTGGGATATAGAAGATAAAAAGCTAAAGTGAGGAAAATCTGAGTTTAAGTCCTGCCTTGACTCAAAATTGTTTGTGATCCTGGTTTAAGTCTCTTTACCATTCTATACTCTTGATTTATCATCTGTAAAATGACAGAAAAAATAGATATGATATGCTCTAATATTTCTTCCAACTCTTAATCTATGATTCTATGATCCTAAGTTCCACTGATTTTAAATGGTTTCTTGTACTTATCAAAAAGCCAAAATCAAATATACTTTTCTATTCGATTGTGAGCTCCCTGAGGGGAAGGGAGCCAGCCATCTTTTGTCTTTCTTTTTATCCCTTGTCTTAATAATATGCACCAGATAAACGACTGCTTACTTCTGAGCCACTTATTTAATTTACATGGTCCCACAAAACTCATGTTCTATAGCTTATTTCAGAATGCAAAGCAGAAACTAATTCCTTTATTAAGTACCAAAAACATAATGGCAATTTAAAGAAATGCAATAAAAATAACATCAACTTACCGCTGGTGTTCCTGAGGGGAAGCCATCTTTCTCTAAATAGGAAAACAAAAGTTATTAAATATTCTTATTAAAGTAAAAACAAAAACTGAACTAATTAAAACAAGAAAAATGAATTTAAGCAAATCTGAAGTTAGACAATAAAGTTCTTTGGTTTTTTCATCCATAAGGAATTTGGATTTATTAATTTATTAATCCATGCAGATTATGCAAGAAAACTTAATCTGTATAACATATCACTACAGGTTTACAAAAAAATTAGCACCAACCAAATATCTAGAAAGACATGGTTTAAGGAGTAAAAGAATAATACTTAAGAATATTTTCTTTCATAAACTAATAGATGACAATTCCCCATAACACAATTATAGACCTAAAAATATCTCTTTTTAAAAATCAAGAAATAAACTGTACTGGAACTGAACATTGTTCTGGACCAAACTTCTGTCCACAGTCACCTGGGCATAATACTGATCCATAAATATTTAAGAATGTTTTAAATAAACGTTACCATGGCATGTCATCACAATCTCCAAGCTATGTGCAACAACAATAACAACATTAAAATAAAGAGATCTAACAGAAAAAATAAAAATTACGTGGAAATACAATGAGATATATTTTATTCCCTTCGTTCTATCTGATAAACAATGAAGTTAAGGAATATCCTTTGGATTTTCAGGTCAAGATGAATTAATTTTTGAGGAAATAAACAATTATAAAAAAGACTTCAAACAGCTAAAAATCGGTTTTATATGAAACTGTATTGGGTCCCAGAACCTAACTGTAACTATGACATAAGATACCTTATCCAGAAAAAACTGTGTACTGATGAACTGACTGGAGATATTTATGAAAGGGCAATTTCATACCCTTCATGGTAAAATACAATAGAATTCTCACTGCCCAGGAGTTTTTAAATAACTCTCAGCCATTTACATATTCTAGGAAAAATACAATGAAACAAATTCCATTTCCAAACCACCAAACTGACATACGTTTACTAAAAATCAAACTAAGACTGAATCCTTGAGCTTGATATCTGGCTGTAGAGGTTGCCTGCCAAATAGTTAACACCTCAGAAATTCAATGCCAAGCCTGTTATCAAAATTTGTGTAAAAATCACTGCTGTGAGACCTATAATTATTTTTAGAAATTCCAGGAAGCCCAAAAGCTTATGGAGAATGTGCACACTGAAAAGAATGCATTTGAAAATTATTATCTGGCCCAAAGGTGACTTTTCCTGAATGATTAGCTCATCCGAAATGACTGAGATGGAGGGATAAGCCAAGACCCCTTACTAGTAATGATTAAGTAACTGTAAGTCTGGCCACTATGTGACCTCAGAGACTCAAGTTTTCCCTTCTTCTGAATGACTAAAACTGAAGTTGCTTATATGAACAGGATTAATTAAAAGAAGGCCTCATCAATTTAAAGCTTTACTTTATACTTTGATACTCAGGTTCCCATGCCTGAGAGGTTTTAGGTGTTTAATATGCTTAAATTCCTTTAGATTTTACAGTCTTAAATAACAAATTCTACTTGTAGAGCTAAATGTCTTTATTGATCTTGTCAATAAAGAATTGATGTGAATATCCTATAATGGAGCACAATCTTCCTATCTTTTAACATTACCAGTTACTCTTTTCCATTCAGAAACATGGAGGGTGGTTACCTGTTTATTTTGGCAATTTCTCTGATGATCATATTTTTGAGAGTGAAATTCTAGGTGGTGCAGTGGAGAGCACTGGCCCTGTAGTCAGGAGGACCTGAGTTCAAATTCAACCTCAGATACTTGACACTTAAGCCACTTAACCCCAACTGCCTCTCCCCCACAAAAAAATTATAACTACCAACTTCCAGATTTTAACCCAAAACTGTGCAATATATTTTAAATGGGATTTCTTTTAAAAATGCTAAATTATAAATCCAAAATTATAAAACTGAAGACTCATAGGCCCCAGTTCTCCAGGAGCCTAATCTAAGTATCTATCTTTTCAAAACATAATTTTCAATCTCATTAACATCAGAATCAAAAATGGTTGTACACTCTTCATCTATGCCTATTCTGATGCTCAATGATGTAGCCTCCTCCTTCACAAGCACCTTTCTATCAAGTGGAATCCCTGGGTAAAATCATAAACTTATCACCTCATCCTGCCACTTAAACACAGGGATATTCGAACTCTCGACAGGCAAAATCACCTTTCCTTTTATTTTATTTAAGCTGTTATTGTAAGCTTAATAATCATCAACAAAAACTACCAATCTCATCAAAGGATGGGGATTGGGATAAGGCCCATCTTCATGGGTAGAGGGAGTGCCTAGTGAGGGACCCAGCAGCCCCTTCTCCACAACTTAAGAGTCTCAGAGTTACCTTGATAACTAAAAGGTTCAGTTACCTGACCAAGGTCACGAGCCAGGATATATCAGAGGCCAAACTTGAACGTGGTTCACCCTGGCTCCAGGGTCAACTGTCTATCTCTACTACACTATCATACAGAAAAATAGGAAAGTCTTACTCAACCCTCCAGTATATAATGAGGCAGAACAAAAAAATTAATAAGCTACAAATACAAAAAAGAGCTTTCTAATGAGACTAGCCAATACTCAACTGATTATATATTTGATTATTACTGGGTACCTTTCATGACTGATTCCATACTGGTAAGAAGTCAACTTTTCAGACATATTTTTTTTGATCTCTCTCATCTCTCTCTTTCTCCAAATGACACATAGCAAAGTAGACAAGCCTGTTGTGTGTGTCTGTTACAACTTATCTGTTCCAATGAACCCTTTAAACTAATGTGAGGAACCCCAAAAAGAAGAATCTGAGCAAATCAAAGGAATCTTTCATACACAGATAAGTAGTATGTCTTATAATTATTTTTTCCTTCATTAGCTATGTCCATTAGTACCTAAGTATTTGTTTTCTTCCCCCTCATCTTCAATTTCACAACCTTGTAAAGAAGCATCACAACCTTATTACAATGTCGTCTAGTGTCTTACCAGGAGGGGTAAAGCTCAAATATTTCTGCTTCACTGTATTGGAGTCATAGAACTTCAGAACGTCCAGCACAGCCTGGGGGTTCTTCTTTTGTTCTAGTTTGGTGATATTGGAGGTCTGTAGCAACCGAGCCCATTGTTCTGGCATTCCCTAAAGAAAAGACATTAACTGAACAGCACTGCCTGCTGACATGGGAAATTCATACAGAAAATCAGTTGGATTCAATGGAAGTCAAACTTTTACATAATGGCAAATGTAATCATCCTTCAACTCTAGATCTAGCTCATTAGATTGGGGTGTCACAACTTAACTTCCTTTATTTCACCCTTATCCATCTTCATTAAACATTTCTCTATCCTGGACAATTAACAACAAACGACTGTTGATTTTCAGAATTGGTAGCACTTCCCAAGAAGCAAAAAACCCTAATAATTAAGAAATTATGTCCTTGGAGGAAAAACTTAATTCTGAAAAGTAAAACTGAAGCACTAAGTTTCATGAGTACACAATGAAAAACACTGGCCAATTATACTTACAGTGAATTCTCCAGTAACAGCATCAAAGCCAACATGGATGGTATGTTCAAAATCAGAAGGAGGAGAAATTTCTGGCCGCTCCTTTTCTTTTTTCTTACTTCCTACATGGGAAAAAAACCCAACATATCTTTACAATACCCATTCTGTTGACAGATTAAAATAATTTTTAAAGACTAGATAAAATCACTGGGGAAAAATTTCATGACAACAAAAAATGACCAACAGAAAATAGCTTGGAACCTTACAGACAAGATGAAATTGAAAGATGGGAGGAAACAAAAGCTGAACACAAAGAAAGGGAAAGAGTGACATGACTCATGAGGTAATGGGAATGAAACAAAGTAGAGTCACAGAATATTAGCACTGAAAGAGGTGTTTTTAGGTCATTTAGCCCAACAATTTACCTGCTAGATGAATATCCTATCTAGTAACAGCAAGTATCTATTGGGTTCTGCTTGGACATCTCCAGTGACAGAGACTCTCAGTTACTAAACAGGGCAGTCCTTTCCATACTGGAATCCAGAAAGGTTTGAAGTACATATTGACTACTGTGAGAGGAGCTAAATGCTGGTCCTGCCAGAATATTAGGCAATTTTGAAAACAGATAATGGGGAGAAAATGCCTCATTCTTCTATGACCAGTTAAGCCCCAGGACTCAGTCAAACCCTTCCTTGCCTTTCAAGTATATGCCCTGCCACAGCAGGCATGCTCATGTCTACCCTCCCACCACCTCTTGTTCTGGAAAAGAAAAGCCTCCATTTTCTGATTCTGAACCTAGTTTTAGTTTTCAACTCTCTCCAAAAGCTTCTGACTTGAAATTATTCTCTCCAAAGTTACCTGTTATCTAACTGCCCAGGTCTAATGTCCTTTTCTCAGTTTATCACCCTGATCTACCTGAAAAACTTGATACAGTTAATAACCCCTTCCTGATAGACAGCCTCTTCTCCTTCAGTTTCTCTAACAGTGCTCTCAGTTCTGCAACCTATTTAGTCACTCCTTAGTCTCAGACTCCAGCTGATTGTCACTGTACCAGCTTCAACATACAATGACATCGCCCCCCCTCCCCCCCCAGACCTCACCCATCTGGACTTTTATCCAAAGATGACCTCTTCCTTTTCATTCTCTAAACGCATATTTTCTAGATATATTTATCGGCATCCACACATTCAACTAACAACTCCAGGCAGATGACTCATAGATCTATATACCCAATACCAGCCTCTCTCTGAAATACCAGGTCCACATTCAACTATAAGACATCTCCAACTCAACCCATACAAAATATAACTCATTTTCTTTCTCCTTCAAGTCCTCCATTCTTCCTTCCCACCTTCACAGAATCCCTAGTTTCCCTCAAAGTTTAGTTCAAGTACCTTCTCTGATATGAAAGCCCATCCTGATCCTTCCAGTTGTGAGAGCTCTACTCTCTTGAAAAAACTTTACAATATATTTTGCATTTAATTGTTTATGTACAATCTGTACACGTACACACACACACACAAACACACACACTCTCTCTCTCTCTCTCTTTGTAAGCTCTCTAAGGTTAAGGACTATTTTATTTATTTCATTGTATTTTCAAACCTTTGGACAGTGCCTGCCACATAGTAGGTGTTTAAATAAATGGTTGCTAAATAAATGAATTAAAGTTTTTATCTGTTATTTCTGATTCAGAACAAAGGCCTTTTATTCTACTCCTGTTGTTGACTAAAGTATGCTAAATAGACTTGTAGTTGAAAATATATTCAGATTTTAAAGGCTACCCAGAAAAAAGAGAAGTACGCAAGCTCTTTGAGGGCAGGTACTGTTGCTAGGTTTTGTCTTTTTATCCTCAGCACCAAAGCATAATGCACTGCACATAAATTGGCACTTGAGGTTTGTGCCTGAATTTGAACTGAATTTTTATCACTACTACAATTACAACTTAAATTTACATTATTTTAAGACTTTTAAAAAGCTTTACAAAATATCTTCCTTACAATAATCCTGAAAGGTAGACATGCAAGTATTCAACGGGACTAAGAGACATCTGACGGTTCCAGATCACAGTATTTAGAGCTGGAAAGGATATCAAGAATCATCTAGTCCAAAAAGTACCTTACACAGGAAGTCCTTGAAAAATATCCCCCAAATGGTATTCAGTCTTTGCTTAAAAATTCTAGTGAGTGGGAACCCACACACTATCTGCTAATGAAATTCACTCTACTTTTAGACTACTTTAACTGCTAATCAGTTTCTTCTCATATCAAGCCAAAATCTGCCACCCTGAAACTTACATCTGAGGTTGATAGTTCTGTGAAGCTAAGCAAAACAAGTCTAATAAATAATCCATAACAGCCCTTCAAATACTTAACAATGGGTATCATCCCTTTCTAAGCCTTCTCTGCTCCTAGTTAAAACCCCATATTTCTTCCTTCATTTAGTTATCATACAGCATGTTAATGACAACAGACACATACAGTGCTTTGCTATTCAGATGATATCTCACAGAACTAATTAATTAGTGGTATGATGGAGGACTAGTAGTCTGGTCTCCTGATCTCCATCTGGTGCTCTTTCTACATCAAATTAAATGACATATGTGATCTAACAGAGGTCACATCTGTATGCTAAAATATTTTCCAATGATATATGTAAAATATATACATATACTTACCTATTAACATATGCATACACAGACACACACAGACACACAAGCCAATTCAGGGAGAAAGGAAGTGGTTTAAATTTGGATCATTTTGACAACAGAATTAGGAAGTCAATAATAAGAAATGGTTCAGTTTAAAATTACGTTTATTGAGAAATCTGAAATCTTTAAGGAGGAAGATCACATTTATAATTATCTAGAAAGTTGTCACAAGCTTAGTAAGAAAAACATATATCACAATGATGAACTGTCAATATCATTTTTTCTTTCAAAGTTATTGTCCTAAGTCAATATTTACCAAGAATGCAAATGTATTCAGTACTGCTAGATACACAAAAAACCTCCAAAGATAACCTCTTGGGACCTTTACTTACTCTGAAAAGATTTCCTAGAATAAGAGGACATTAAAGGGATTTGGGGTTTTTTTGGAGCAGATATGGAGTGAGGAAATTCTTTAAGGTGGAAAGTGAAGAATTGAAGGGAAATTGGTATACTATAGAATAGGAAACTGTCCCCAATCAGTTTAAGGCAAAATAATTAGTACATATAGGTGATTTTACATCTAAAATAACACAAAAATGTAAGGAAAAAATGATGCAGGAAGCCAGTAAGCCAATGTGATGTCTCCAATCATTTCCAGGAGCAATGATCACAAGCGAACCTCTACATAAGGACAATTTCAGAATGTTAACTGACAGTGGTGATCCCGAGCTTAGCCACATCATTCTAGACAAGCCTGAAGAAGTTTGCAGCATCACAGAATTTCATCATTTACATAGCTTAGAAGGATAAGGTTCCTAAAGTAAAGGAGACTTCTTGACCATAAGCTGGTTTTTGGTTTCCATTTCAGACTTCTGAATTATATAAATTGATTCTATAAAACTTTCTATGATTCTCTAAACTTTTCCTTCTGAAGAGCAAAAAGATTTGTCCTACTCTCCTCCCACCCCTTCTCCCCCTAGTCCCTCTAACCCCTGCCCATTAGTGCTATCTGCATATTCCCCAGAAGAAAAAGTATCCCTCATAGGAGACTTATTTGTGTTTGTCTATTTGGGTAAAAGTGAACTAGGAACACACAAGAGGCTGATCAGATCATAAGAACCAGTCTTTGATACCAGCCAACCCCCCGACTCTGCTGACAAACTGTGTCTGAGAGTACCATTCTAAGGTTTTTTTTTTTTCTCTTCTCCTTATAAAGAGTAAAACCAGGAAATGGGATTAGGCCTTAATATCTTTTCCCTGTTCAACTCAACACCATCCTCAACCCCAGTCTCTATTCTAATTTTCAAGAGGCCTTTCACTATACCTTCAAGGTATATAACCAGATTCTCTTTATCTTCCTCTTATACTTCTTCCATTTCCAGCATTCAATGAAATCTATTCATCTCAGATATCCCTTATTGCTTCCCACCCAAGTCCGGGTTATTCCTTTCATCCATGTTATTCGGACCATATTCTTGGCTTTCCAGTGTCTTTTCCACAAAAATTTCTTTGAAATGTGCTCAATTTATAGGACCCTGCTGATATTTAAGATATGTCCAGACAGATGGAATGGTTACACAGGAAGAGCAAGGCGAAACACTAGCGTGCTACCTTGGTACCTTCATAACACTGATGAAACTGCAGATCTATTTGAGTATTTGAAAGAATCTAACTAGAACCTTGTTACTGTTAGCCACTGACAATCTTTCCTTTCATGACTTCAGTACCTGATTTATAGTTTTCACTTTAAAACCCCTTGGATTCCTAGTTTATCAACCACCTCAACTCCTAGGATCTACATCTAAATCAAAACCTAAGTGGCACAGTGGAAGAGTGATGGAACTGGAATCAGGAAGACCTGAGTTCAAGTCCTGCCTCAGACACTAGCTGGGTAAGTCACTTAACCTCTTTCTCAATTTCCTCATCTGTAAAATGGGAACGATAATAGCACCTACCACTTAGAGTTGCTATGATAATAACACAAGATATGTATAAAGCATGCTACAAACTTTAAAGCACCATGTAAATGTTAGCCATTATTATTATTGTTCTACCCTAGCTACCTACCTCATCATCACTAAAACTGTTCTATCTCCAAAATCTCAATCTCTGGAATTTCCCTTTCTGATCAATTTTCTGACCTTCCAGAACTCTAGCAGTACTTCACTCCTTCTAAATCTGCCCGTCACCATCACCACCACACCACTACCTCTGATCCTTCAAACTGTCCCCCTTGTCCTGGTCTACAACTCCTATTCTGACCTCAAGCTTTAATGTCTTCAAAGCATGCTCAACAAGATACAATTCTCCCCCTTAAATCCTTTAACTCCTTATTCTTATACTGCTCATACACGCATAACTTTCAAACTTTAGTCAACCCCACCATAGATCATCAATACTTCTTAATCTGAGGTATTTCTGGTGCAACATAGCTATCTTTTTATTCTTCTGATTGCCACTCACATGCTACAGTGACTGCTCCAAACTTTCCCTCCATATTCAGAGCATGACTGAAACTTAACCCCTTCATCAAAATCTCTCTAATTTACTTACTCTCCCTATGCTTCAGCTCCAGAGAACAAAACAGCCATTCTTACAGTACCCTTAACACCATCATCACTTCACTTCTCCTTCAGTGACATTCCCCACTAATAATTATTCCTCTTTCTTCTTCCCACATGCTGGCTCCCTTCTTGTTGCCTACAGAGAATCACAGATTTAGAGCTACAAAGGTTCTAAGAGAGCATCTATTCCAACCTCCCATTTTACAGATGAGGAAACTGTGCACAAAAGAGTTTAAGTGACCCGCCCAGTGTCATATGACAGTACTTAAATTCACATCACCATATTTTCGAATCTATGTTCAGGTGTTTCCTACTCTTAGAAAGACTTTCCCTTGCTCTTACTATCCATTCAAGCTATCATTCTATCTCTCTTCCACATTGACTATTAAATCAAAGAGCAGTTTAAACTCCTTGTCTCCATTTTCTTATTGGCCTTTAATACCACTTTACAGAAGCAACCCTTTCAAAAGTTACCAGTTATTTCTTACTTATTAAGTACAACCAATCTTTTCTCAGCTCTCATTCTTCACTTTTCAATAGGTCTTAACACCATTTATTATCTGTTCCATAACTTGTCTAAACAGTTTATATTCATTAAGGGATATTTGTACCAAAGGATGAGGCTGGAAAGCATAAAAGCTTATAATTTAAAAGATTACAAAGAAGATTTGAAATATGTTAAGAGGTGGGCCACAAAGATATAAAAGAAAAAACTAATACCAAATGTTTATTTATAGGACTTAGTTCATTTTTCTTAAAAGAATTAGCCTCGGGATCTACTCCCATTAGCCCTCATTTTTTTGTTTGTCTAAAATGATTTATGCCTGCTTGATGTGGTAGTCTTAAGGGTACCAGATGTCTTAAGGTTAAAAAACAGCAAAATGACAAGGTTCTACATCATGCCTCAAACTGAACAATGTGCTGGAAACAAAAAAGTCATTGATGGACAAACAGGATGTTTCAAATAGCACTGCATAGTTCTTGGAGCCAAGAACTAAGAGTTATTACAAAAAGAGAGAGAATCTTAGGAAGAAAAGACACCTTGACTGCCAACAGGGAGGAGGATCTGTTTATCCCCTACAAATGTAAATCTAGCTAGCCCACTGGGAAAAGAGTTTAAGAATCATTTTTCCATCTCATCATAAAAAATGTGAGGCTAGTGTTCAGCCAAGAGATGAGGTATAAGTCATGCAGTGGCAGCCAATATTTAAAGTACTTACCAGTAGGCAATTCTTAACTTACTTTGGGGTCTTATATTATTCTTAATTTTAGAGGTTTAAAGATATATAGCAAGATTATATTTGTGTCATAATCTTAAACCTAAAATGATTCTCCCTTTAACTGAAAGGACTCTTTTACCTGCCTAATAGATAGAACAGATAGTGTTTTTGTTCCTGACTCAGAAACAGCTGAAGTACAATGCAACTAAGCTTGTTCTACATAAGAAAAGGCCCGTGTTTATTATAAACAAGCATAGAAGTGTGTTATTAAGACTTATCTTTGTGATATCAACAAAGAATTAAGGAAGGAGTTAAATGCATGGACTACTATTAGTCAGCTCCTTCCCCACTTTCCTGTTTCAGACAAAGTGATAAAGCCTTGGCCAGTCAAGATGCTTTGCTGTAATGAAATTATTAAAATGACCATAACCGTCAAAAATCACATTCCCAATCTAAAGAAAATGGAACTGATAAGCTAGCTTCTTTGTAATCAACTAGTATCTGAACTAGTGACTATTTTTACAAGTTTTGTTTTGGCTGATATCTTTGTATAGATATATGCTAATGAGGTATTTAGATAACTGATTTAAGAGGCAACAAGAATCAATAAAGCACTATATTTATTGAACCCAGAACAGAAACAACTTTGTTGTATAAAAACATTTGTTAGAATAGTATTCAATATAATAGCATTATATCTGTCTGCTGCTACTCAATAACAAAAATATATTCTAAATTAAAATTAGTTGAAGAAATAATTTTAGCTCAATCACAGTCAACATTCCACTGGGGAAAAATAAAAATTTTTTAAAAACCCTTGTATATTCTTTACCTGTAGTGAAAGGTTCTTAATTTGGTTGAATATGAACATTGACTTATTTCATCAAAATGGTTACTGCAAAAAAGGCAGAAGATAATTTTGTCTTCTAATTTTTTTTAATAACTGATGCATATATGAAGCAAGCCTCTTGCCTTCTAACATGAAATGTTGCCTTTCATAAGTGACTTCATCAAGAACATGTAATATATAAAAAGATATCCCTTTAAAAGTAAAATGAGATAATTTAATAATAATAATAACTAGCATTAAAATAGCAATTCAAGGTTTACAAAATGGCTTACAAAAATGGCTAGGTGGTGTTTTAGACAATGCTGGGGCTAGAAGCAGGAAGACTTATGTTCAAATCCAATCTCAAACACTTGTTAATGTGACTCAATCCTAGGCAGGTCACTTAATCTGACTCAGTTTCCTCAACTGTAAAAAAAGGGGTTAATAATATTACCTACCACCTCCCAGGGCTGCTGTGAGGAAAACATACTATTTTTAAAGTGCTGAGCACACAGCTTGGCACATACAGAGACTTAATAAGCTAAGTCTTTCCTTCCTTTTTCACAACCTAGGAAGGGGGTTCTATTAGTCCCATTATACAGTGGAGAAAATTGAGCAGAGAAAGGTTAAGTGACTTCCCCAGGGTCACACATCAACAAAGTGTCACATCTTCCTGACTCTAGTCCCAACACTCTTATCTAATGTGTCACCTAGCTAGCTGTCTCATTTACTTATTCATTCAACTTTTACTGAGAACCCAAATTACACACTAGAGAATCAGAAAAACTGAAAATGTCACCAAGTTTTCTAAGAAAAATGAAATCAAGTGTATATTCTCCCAATATTTCAGCTAAGTTTCATAGCCTCCATAATAACACCTTAAGTTTTGTTTTTTTTGGTTTTTTTGGAGGGCAGTTGGGGTTAAGTGACTTGCCCAAGGTCACACAGCTAGTTTTTTTGTGTCTGTGTTAAGTATCTGAGGCCGGATTTGAACTCAGGTACTCCTGACTCCAGGGCCGGTGCTCTATTCACTGCGCCACCTAGCCGCCCAATAACACCTTAAGTTAACTTGTTACCTGAGCAACTCAAACTCTTAAACAGCTAAAATAAGAAGGGTCTGGGGAGATATAAGAACATTCAAAATCTGCTTACTGACATTAAACACCAAAAACTTTAGAAGTCATACTTCTCAAGTGTTTTAATAACTTCCAACACAGAACTCAACAAGGAGTAGAAAATCAGAGGCTTTCAACTGGCTGATGAGGCAGACAAATTTTTTGTACAGGAGACCCCTATATCACTGACAGCTGGACATTTAGGGAGACAATAATGAGGTTCTTGTTTCTCCGAAGTGCCTAGCATGATGCTTCCCAAACATTACTAATGACTAATACTTGCTGAATTAAAGGGAATATAGAGAACACATAATTCCTCCCTTCTCTCATCTGCCAAGGTTCTTGGTTTGAGCCTTTCCTATGAGATATATTTTAAATTGCATTACCACTACATGTATACAGCTCTCCCTCCCTATATGACAAGTTTCTTTATGACAGATTCCACATCTTGCTTCATTTTTGTATTTCCAATCTCTAACAGAATTCACTATACATGGTCAGGGAATTAAAGTAGGTAAGTAATTAAGGTTGAATCAGGTGGGTCATCAACTAATCACCAAAGACAAGAGAAAAGATTGAAAGGAAATATGCAAGGCAACTATAACCTAGGAAGGTAAAAAGGGAAGCCAATAAAATACAGCAGCAATGATTCAGAGCAGCAGTTCTCAACCTGTAGGTCGTGACCCCTTTGGGGGTCAAATGTCCCTTTCACAGGGGTCACCTAAAACCATGGGAAACACATATTTCCCATGGTCTTAGGAACCAAGACACCACTCCTCTATCCGTATCCAGGCGGGTCCAGCCACAGGCAGATACGCCCACATACAAGTATTAAAGGGTCACAGCATTAGAAAGGTTGAGAACCACTGATTTAGAGTATAACATAGTTGGATGTCAAATACTTGAAGTGATGAAAAGAATACAGGAAATGAGAGATCAGTAGCATGGAAAAGGCACTGCAGAACACTGGACCCAACCCATTCTTGTGTCCTAACTAATTGAGAGTGTCAAAGTGTCATCACTGTGAGATACGATAAGCTGAAATGTGTTTATTTCAGTTAAGGCAAAAAAGTGAGAGAAAGAACTCATAATTAAAGAGTAGTTTACCCAAAAGGTCTGACCCCAAAACTGGTCAACCCACTGTGCTCCTTCAGCTCTTAATGTTTCTATCATTAAATTTAGTATTTAATTTATATATGGTCTTATATTGATAATCAAATATCTCATCATGCATATCAGGCCCTAAAGAACGGACATTTTATATATATTTAACAGTGGTCTGCAAGCAGTAGGCATGCAACACATATTTACTGATTTTTAATTTTTATATATTTTATCTTTTTTTGTATACCTAACTATGCAAAGGAAAATAAAGCCCTCAATAAATATTTGTTAAAGTTCCATTCCTTTTTCCTCCTCCTCATTCAAGACCAAATGGGTAAGAAGAAGAGAAGTGGAAAGTGTCCAATGTCAGTCACAATGGGCAGACAGATGACTTCTACTTGCCATCTAGGCATAACACATCTATAAACCATGCAGTTATGTTTCACTGAATGGCTATCAAAGTGCACCAGCTTCCAGCTTAGAACCATTGTCAAGGACAATTAATATCCCTGAAAGCAGGTTTGAATCAACTCACGTCTTGAAGTGCACAAAGTAGAAACTTACTAAATGTTCAATAGATAAATGAATTCTTATTCAGGACAATCAACAACTTAAATAAAAGAGACATAGAACTATAGCATGGCCTTTCTAGCAAACTAAACCTATGTGTCTCTTCCATTTCCTACTCTTTTCTCTCCTACTTCATCCCTTTATACCTGTCCAGGACTGTAGTCTGGCTTCTTCCTCTGTTTTTGTCCTAATCTGGTCTAAATTCAATTTTGTACTCTGATGCTGATGACAAATTCATACCATACTTCTCTTCAATACACTTCAAAAATATACTTCTTCCATGATGACCCAAAAGGAGAAATGTTTTCCCTAAAGTCAAAAAGTGAACAAAATACTAAGTGAGAAAGAACGAAAAGGAGAGGACACTGTACATGCTCCAATTTGTTCTATGCTTCTGCTTGGTCTGCAATTCCTTCTCTATTCTATAACTTCTAACTTTTCAAGTGAAATTAACAAATACTAAGCACCTAACATGCTTTACTGCTTGGACTAACCTTCATAATCTCCTGAATTTTCAAGAGGATCACTAGCAGCCGAGTATTAGCAGTTCTCATTAGCTTGTCAAGTGGCAGGCCTATCAATACCACCCCAGTTCCAAGTACTGGAAGGATATCAACCCAGAGATGGACTATCATACATTACATGATATTATTAAGTAGAGTAACAGGAACCACTTACGCTTAAGTTTGTGTTTCTATTCTTGTATAGGACAAACAGTTGGAAATAAACTCATATAGTGGAGCCTCATCTATAGTTATGACTTACTCTGTAGCTTTCCAATTCTTACCATAAAACAAAACGAGTGCTGATGTGACTCATAAATGCTACATAATAAGCCATTAACACTTATACTCACTCCTTTACCGGAAAAACCTTACCTTTCTCAGTGCTTGAAAATATGGAGATGATTTTATTCCTAGGTTTTCTTTCCTCTGGAACCGATGGCAAAGGTTTCAAACTATGATTAGCTGACAAAGGGTCTTTGCCAGTGCTAAAAATGGTACTGCTCATACGGACAGGAGGCGCTGGTGGCTTGTCTTCCAGTTCTCCGTTATCAGACATGATTCAGAAAGAATATACAAAAATCTGAAATATAACAAAAACACACAAATACTGTCAGGATGAAAAACCTTTGAGAAACAAGTAGATTTTTTTCTTGTAAGGAATGTAATTTTTATTTAAAAATCAATGTTTCAGGGCAGCTACATGTCGCAGTGAATAGAGCACTGGCCCTGACGTCAGGAGGACTTGGTTCAAATACGGCCTCAGACACTTGACTACTTGTGTGACCTTGGGCAAGTCATTCAAACTCAACTGCCTTGCCTTCTCAAAGCACTCCTCTCCCCAATTTGTTGGAAACACACTTCCTACAGAAAATCTCAGAGTTGGAAAGAGCACTGGAAATCATCTGGTTGAGTCCATATCTGGGAGAAAAAAAAAAAATTTCTTCAACTAACCTGACGAGGCACTATGCTTCTGGATATCTCAAATTGGGAATGGTTTTTTTAACACTAGGCTTAAATATGTAATCCCCACCTACTGCTCCGAATTTTTTCCCTCTAAGGAGTCAAGCAGGACAAATCTAATCCTTCTTCTAGATGATACCCTTTTAAATGTTTGAAAACTATTTTGTCCCTCATGCCTCTACCACCAAGCCCCACTTCCCAAATGTAGGGTTGTTGGGTTTTTTTCTCCTTATCTTTTCGAGGGTAAACAGCCCCAGTTCCTTTAATGAGGTAGCTGGATGTTATAGTGGATACAGTGCTGGACTTTAAGTATGGAAACCTGAGTTCAAATCCTACCTCAGACACTTATTAGCTGTGTGTTCCTGAAGTTGTTTAACTCTCAGCCTCAGTTCCCTAATCATAAAACAAGGACAATTAATAGCACTATAAATTTATTGCAAAGATTAAACAGGATAACATCTGTAAAACACTTTGCAAAACTTAAAACACAACATAAGTGTTAGTTATTAATAATCAAATAATTCTTATACAGCACAAGTTCAAGACCCCATTTCTGTAAATATTTTTCTTAAAATAACATCGGAATCAAAAAAATAATCTAAACAAAAAGTTTCAAGGTTTTAGGAGATTACTGTTAATAGAAACTGGTTCTGTGACATTCCTTTTCTTTGACACATTACCACATCAAAAATCAGTTGTAAAAGAAGCTCCAAACTTAAAAATGAATTGTTCTCACAAGGTCAGTCATAAATCAACTATCTGTAACTCTTCTGGCATGTTCCCAAACAGGCAATCAACCAACCAATAATTAGGTGTCAATGTGCTAAGCACTGTGGTAGGGCTGGAAGATAAAAATGATTATGAAATTCATAAAAATGAAATTGAAGATAGGGCCCGTCCTCAAGAAGCTCATTTTCTATCCAGAAATAAATGTGCACATAAGTATGTGGGGGGTATTGAGAAAGGTCTCATGAAGGCTGAAATGAGCTCTGAAGACAGAGGTGCAGAGAGAATTCCATTCCCAACATAGTAGCAAACTGTGCAGTACAAGTGGTGATTAGTGTCACAGGTAAGGGCCTTTTTAATCCACACTGTATATTAAATACATTGGGGAGGGAAGAGCACACCAAGAAATAATATCAATCAATACTAGAAAAAAATAATACAATTAAAAGAGTAAGGAAATATTTCCTTATTCCACTTAGACTGTTATTTGAGGAAATCTAAGCTTAAAAGGAGAAGAAAATGGAAATTTCTGTACAAACTCCTAAAAGAATTTCTGAGAACATTTAGGGATTTGAGAGGCAGTCAGGTAAGATATTGGCATAATGCTGGACTTGGAGTCAGAAAAACCTGAGTATGACTCCTACCTAAAACACTTACTAGCTTAATGACTCTGGGCAAGTCATTTACTTTTATTTTATTTTTTCTTTTTGGAGGGCAGTTGGGGTTAAGTGACTTGCCCAAGGTCACACGGCTAGTCTTTTGTGTTTAGTGTCTGAGGCCGAATTTGAACTCAGGTACTCCTGACTCCAGGGCTGGTGCTCTATTCACTGCGCCACCTAGCCGCCCCTCTGGGCAAGTCATTTAACCTCTGTCTGTCTTAGTTTCCTCACCTGTACAATGAGGGTAATAACATTACCTAATTCCCTGGATCGAGGTGAAGATGAGATATTTGTAAATCACTTTGCAAATCTTAAAGTACCATATAAATGCTATCTAGAAACACTTTCTACCAATACAACCATTTTACAACTTAAATCTTCAAGAATTGTTTAGGATGCTGAAAAGTAGAATCATTTGCCCAAAGTCACACAACCAGTGTGTCACACCAGTCAGTATGTGACAGGTGTTTACTACCCAGCTCTTCTAGATTCTTATATTGGCTTCCCTATGCCACACTACCCTTTCTAGCTCTGTAACAGTCTAGCTGCACTCTAAAATTTGGACTTGATTCTTTTTTCTGTTTTTAAAAAATTCTTATTACAAACTTAAATTATTCTTCTTTTACTTGATACTTCAGTTCACCAAATACATACATATATATATAGAGAGAGAGAGAGAGAGAGAAAGAGAGAGAGAGAGAGAGAGAGAGAGAGAGAACACAGAGAGAGAGAGAGAGAGAGAGAGACACGGGGGGGGGGAGGGAGAGAGAGAAAAAGAGAGGGAGGGAGGGAGGGGGGAGAAGGGAGAGAGAGAGAGAGAGAGCACCCTCCTACTAGGTATGTTCCAGGCGAATACAGAGACCAAAAAGTACATACGTTTCTTGCCACTGGGGTTTAAATTCTACCAGGCAAATAACAAGTACACTGATATCTACTGCAAAATAAATACAAAT
>CM053596.1:233319441-233348525 GCA_028646575.1 Pseudocheirus occidentalis | reverse complement strand
AATCTGGAGTCCATTTAGAAGGTCCCAATAGAGTCAAAAAGGTACTATTAAAAGGGTTTTTTTTTTAATGGGGGGGGAACGCTCAGTCAGAGAAGTTAATGGGGGAGAAGAGGTGAGATAATGGTGCAAAAAGAAGAGCAGAGACAGTAAATGAAATATTTTTAAAATCCATGGAAGACAGAAGTCCAGAGAGACAAAGATAAGTATACCATTATAAACTTAAAAAAAGAAAGAGCTAAGCTATGCATAATTGATCCAACAGGATGCAATCCTCTTTTTCTAAACTTCTTTGTATGCAGAAATGTTGTTTGTTGATGTTTGTCAAATTTCAAAGTAAAAAAAATTAAAAATAAAAAAACACTGCCAACTAGTTATTATTGTGATTTCCCATTTTCTACCAACAGTGGAACTCCTCAAAATGTAAAATGATTTTACTATATGTTATTTTGGCAGTCATCAAATGTTAAGGTCTTAAATACATTTAAGCAGATTCTCTATGGAGATTTCATGCCCAAAATGTGAAAGTAGGGATGAATTCCAGTGAGCAGAGAGATCATGTCTACACTACAAACCCCACCTCCAACCAAGGGCTGCCCAATTTCACCTTTCTCAGGGCCCTTTTTAGTTTGGGACAGTATGCCCTCCACACTGGAAGCAGAGCTCTAACTTAACAAAGAGTTAAAAAGTCAAATAATTGGCTGGGAAAAAGAGCAAACAGCAGAAAAATAAAAATCAGACTAGAATCTAACTTTGGTGACAAGATCAAAACATAGGAGAAGACAGTAAAGTGAAAGCTCCTGCATTCAAAGCCTTCAAGAAAAATGTGATTTGGTCATAGGCCATGGAAGAGCTCAAAAAGGATTTCGAAAATCAAGTAAGAAAAGTAGAGGGAAAAACTGGTAAGAGAAATGAGAGTGATGCAAGAAAATTATGAAAAATGAGTCAACAGCTTGCTAAAGGAGACTCATAAAATAACATCTTAGAAAATAAGAGTACACCAAATGGCAAAAGAGGTCCAAAAAGACAATGAGAAAAAGAATGTCTTAAAAAGCAAATAAGCCAAATGGAAAAGGAGGTCCAAAATCTCACTGAAGAAAGTGATTCCTTAAAAATTAGGATAGAGCAAATGGAAGCTAAGGATGTTATGAGAAATCAAGAAATTATAAAACAAAACCAAAAGAATGAAAAAATAAAAGACAATGTGAATGTCTCATTGGAAAAACAACTGACCTAGAAAACAGGTGCAGAAGAGACAATTTTAAAATTATTAGACTACCTGAAAGCCATGACCAAAAAAAGATCTTAGATGTCATCTTTCAAGAAATTGTCAAGGAAAACAGCCCTGATATTCTAGAACCAGAATGGAAAATAGGAATTGAAAGAATCCACCAATCACCTCCTAAAAGAGATCCCAAAAGTAAAACTCCTAGAATATTGTAGCCAAATTCCAGAGTTCCCAGGTCAAGGAGAAAATGTTGCAAGCACCCAGAAAGAAATAATTCAAGTACTGTGGAAACTCAATTAGGATAACACAAGATTTAGCAGCTTCTACATTAAGGAACTGGAGAGCTTAGAATATGATATTCTGCAGATCAAAGGAGCTAAGATTAAAACCAAGAATCACCTACCTAGCAAAACAGTATAATCTTTCAGGGGAAAATACGGACATTCAATGAAATAGAGAACTTTCACCCACTCTTGACAAAATGACCAGAGATGAATAGAAAATATGACTTTCAAATACAAGAACCAAGAGAAGCATGAAAAGGTAAACAAGAAAGAGAAATCATAAGGGACTTATTAAAGTGGAACTGTTTACATTCTGACATAGAAAGATATCTGTACATAAAAGAGGAAAAGAAAAAGCTTTTACAGTGGAGAAGAAGGGGAAGTTGAAAGGGAGTGAGTGAACCTTTCTCATCAGATTTGGCTTAAGGAGGGAATAACATACACACTCAATTGGGTATGGAAATCTATTTTACCCTGCAGGAAAGTAGGGTAGAAGGAGATAAAAGAGGGAGTCATGTCAGAAGAGAGTGCAGACTGGGGGAGGGGATAATCAGAAGCAAACACTTTTGAGGAGGGACCAGGATAGGATGGAGGGAAATATAGTTAATTTTTCACAATATGACTATTATGGAAGTGTTTTGCACGACTATGCATGTATAACCTATATCAAATTGTTTGCCTTCTCGACAAGAGTAGGTGGGAAGGGAGGGAGAGAATTTGGAACTCAAAGTTTTAAAAACAAACGGTAAAAATTGTTTTAACATGAAACTGGGAAATACAATATACAGGCAATGGGATATAGAAATCTATCTTGCCCTATAGGAAAATAGAGAAGGGAAGGGGATAAGAGGAGGAGGGGTGATAGAAGGGAGGGCAGACTGGGGGAAAGGGTAATCAGAATGCAGGCCATCTTGAGGTGAGGGGAGGGGGGAGACAGGGAGAAAATTTGGAACTCAAAATCTTGTGGAAGTGAATGCTGTAAACTAAAAATAAATTAATTTTTTAAAACAGAATGATACACTATTTACAGAATTTCCCTATTTCCAGAATCCTTAAGAGCTCTCTGTCCAATCATGAATTATCAATAAATATAATAAAGTAAAAACAGCTAGCTCAAATAAAAATGGTGATCTAATTAGATAAATTGAGTTAAACAACATAATGACCTTTAAAATAAACACATGTCCAAAATAAGAAGTCTCTACTACATAGATTATTAAGCTCTCATTTTAAGACATCTTTCTTAAAATGTTCATTTTCTCAAAACCACAGTGGGGCTGAAAATCCTAGAATATTAGCCTGTTGGTTTGCAGGCTGGATCCACACACACATCCACATACCTAAACAGGACCTAATCCTATCACTTTAGGTGTCAAAATGCTTTAAAAAAAAAATACCTTGTCATTTTCCAGTAACACACCCCTTGCCCCCAAACAGAATCCATCCTAGTTACAAAGGTCAAACAAATCTATAACATTTGGCCTTGTCTGGCAATGTATGCTTCATTTGGCACCTCTACTGAAAGGACGAAGATCACAGGTTCAGAGATTCAGAGTTGGAAAAGGCTTTAGAAACCATCTAATTTAGGGGTGGCTAGGTGGCCCAGTGAATAGAGCACCTGCCCTGGAGTCAAGAGGACCTGAGTTCAAATCCGGCCTCAGACACTTTACACAAAACCTAGCTGTGTGACCTTGGGCAAGTCACTTAACCCCAACTGCCCTCCAAAAAAGCAAAAATAAAAATAAAGCGAAGAAGTCATCTAATTCAAAACGTCCATACTGTTTGACTCAAGACTCCATTACTTAGGCATATACAGATATAACACAATGCCAATGGTGTTTTTTTGCAAAAGAATCAAATAAAAACAATAACAGTTTTTAAATAAATCAGTCAAGACTGATTCAAGGAGAATTTTTTAAAGATGAAGTGGAAAGAAGGGAACTGTAGGGAAAAGAAAAAAATGAAGAGAACTGAAGGGGGGAAAAAAACTTGCTAAACAGGGTGCTAAGCGTTTTTTACAAATATTATTTCATTTGATCCTCAAAACAACCCTGCAAAGTAAGTGCTGTTATTATGCCCAATTTCACAACTAAGTGATTTGCCCAGTATCACACAGCAACTAAGGGTCTGAATTTAGATGAAGAGAAGTACTGCCAGATTTCAAATCACTATAAAGTAGTAATTAGCTTTTAGGTAATAAACAGAAAAACAAGTCAATTAAATAGAATAATCTGGGAAAAGAAGTGACCACAAGAAAAAAACTAGTGGATTTTTTACAACCCTATTATCACTTAACATTATCAAAAATAATCATTCAATATAAGCTATTTGGAAAATCACGGACTACTAAAATGATAAAGGAGAAAATGACAAATGTTGGAGGGGATATGGAAACACTGGGACACTAATGCACTACTGGCGGAACTGTGGAACAATCCAATCATTTCTAGAGAGTAATCTAGAATTATGCTCATAGAGCTACAGCACTGTGTATACCCTTTGGTCCAGAAATACCACTATTAGGTCTGTTTCCCAAAGTGACCAGGGAAAAAGGAAAATAACCTCTAGGTTCTAAAATATTTATAGCAGCTCAATTTGTGGTGGCAAAGAAGTAGAAATTAAGAGGATGCTCATCAACTGGGGAATGGCTAAAAAAGTTGTGGTGTATGACTGCAATGGAATACTACTGTGCTGTAAGAAATGATGAATTTAATTATCTTAGAAAAACATGGAAAGACTTGCAAGAAATAATTAAGAATGAATGGCAGAATCAAGAGAATGTTACAGACAGTAACAGGAACACTGTTTGAAAAACTGTGAATAACTAAGTTATTGTATTATGTTCAAATTAACTACAAATGAAGGAAGATGAAAGAACTCCAGAGAAAGAACTGATAGAGAAGTATGCATTATATGGTCAGTCACACACACACACACACACACACACACACACACACACACACACACACATACACAGTGTCAAATGATGACCTTCTCTAGTTCAGGGTGGGAAGGAAGACAGTTCAGAACTTAAAATGAAACAAAAAAATAATTTTTTTTAAAAAGGAAAATTTCAAAAGAAGGATTATCCACAGTGGGCACTTAGTTTAAGTGCCAGGAAAAGATACAAGGAAACTTGGCAATAATACTATGACAGCGAAACCAAGAGAGGTTCAAGAAGTAGCAGGTAATCAACAGTGTAAAAAGGTTATAGAGAAGATGAGTACCTAGAAAAGACACAGGCTTTTTCTAGAATATTAAATATCAATTAAAAGAGCAAGTACAATAGAGTAAAAGGAATAGGCACAGGGAAAAAAGGAATTCGAAGCATTAGCAGAAGAAATATTCTCTAAGTATCTGAAATATTCAATTCAAGAACCATTTATACACAATGACACCCATTAAAAGGTAAGTTCCTGGAGGGTGGGAAGTACCTTTGCTTTTTCTTTATATCCCCAGTGTTTGGAAACTAAGCATTCATTGACTGACACTCATCAATTAAATGATTGATTACAAGGCATGAGGCTGCACGATGAAAACATAAAGACAAAAAGAGATGGCCTCTACCCTCAGAGTTTACATTCTAATTGGTATTTTTAGGCAGCTGGGCTAGTAAATTGAGAACTAAACTTGGCGTCAGGAGATCCGAGTTCAAATCCAGCCTCAGAAAGTTACTAGCTGTGTGACACTGGAAAAGTCATGTAACCTGTCTCAGTTTCCTCATCTGTAAAAAGGGGATAACAACAGTAACTTCGTGCCAGGGTAGTTGTCGGGATAAAAAGATGACATTTGTAAAATGTTTTACAAATCTTAAATCACTATGTAAATGCTAGCTACTGTTGTAGCACTGTAAGTACTAATAGTACTATTTCCAACTAATGGTGGCACAAGAGTCAAGTGAAGGTCAGACAAGGGAGAGCCATCTTTTCTGGAGAACAAGGGATTAAGACACTAAAGGGAACAATAAAGCTATTATCTGCTTTATTTAGAGTCACAATTCCAAAACTTTGTAAGACTTAATTCAAAGTATTAAACCATTCACATACCTTAATTCTTAACAACGTGAACCAACAGTGGTACCTGCAACCTACCAACCTCAAAAATATTCAGGAATGAAGAACAAACTCCAAAGAAGATAGTTTTTCATTACCATAATCCCTAATACATTCACCACTGGGGAAAAAAAGCTAAAACAGATGGAACTTTCACCTTAGGTAAAATGTAAGGAAAAAACTGCCATTCTTTTTTAGCAATAATATTATCAGGAATCTGAGTATTTTAAAAATCTCAGTCCTTGTCCCCCACTGGCAATAAGCCCAGCCATGTTTAGAGCTGGAAGGGGGCTGAGAGATCATTCTCAGTCTGACCACCTCACCCCCCAAGGGAGATGAAGTGACCTTCCCAAGGTCAAAGAGTAAGTAAAAGTAACAGCACTGAAATGGCAAGCATAGTCTGACTCCAAGTAGTGTACTCTTTATACCATAATTTATAGAATTTTAGTGGGGGAGGAACCTTAGAGATCAACCTCCCTATTTTTAACTAGGATGTTAAATGGCTTCAGTGGTAGAGATGAGATCTGAACTTAAGCCACATTTTAACACTATGCCAGTCTTCCTTGTAGTCTAGGACATGGGTCTTACTCTCAAGTTGTAGAAAGTCTAAGTTTTCTTACAACAATCCCATTAGCAGGTTGCATAAGTATCATTATAATCATTTTAAAAATAAGGTCACACAACATCCTAGGACTCCCAAGACCACGGTTTCTTCCACCATGCCACTCTTCTTCTCAAAATGAAATAGCAATATCTGGGAGACCAATATGAAGCAGTATAACTTGAATAAAAAACAAAGAAACCAGACTAACTAGAATGGATTGGGTAGGATTGAAAGCTAAGACTGAATAGGTAAAGTAAGGCTTCAATCATAATGGAAATTCAGTCACACAGGAATTCAGATTTGATGTGATAAGCAGTAAAGAACTACTGGGGTTTTTTTTTTAGCATTTTGAGAGGGTGGGTAAACACAAAACAGAGGGATCATACGAGGTAAGAAAAGACAAATGAAGAGAAAGGAAGAGACTAATAATACAAGAAGAGTTTAGAAAGATAAAAGTCCAGCTATAATCATTCTGACTATAGTACAAATCAATAAGTCCTCCAGAAATGCCTTACAGAAGAACATTAGGATGGATGTTGACTTTTCCTAATCACAAAATCTCAATATTTAGTAAAATAAAAAAATTAATTCTTAAGTAGGCATGTAATAGTCTAGTGAATGAGTGAAAAAGCACTGATGAAGTACTTATTATGGGGAAGGAAAGAGAAGTGAATGAACATTTAAAAAGCACCTACTATATGCCAGGTACTGTGTTAAGTGTTTTACAGATATTGCTTTTAAGCCTCACAAGCCAGAGAGATGGGTGCTATTATTAGCCTCATTCTAAAACTTAGGAAACTGAGTCAGACAGAAATTAAATGACTTGCTCAGGAACACCTTTAACAAGTGTCTCAGGCTAGATTTGAACTTTGGTCTTCCTGGCTCCAGGTCCAGGATCTATCACTGTGTGCTGAGGTAGAGATACAAAGAGAAAAGTAAAATAATCTGTTCTCAAGGAGCTCAACATTTCAGGGGAGGAGGGGGAAATAACATGTTTGTATGTTTCAGCGGCAAGTCAAGCAGAAAGATCTGATGGTCCTTAGGATGCAGCAGAAAAGCAAAAAGTAATGCATCTTTCTTTAAGAGCATTTCCACTGATAAAATCGTATCTATTCCTGATACTGAACGATTTGACAGTTGTCAAATATTCTGGTGGTGATAATTTTCTTCTCCTGGTCTTCAGTAGCTGTGGTTGCTGAGGAGGTAGGGGATGCAACAGCCACAGATACAGCTGCCTGGTCCTATCTCCACTGGGGTTGCTTCCCTGGATGATGATGGCTTCAGAAGCTGGGACAGAAGCAAGAGCCATCATCTAGGGGATGCAACAAGTGCTCATTAGCTAGTATTAAAAGAGGTAAAGAAGATGGGGCCCCTTTTCCACAGCGATAGCTCCATTAAGATGATTTGGGGCCCAGGCTACCTCCACCAGGGTCTGAGTACAAATGGTGGTTGAAGTGGTGGTGGTGGTTTGACTTGCCTGGCACATCTGTCTCCTGTCTCTCCCTCAAGGTGCCTTGCTGCTTCAATTGGGTTAGCTTGTGTACCTTGAAGGTAACTGTTGGTCAGTAGCTGGTGGGATTGTTGGCTCTTTCTCCACAAGGATGGCTACAGGAACTGGGTCACTGGCAGATCCAATGGTTCAGGGTCCCAGGCTGTCTCCATCAGATGGGCCTGCTATCTCTCCTCCAGATATCTTGCTGCTTCAGCTAATACAAACCTAGACTTAAAGCAGAACCTTTCAATGAGAACTTAGGATCAAAGAAAAACCAAAAGACTATGAAAACAACTTTCTAACTCAGATAAGACTACTTGGAACCCAATATCCAGCCATTTGTCTTGGTTTTTTGTTTTGTATTTGAAAATTCAACATGAGATTTGGGAACAATTAAAAACTTCAATAATTAAAGTACTGTAAGATGCTTTCAAAAATGCTTAACAGTAAATGTAACACAGTTGTCTTGTAAGGAAGCATTCACCTACATTTTGTTCTTCACTGGACTTCCCCTCACCAAGACAAGAAGGTAGCTTTTTATTTCTAAGTCTACAGATCCTGGATAAACTCATAATAAAAAACAAAACTATATAAACTGTTAAGATATCTTAAAAATACACTTTGATTTGCTCTACTGAAACAAATGTGCAACTTCAACAAAATCTTTCCTTCTCATGAAAGTCTGGAAAAAAAACTGAGCATTAAAAAAGAGCATTAAAGGAAGGAAGAGATTGAGTCTCCCAATCCCACCCAGGATGGAAATGCTGCAGCCACTCACTAGCCGAATCCTCCTACTAATCAGCAAAAGAACTTTTTGACTTGCTCCATTCCCAACCCAAGCCAATTCACACCTCCTCAGGCAGTCTGGTGGTGCCCATTCGCAGGTGGCCCATCATACTGGTGCCACAGCTAGTGAGGACCCTCTGACTCAGCTTTAGCCAAGCTACAACAGGAATTCCAAGCTCAAGTGACCCACTAACCTCAGCCTCCTCAGTAACAATGATTACAGGAATGTAGTACCATCCCCAGCTTAATATTTACATTTTAAACATCACAAGAATATTCTATTTTTACTGTAACCCCTAAAATTACCTCCCAAAATTTCCACGTTTCATGTCTGTTGTGAAAGCTTATCATTAAAAAGATATACTCAAGGAAGATTAGTTTTGTAACTCTAATGCTTTCCAACGGCATTTTGTACTTAATCAAGGGTGTGTGATGGTTGCTATAGAAACAATGAAACATGAAATGAGGGGTTTGCACTAAATTATACCTGAAGTCCCTCTTCCAAGCTTTAAAACAGTTTTGTGTTTTTGTCTTTTGGCTTGTGAATTGGGGGGGTGGGAGGAGAAGGGAGGAACAGAAACTTAGAAACAAGCAAGCAAATGAGCATTTAAATTCCCTTCTTACTAGAGACAGTCAATGAGCACCAAATGAACTGAATTCTCAATCTTTCCAAGTATGAGGGCTTTTATTAATGTCACAAAATTTCATGGGTTATCACATATAATTTTTATCCTATCAGTACAAACTGAGAATATTCGAGACAAAAATAGCTACTAAAAATTCAATAATGCTTTCAAATGAATTTGTATTTTATTAATCACAAAAGGTCTCATTTTAATTCCAAAAAACAAAAAAAAATCAAATTAGACATAAATGATGCAGCAAAATAATATAAAACTGTCACAAGACCCATTATTCACACTTGATTTTTTTGAAGATAAAGATTCAAAATGTTTGATGAACATCAAGATTCATAAGCTCACTCTGACCCAAGGGATAGGAAACACTACCTCTTATAGCTCCTTTTTTTCTCCTTTTGCAACTATGGTAGATGAATGCTAGAAGGATAGTAGTACTGGTTTGGAGCTAAGTCACCTGAATATATTCCATCTTTTTATTAACTCAGAAGTGATCAAAGGTCCATCAATAAAAGATGAGAGGATCTGAGGGAAGATACTAAAGAGCAGGAAAAGTATTAACTTCTGACACCAAAAAGACCAAAATACTAAGGAGACTTCCACACACCTCAAGATTTTGTGCCCTAGGATAAATTCAGGAGGAATCAAAAGAAGCTTTTTACTAAAACCATTAAATAAATGCTTTACTTAAGCATTTTACTTTAAATTGTGGTTAATCAATAAATAATAACAGCTAAAGATCTGTGGGAAAATATATCAAATTGTACTTAAGTTCTGATATCCTAAAGTCATGAACTAAATATAAAATTATGTGTATCTAACAGAAATTGTGTATCCTACCAGAATGCTTTGTTTAAAAAAAAAAAAAAAGGCATTTAAATCAGCTCTAGTCATGGAACATCACCATTCACTTGATGGCAGCTTCCGCCTAATTGCAGGCAAAGTACCTATAAGGAAACATTCTCTTTCATGAAAACATAATGATCCAGAAAAATAAATAATTCCTCAAATAACAGCAATGTCACTAATAAGTTGTCTGGTCACAGAATCCTAGGTCTCAACAAGATAGGAATAAATACCAAGAAGAAAGAAAATAGCATTCCACAGTAGAAAAACCACTATCAGTCCTGCTAAGTCAGTCACCAGCAATAACCTTAAGCAAGTCATCACCTCTCTGGGCCTCTACTTCCTCATCTGTACAATATAGCCACTGGCCTAAATGACCTTTGAGGTCACTCCCAGCTGGCTATAATTCCAGGTTTGTAATTTCCTGACTAGGAACCAGGGATTGCACATGCAACTATCATAAAAAAATAAAAGTTTTAAAGAACTCCAACAGTTCCAAAATCTCATCCCCTGAGGTTATCAGAACGACCACTATCAAATATTTAACCCCAACCTATGTATGAGTGGTTGCATTAAGTTGTATTAAGTGGTTGCATTAAGATGTTCACCAGTCAATCATGATATGCACACAACCTATGAACATTTCAATGCTAATTTTTTTTATTATGCTTGGGAAAGTGCTACCATTTGTAAGTCTCCAGCAGTGAGACCATACAAACACACCTGAATTTGAATCACATCCATGGGTTCAATGTCTAGGTCCATATCCAGTAAGTTGAAATCATCTATGTTGAGGGGCTAAAAATTTATCATCAGTCCTTAGTTTTATTTATTAAGCAGCTGTCACCTTAAACACTTACATAACTACATGTTTTCTTTTTCATGTGATGATTAAAAAAATGTGTAACTTGCTAACCAGTAGTGCTAAAAAAAAAAAAAGCCAAAGAGAAAAGTGTTACCTTATACCTATACTCTTAAATGAGATTTTATACGGTCTTCCTTTTTTCTAAAACGTTAAGTCTTTGACAAAAGTTACAGAACCTCTGGCAAGGCTGGACAAGTTTTCACTTGCCTCCAAAATTACTGTGCACTGAGTTCATCTAACAAAAGAGATCTTCATCTAGCTTCATTTTAAATTATTCTTATTTTGCTGCACAACCCTACAAAAACAAACTCTCAGGAGTAAATTCTTGTAGATTTCAATATCCTGCCTACTTATAAGACCGGAAGAGTCAAACACAGCAGGGGAAAAAATGTGACGCGTATAGCCTTGCTCCAAAACTCGGCTTGCAGGTCTAATTTTAGGCCTACCCATTCTGATTGTGTCCTTTTGCAAAGAAGGCAAAACATGTATAGATTTCTAGATAGAAATCAATGAATCACCATACAGTGGGAAATAAATCTCCTGCGGAATAAAGAGCACATTCCTTCCTACCCCCTATACAAGGAAGCCCACAAACTTATACCCTAACCAGGAAACTATAAGCACTTTCCAGACATCAACAATCGGGGTCATTCTATACTTAAAAGACTTCCGCAAAAAGATGAAGTACTTATGAAGTAAAGTTTTCATTCTAGAAAGAGTACCCCCCCACACCCAAAGAAAAAAAATTCAGTTGTAGAAAGTTCATACTCAATAGCTTCAAGTTAACGTTACCTGAAAAAGTCAGCAACATGTCTCCTGGGACAGGATTTAAAATAGGAAGGAGACCTAAAGGGTTGCTCCAGAGCAGGGAAGAGGGTGGGGATGGACCGGGGGTTCCCTAGGAACTGAGGTCCAAAAGTTTCAGCTGCTGCGGTTTGTGGGAAAGTTGATAGCAGATTGGTGTTAAGGGCTGGGCAGTGATTCAAGGGACCTATGTCCAAAGACCTAAGAGGGAGGGCAGAAGGGATCACTGGACACTGTCTGGAATGAGAAAAACTGGCCGGACCCCAAAGTGGGCCACGAGGAAAAGAAAAAGGCGTGTGCATGGAGGGGCGGAGAGGGAGAGAAGTAGAGGGAAGAGGAGCAGAGCCTTGGGGCAGTTGAGGGGAAGGACGACCGTCCCCCCAACATCTCCGCCCTCCCTCCCCCGTGGGGTAGCGACGGGGAAGACGCCTGCCCCGGGGGAGCAAACAATAAGCAGCCACCGCCCCGGGACACAGGTGGTGGCGGCGGCCTCGGCGGGAAGGGAGGGGGCAGCCCAGCACGAGACCGGCCTCACTTACCCGCGGCCACGGTGAAAAAGGTCCCCGCCCCTGCGAGGCGCCTGGGTGAGCGTCTCCTCCAGAGACCGCCGGAACGCAAGCCCCGCGCACCTCGCCTGGCTGGCTGGCTCCGGAGCCTCCCGGGAGGGCACGGCAAGGGGGCAGGCTAGGGGGGAACAGGGAGCCGGCCTCGGCAACTCGAAGTCCCCTCCCCCGGGGCGCTGCTGCAGCTGCCCTCGCTACTAGGCCGTGCTGCCGCCCCGAGCGCCCCAGTGCAGGCAGGGCAGGGGAGGCAGCCTTCGGCAATGGCGACCGTCGGGGCCTGAGGGGAAGAGGAACAACCGCCGCCGCCGCTGCCGCTGCTGCGCGTGGCCACAACCCTAGAGAAGAGGGGGGGAACGAGGGGAGCTCAGAGGAGGCGGTGTCAACAACTGCTGCGCCGAGCGGGCGCCGTCGCCTCTCCAGGGCCAAACCGAGCCACTCAAACGTGATTGGTCGCTGTCCGCCAAGGGAAGAAGAGGCTGCTGGGACTGGTAGTTCTGGGGTGGCTGCTGGTTGAGTCCAGAGAGGCCATGAAGTCTTTCACCTAGTGCAATCCCGGGTCTCCAGACAGGATGTAAACAAAAACTATGCACACTTCAATGCTAATTTTTTTTTTTATTATGCTTGGGAAAGGCTTGCCATTTCTATGCTAAGAGTCCTCTCAAGCAATGTGCCACCTCCTGAATCCATTCAGGTACTTTACCTACCAAATCTTGACTTCCAAAACACAATGCTTTCAGATAGTAAGCACTTAATAAATGCTATATTCATTCATTCAAAAAAGTCATTCTACTTCTATGAACCGATGCAAAGTAAAGTGAGCAGAACCAGGAGAACATTGTATACAGTAAAAGCAATATTGAGATCTAGGCTGATAAACGACAATTCCAAAGGACCCAGGATGAAAAATGCTATTGACCCCAGAGAACTGATGAACACTGAGGGCATTTTGAAGCCTACTTTTTTTTACTTCATATTTCTTCCTTTTGGGTGTGCATTTTCTTTTGCAACATGGCCAATAGGCTAATGTTTTGCATGATTTCACATATATAATCAATATATTGATTACCTTTTCAAGGGGGGGAGGATGATAGGGAATATGGAACTCAAAATTTTGAAAAAAATGTTCAATTTTTTTTACATGTAACTGGGAATTTTTTAAGGGAGAAAAATATATAGACAGAGACACAGACACAGAGACAGAGAGTCATTCCAGAGCCCAGGCCTCAGTTTCCCCGTAATCTATATAATCAATATTGTACAGGATGGCAGTACAAAAAGTTTTTGTTGTTTTTGTTGCTTAGTGGTAGCCAATTCTTTGTGACTCCGTTTGAGGTTTTCTTGGCAAAAATACTACAGTAGTTTGCCCAGGGTCACCCAGCTAGTGTCAGACTGGATTTGAGCTCATGAAGAGGAAGGAATACTTCCTGACTTCAGACCTCGTCCTCTCTCCACTTCACCATCTAGTTGTTCCACAAAAAGGAAACAGGAGACCTCCAAAAACAAACTTTACCTACTTCAAAATTTGGATCCACCTTCCTTCATCTACTTTTTACTTAGAAGTATAATGATCACAACTGTTTTTAACTACCTGTACTCACCCCATTCCTTATTCTACCTGGAGCATTGAAATGAAAGGAGCAGAAAAATAAGTCAGGAAGCAGTGAACTAGGTTTGTGATATACTTGAATGCTTTTCAGAGACAGATCCAGGACGTATAGACAAAAAGACTTGTGGGATCATCCAGTTTTGTAGAAGTAACATGGTATGGTAAAAAGAATAAAGTGGAGACTCTTTGCTAAGCAGAAATTATGTTTTAGTCTTGCCTTTAATACTATCCATGTGGCATTGCACAAGTCACTTGCAGTCTCCACCTCAATTTCTTCATCTGTCCAATAAAAAAATGGAAACAGATTTATCAATAAGATCCCACCCAACTGGTAACATCCTGTGACTAACTTCCTAACTAACTAATTCTATAACTAACTTCCCATCTTACAATATTTTCCACATCTGTAAAATAAGGGATAATAGCTGGACTGGATAATCTTTAAAATCTTTAAAATCCCTTGCAGCTGAATAAATTCTTTGATTCTTCCTATAAGATCATTCTAGGAGACACAGTACTTCTAGAAGCAACCACTCTAGAAAGTCACAAAACTGTTGGCAACTCTGAGGTTTGATAACTTTTTCAGAGTTAAACCTATGCCTCTAATGGCAAATCTCTTTTTAAAAAACCAAAGGTACACATTAGAACACAAATTTAAAAGCTTAATTTTCCCATAAAAATATTGCCTTTTCAATTATCAGGTAAAAGATTGAAACCACACTCTTATCTCTGCATTGAACTGAAAAGAAAAAATATTGATTAAGCACTTACTCTGTGCCAGGTACTTAGCACTGGCTATACAAGTGGCTATACAAATACAAGCATACAAACACTGGCTATACAAATACAAGCCAATCCTTGCCCTTAGTAAGCTTACATTATAATGAAGGGAAGTAAGATTAGATAGATAGATAGATAGATAGATAGATAGATAGATAGATAGATAGATAGATAGATAGACAGATAGACAGACACACAGAGAGAGACAAAGAGAGACAGAGAGACAGAGACAGATGATATAGAGAGACAGAGACAGATAGATGATAGACAGACAGATAGATAGATAGATAGATAGATAGACAGAGACAAAGAGAGACAGAGAGACAGAGACAGATAGACAGATAGATGATATAGAGAGACAGAGACAGATGATAGATAGATAGATAGATAGATAGATGATGGACAGATAGATGATAGATAAATAGATGTGTATATCTATCTACATATCATCTATCTATCTTTGAGCTATAAATTGGGATGGAAGGGAGGATGTCCCAGAAGTGGTTTGGAAATGGTGTGGTGGCCTGATTCTGGGCACACCTGTAATGTTTCTTGAGATAAATCCTCTTTGAAGGTATCTGTCTTTGGAAAACAGTAGGAAGTCATATTTTTTGTTTGTTTGTTTTGTTTTTGCTTTTTGGCGGGCAGTTAGGGTTAAGTGACTTGCCCAAGGTCACACGGCTAGTTTTTGTGTTAAGTGTCTGAGGCCGGATTTGAACTCAGGTCCTCCTGACTCCAGGGCTGGTGCTCTACTCACTGTGCCACCTAGCCACCCCGGAAGTCATATTTTAGGATGGTTTCTACAATACAATTAGCTGCTTCTTTTGGGGGGGATAAACGCTACTATACAATCTACAGTACTATACTAAATTCTTCGTACTATACAATCTACAGTACTATACTAGATTCTTCATATAATAAAATATTTACTGATGTTAACAGGATTTTTACTGAATCGGTCTCTAATCTGAGAATGATGAAACAGAAGGCCAGAGACAAAGTGCCAGTAATCATGCAGCAGTTTAATTAATTAGTTTCATTATGAGAAATAGATTTGCAAATTGGGAATTCTCCTGATCCTACATGTCTATGTATACACCACACACATATATCACATTGTACTTACTCTACCAAAAAACATAGTTATAATATATTCTGATTGAAAAACCTGGGAAGATTTATAGGAACTGATGCAAAGTGAAATGAGTAGAACCAGGAGAACATTATACGTAGGAATAGCAATACTGTAACAATGATCAACTGTTAAAGGCGTGGGTACTCCGATCAAGACAATGATTCCAAATTCCATGCCTTGGATTTTTTTTTTTCCAAATGATCAGGATGAAAAATGCTATCCACCCCCAGAGAGAAAACTGATGAACTCTGAATGCCAACTGAAGCATATTTTTTAACTTTATTTTTTCTGGGGATTTTTTTGTGTCTTCTTTTGCATCACAGTCAATATGGAAATATGTTTTGCATGACTTTACACATATAATCAAGACCATATTGCTTGCTTTCTCAAGGGGTGAGTGAGGGGTAGGAGGGAGGGAGAGAATTTGGAACTCATACGAGCAATCTGAAAATATTTAACACAATAAATAAAAATATTTTTTAAAAAATAATATACCCTGATTTATTGGTTAGCAACACATTTACTTCACAGTATTATTTTGAAGCTCACCTACCGTTATTTTTACTTCCTATTTTTTTTAACCAAAAACAGCAGTGACCAGGGTTCCATTTTAAACAATCAATCTATAATCTTCTTATGAGACACACAAGATTTCATAGAAAGTATTGTTTTTATAAAAAGAGCTTCTTTAAGGAGCAAATCAAACTGTGTTCCCTCACAATTTTCTTTCACTAAAGCTTATTAAGTAGCTTCATTATTTTCCCCTCCCTGCCTTATATATATGTGTGTGTATATGTATATGTATACACACACACACACACACACACACACACACACACACACACACACATATTATATGTATAAAGCCAGAAGCAGAAAAGACAAAAAATAGAATGCCATTGAGTATGGCAAGCTTTGCTATTAGCAATAATAATCTTTTGTGTTAATATTGCTTCTCCCTAAATCACTGGATGTTTTTTAATGTTTTTCAAAAACATTAATCCTCAATCAAATATCTGATTAGAAATGTTGTACCCTCGTCTGTAATGATTTCCCTGATTTTTAAAATATTCATTAATTAATAATGGCAAAAAATATAAGAAATTCATTTCTCTTGAGGCAGCTAGGTGACAGTGAATAGAGCACCAGCCCTGGAGTTAGTAGGACCTGAGATCAAATCCAGCCTCAGACACTTAACACTTACTAGCCATGTGACCTTGGGCAAATCATTTAACCCCAACTGCGCCTATGAAAAGCAAAAAGAAAAACAAAAACTGATTTCTCTGCATACAGAACTCATTTTTTCTTCCAATTCAATTAACATACACTACACTAAGAGAAAAGAGCTACATTAGGCTGTGAGGAAGATACAAAGATAAATAAGACATGATTCTTTACCCTCAAAGGACTTACAATCTTGTAACTGACGATGTTCTTTGAAAAAGAATTTATCCATTTAACAGAATTCAACTATTTATATTGGCACCTGATACTTGAGGAATTACGAAGCACAAATTCAGCATTACATTCCTGTATTAAGTAAAAATTAGGTGAAATTATTTACAAAACACCATTCTACGTTTTTTTATTAAACTGATTTCACCAAAACTAAAATACATTACTGTCAAGTAAAAGGAATGCCATAATTCTAGAATTCCACAAATCATTACATTACATTCTCACAGGGAGAAATGACCGTGTCTAAAGACTGCTCTAAGGATAAGACCAGAACATAAGACTGTAACAAGCAGTGTTACAACACATACGAAGAGACGATGTACTCTTAGCCCCACTGGAACCTGGAATGTTACATTCTGATTTACCTATGGAGAAAGGATGGACAAGTTAAATTTAAGATTAGAGGACCACTCTAAACACACGTTCAAAAGAGAGTTTACAATTATTTTAATCACTCAGTTTGTTGTTGTTGTTGTTGTTTTGGGGGGATAACAGTTTTGTTTTGTTTTTCTGGTGAGTCTCTTTCAGCCAATAATTATCACACTAAAATTTAAAAGTGCTATTTAATGCAGGCTCTTTCAATGAATGGTTTACTTGATGATGCAATGTTTTATTTCCTGTTCCCAAATTCACTGCTGAAGTCACATTTATGGAGACTTTCTTTGAACCTCATAACTAGGGTTGAGGACTAACAAATCCCAACAGGATCCCAATGCAGCTACCATATTTACTTAAGCAGTATATTTATAAAATTCAATTCGTCACAGTAGTTTTACATGTTCTATATGACATAACTCTCTAAAAAGATGTTTCTTCTTTACAAAAATCACATTGGAAAATCTAGGTTAGGTGGTGAATATGGAAATGTTTTGTATGACTGCACATGTTTAATATATATCAAATTCCTTGCCTCCTCAAGGAGAGGGGAGAGAAGATAGAGAATACAGAACTCAAAATTTTAAAAAATAAATGTTAAAATTTTTTATTTAGATGCAATTGAGAAAAAAATAAAATAAAAATTAAATGGAAATGCATGTTAAGAAATACTGAAAGAATAAAAGCAGGAAGCAAACACCCAAACTACAAAATCTCTCGTTATTCTTCTATCCTACTGTTTCTTCCCCAAATGACTTGAAAAATCTGTTACTCAAGAACGGTCACAACTGAATTATTACAACAAGAACAAAAGAGCTATAGTGTTTTTTGCAACTAAATTGATTTTCATAGTTGAACAGAAGTACTGCCTAAATCTCGTAGCTAATTTCCCATTGTCAATTTACTTACAAAAGTCTTATGGAAATAGGCAGACTTAAAAATCTGACAGGTAAGTTAGAAATAGTTTACTTTCTTTTAAAACTAACTAAATATTTGGTTTCTAAAATCATATCACCATAAAAGCTTATATAAATTTGGTATTCATCTAACCCATAACAATTAGTTTTACCAACTGTATTACCCAGGAACTCTCTAGATCAGATTCCTCATTTATGTAAAATGTGTTGGACTAAATGGTGTCTTACAATTCTAAATGTATTAATTTATTCTCTTTCAATGTTAAAATAAATTATATCTTTTAAAAGCTCATAGGTCATCACTACCTTAGTAAGGCCGTTTATTTTCACTGTGACTTTAAAAAGGAAGACATCATCCAAAGTAAAGCAATGTGCACTAAGAGATTGATTTCAAATTCCATCTAAAGTGTTAAGTAGGAAGGCAGAGGGGCGGCTAGGTGGCGCAGTGAATAGAGCACCAGCCCTGGAGTCAGGAGTAGCTGAGTTCAAATCCGGCCTCAGACATTTAACACAAAAAACTAGTGGTGTGACCTTGGGCAAGTCACTTAACCCCAACTGCCCTCCAAAAAAAACAAAAACAAAAAGTAGGAAGGCAGAGTTAAGATGGCAGAAAAAAAGACAGAAAATTGGCTGAGCTCTCCCCAATTTTCCTCAAAACAACTTTAAATCAAACCTCAAAACTAATTCTGGTGTGACAAAACCCACCAAAGGATGGGGTGAAACAATTTTCTAGCCCAAGACAACTTAGAAAGACAGCAGGAAAGGTCTGTCTCACTTGGGTAAAAGGCGAAATGCAGCCCAGTACAATAGGTATCTATTGGAAGCCTCCTAGCCCCAGCACAGATCAGCAACCAAGACATCTGTGTTAGCATGTCCTAGACAGCAAGCCAGCAGTAAGGCCTCTAGCCCCCATGAAACAGGCTAGTGGCCTGGCTTGGCAGGCCTAAAGGCCCTGACACAGCTGGCTAGTCTAGGCCTGGCAACCCCAGGCCAACAGGTAAACTGTCAGCCCTGGGGCAACGTTACAACAAGCCGTGACCAGCACGCTGGCCTCCAGCACAAGAAGCTTGGTACAGTGCCCTCTGTGCCCCAGGAGCAGAACTCAACTTCAAAAGTCACAAAAAAAGGCTAAAAATGAGCAAAAAACAAAAAATCCTTTACCATATAGGGTAGCCAGGTGGCACAGTGAATAGAGTCAGGAGGACTTGAGTTCAAATCCAACCTCAGACACTTAACACTTACTAGCTGTGTGACCTTGGGCAAGTCACTTAACCCCAATTACCCTGCTTCTCCTGTTCAAAAAAGCAAAAAAAAAAAAAAAATTTTCTAAAAAGCCCTCGCCATAGAAAGCTATAGGGAAGATCAAAATAAATACAAACTCATAAGAGGACAACAATGTCAAGATGATGAAGCCTCAATGAGAAACATGAATCAGCTTCGGTCCTAAAAAGTACTCCTGGAGAGTTCAAAAAGGATTTTAAAAATCAAATGAGAGAGGTATAAGAAAAATTGGGAAAAGAAATGAGAGTTATGGAAGAGAATCATGAAAAGAGTCAACAGCTTAGAAAAAGAAAACAACTCCTTAAAAAGCAGAACTAGCCAAATGGATAAGGAGGTATAAAAATCCACTGAAGAAAACATCTCCTTAAAAAGCATAAGGTGTTAAGGATCAATTTTACCTTGTTTTAAAATGATGAAATTATCTCCCAGATCCTTTCCACTATCAAACTTATCCTATCACTAAACCATTTAATTTCCCACTTCCTACAGACTTATATAATGTAACTTCCCAGCAATACTGTTGTGTTAAAAAAACATAGTCACCTATAGGCCAATAGCAATTTGTTTGATGACAAAATATGAGTTCTGTGAAATATTAGCTTGCTTTCCTGGATACTCAAATGAAAATAACTTTCTAGTTCTGAAAAGGCAATCCACTACAAAATAGTATCATGTATATTAAACACATCTCCATGTCATATAGCTATCAACCAAGTTAATAGAACAGACTTCCAACCAACAATGATTGTTGTTGTTCGGGTGTGTCTGACTCTTCGTGACCCCATGGAATTTTCTTGGCGGAGACCCTGGAGTGGCCTGCCATCTCCTTCTCCAGCTCATTTTGCAGATGATGAAACTGAGGCAAAGAGGAGCTAAGTGACTCGCTCAGGGTCATAGAGTTAATAACAGTCTGAAGCTGGATTTTAACTCAGTTCTGCCTAATTCCCAGCCCAGCACTCTATCTACTCAGCTAAATCCACTTTGTTTGTCTAACACATTTATGTTTATTTGATGGTTATGTCATAAATGTGTTTAAACCTATTTGGTTTCAATGTAAAATAGTTTCCTATGTTATTCACACAGCATAAAGGCCTAAAAAAGAATTGGAAATAGCTAGAAGCAGCTAGGTGGCACAGGGAAGAGAGTGCTGGGGGTAGTCAGAAGTAAAACACTTTTGAGGACAAGAGAGAGAATAGAATAAATGGATGGGGGGAATAGGATGGAAGAAAATACAATTAGCAATAATAACTGTGGAAAAAAAATCTGAAGCAGGTTTCTCTGATAAAGGCCTCATTTCTCACATATATAGAGAATTGAGTTAAATTTATAAAAATAAGAGCCATTTCCCAACTGACAAATGATCAAAAGATATCAGTTTTCAGACGATGTAATCAAAGCTATCTACAGCCATATGAAAAAATATTGTAACTCACTAGTGTTTGGAGAAATGCAAATTAAAACAATTCTGAGGTTCTACCTTATACCTATTATCACGGCTAATAGGAGAGAAAAGGTAAATGACAAATGTTGGACGGGACGTAGGAAAAATGAAACTTTAATACACTGCTGCGGGAGTTGTGAACTAATTCAACCATTCTGGAGAGCAATTTGGAACTATACCCAAAGGGTCATAAAACCATGCATACCCTTTGACCTAGCAATGCCACTACTAGGTCAATATCCTAGAAGAGATGAAAACAAAAAGGAAAAGCACCTATACATACAAAGATATTTATAGAAGCTCTCTTCTGGGAGTAAAACATTAGGAGTTGAAGGGAAGCCCATTAACTGGAGAATGGCTGAACAAGTTGTGGTATGTAATTATGATGGAATACTCTTATACTATAAGAAACGATAAGCAGGATGCTCTCAGAAAAACCTAGAAAGACTTGCATGGGCTGATGCGAAGTGACATGTACTTGTGTATAAAGTAACAGCAATATTGTAAGATGATCAGCTGTGAATGACTTAGCTATTCTCAGCAATACAATAATCCAAGACAACTCTGAAGGATTTACGACAAAAAATGCTATCCATTCCCAGAGAAAGAACTTGATGGTTTCTGAACCATCTTTAAACATACTTTTACATTTTATTTTTCTTGAGGTTTTTGTTGTCTATGTTTTCTTTCACAACAAGACTATTATGGATACATTCTGCATTATTACACATGTACAATCTGTATTGAATTGTTTGCCTTATCAATCAGGTGGGGTGGGGAGGGTAGGAAGTGAGAGAACTTGGAACTCAAAATTTTAAAAATGAATGTTAAAAGTTGTTTTTACATCACACTGGGGAAAAGTAAAATAATAAATAAAAATTTTAAATGAAGTTAGTTTTTCTGGAAGAAAGAAAAGATGAATTTGAGGAGAACTGAACAGAGACAACCCAACAATAGTGGTTGACAAACCTAAAGGTAGGTTTCCATATTGGAGACAGAAAGTAAACACCTCCCAAAGGTCATGCCCTAAAACTTTAATTCACTAACTGTGACCAAAGCATCATAGTAATAAGAATAATGAAACAGTTTTTTTAATCTGCTTACTGATTTATATTTCACGTTGCTCCACTGACAGATGTGCTTATTCCTCACAGAACATGGAGCTTCCACATCAGACTGTTTCCAGCAGTTCAGAGAAGGAAAATCTAAGGAAAGAGGGAATAAAAAGACATGAAAGAGCCTTAACTTAGGATAGGAGAAAGATATTTTATCTGAGGACACTGATATTCAAGCATTTCTTGAACATGAGCAAAGGTCTTTCTGACCAGCTGCTTCGTTTCATTGCTGTTTCATTTTTATGTTTTATCTCCTAGAGCCTGGCGCAGAGTAGGCACAGAATACAAGCTTGATGATGGCATTTTATGTGCATACATCAGTCCAACATATATTCAACTCTCCTGATTTCCAAACACACCTCAACCTTCAATAGTAACCTTCCACCGAAGACTTCACAAAGCAATTCATCTTATTATTCATGAATTTATTATGTAATGGAGCAGATTACAATGATCTCTGGTGGTGTCTTACACCCTTGCTATACCATAAACCTTCCTCCTCAGACAGTGGGTTAGCTAAATTTTGTATCACCCTCCTGCACCTTCATTATCTAGCATGGTATGCTGCAGACACAGAGTGATTAGTCAATGTTTTTTATGATGATTTAACATAATAGACTATTCTATATTTTCACAATCTAATTTATGAAGGCTGGAGAGACGGAAGGAAAAGGAACATGTAAGTGCAAACTTAATCACTGTGTCAGGCACTGTACTAAGTCCTTCATAAATATTAGCTCATTTGATCCTCAAAACAACTCTAGGAAGTATTATTATCCCCATTTTAAAACTGAGGAAACTGAAACAGACAAAGGTTAAGTGACTTGCCCAGGGTCACATAGCTAGTAAGTGTCTGAGGCTGGATTTGAACTCAAGCCTTCCCAATTCCAGGCTTAGCACTCTATGGGGATGTCCCTGATAGCCTGAAAGAGATAAATTTAGAATAGGACAGTACCATTTTGTTCAAAGAGTTCTACAAGCATGGAACTCAAAAATACAAGTGCTATTGGAAGCTAAAAGCATTCATAATTTTCCCCATAAAAGCCTAAATTCATAGATGATAATGTCTGAATGGACAACCAGAATGACCCAATCTGACAACTTTTATATTCTTATATAGCAGTGTTTCTCAAGTTTCCTAATGCCACAACCCTTTAATATTAGTATGTGGGCGTATCTGCATGTGGGCGGACCTACCTGGAGATGGATAGAGGAGCTGTGTCTCAGTTCCTAAGACCATTGGAAATATGTGTTTTCTCATGGCCTTAGGGGACCCCTGTGACCCCCAAAGGGGTCACGACCCACAGGTTGAGAATCACTGTTATACAGTGAAATAAAATAGGTAGTGATCATAAACTTATCAAATTTCCCAACATAATTAGTACTTATTAGAATCATCAGTCTTTGGCTCATTCTAAATTAATTTAACTTACATTATAGAGAGGCAGCTTCAAAGTTAAAAGGGATTCTCAAAATCAATAAAAGATTCTCTATAAGAGAGGGTAGAATGGGGTAGCAGAAAGTCAATCTTGAGGCTATGAAGATATAGATTCAGGTTCTGCTACAGACACACATCTTCTGCATTTCCCTGGGCAAATCGCTTAACTTTTTAGTGCTCTAGGCAACTCTCTAAGACTATAACTTACAAAAAAAGTGTAAGTGTAAAAGCACACTCCTAGAGTTCCCTCTCCAGGGAGTAGTAGTTCCCTGGACCAAAGAGATCAAAGGTCCATCCTCTATTCCTATGAGACACTTGCTCATTCTACTTTAGGGGCATTTTAAAAAAACAACATTTACCATTATAGCAACTGACAAATAATTCTGGGCTCTTCACCACCACAAAAGCTCTTTCTTTCTCCTCAGGCTGGTGATATCGGCAGTGAATAGGCAAAATCGTTCTGAAACACCCAGAGCACTGGGAATCTGACTTGGCATAAACATAGATATCAAATTCTTCAGACATATAGTCAGGGGCTTCTAGGTCAACAGTATCTTGAATTATCATTGCCTGTAAAGAGAAAAAACAGTTATCTAGAAAGAAGGGGGAAAAAAATCCCCAAAGACTTGCTACTCACAGAGAGGCAGGAAAAAACAAATTGATTGGCATATTTCCCCTATTCAACATATTTTTGCGTGTGCGTGTGTGTGTGTGTGTGTGTGTGTGTGTGTGTGTGTGTGATGGAACCTTTTGGCAGTCCAATGAAGCCCAATACTGTGGTTTGTTGCCTACATCCATAATTGAAGGAACTACTAAATTTCAGTCACTGGTTGATGAAAATAAAGATGTAATTTCTCCCCCATTCAAGTTCACTGAGCCCAATATCTAGAGTAGAAAAGTTATGAAGTATATTGAATTAAGGCTGGCTAGTTAAAAGAAAACGACTCTTATGTTTAAGGCTTTGTTGAGGCTGCTACATGAAAAGTCACTACAGCCCAAGGAAGTTCTCAGAAAAGAGGGCTGCCAGAGTTCATCCTTGTAGAAGCATGACCATTGACATAACCTCCCCTTGCATCCTGGTTTTGATAATAAAATATTTTCCTGAAAGGGTGAAATTATGTCAGTATTACCAAACCTATGTGCTATCTACTACTACTAAAAAAAAACAGCCCAAAAAACAAAAGGACAGTGGGGAAGCTAAAGTGATTAAGTCATTCTAATAGCTTCCTGTTCTTCACAAGCGCAAATAAGAGACTGATGCAGAAGACAAAGCAACATGGTCAGGCAGGTCAGGAAGTCAGTGTTTCTCAGACAGCATACAGGCTGTTTTGAATACTTTAAAAATGAATATGGCATGAGACACAATGCAAGCAATAATTCATGAGTAGTAGAGCTTACCAATCACCATTAGATTTAAATAAGGCCCTATCCTTTCTCATGGGTAATGGAAAAATAACAATGATATAAAATTACTTACAAAAATACAATACAAAAAACAGGCAATTGCATTAGAGAGGTGCCAATTTCCTTACTGTTTAAAGGAGAGAGATTAGGGAAGGCTTCCTAGAGATGGCATCTAAATTAGAATTTAAAGAATGGATAACCCACCTCACCCCTTTTCAGAGGCAGGTCCTTTCATATGGAATATTGCATATATTTTCAGACTTTTTTATGTATTACTTGGTTTTGCTTATTTTTTTCCTCTTCTGCCTCTTCCTTTTTTTCCTTTTAAAAAAAATTAACTTTGACACAGGATAGGTCTCTGGAAATGGAAAGGAGAAAGACACTGGGAGAAATTCTAGTAAAACTGTAAAAATTGGTAAAATTGTAAAAGAATATAAAAACAAAAGATACCAATAAACATTTATCTTGAAAAAAGAATGGTTAGGAATTCAATAGGCAAAAAGCAAATGGAAGGAGACTCCAGGACCAAAGAATATCATAAAAAGCTAATGGTCAAGAAAGCACACGGCCATGCACAAGGAAAATAATATAGTTTGGCTAGAGAATAGGCTCCATGGAGGAGAAAAATATGCTAGAAATCTGGGAAGATAGGATGGTACCAGATAGTAGAGGGCTATTTCTAGCCCTCTTAAGTAGTCTGAACTTTATCTGCTAGACAACAAGAAAATAATTAAAGATTTCTGAGAAGAGGCGTCTAAGAAGTCTAAGTTGTGTGACTTCATGTGTTCTTCACACAGAATAAAGGCCTAAGAAAAAACTGGAAATAGCTAGGAACAGCTAACCAGCACAATGAATAGAGCACTGGGCCTGAAGTTAGAAAGGCTCGTCTTCCTGAGTTAAAAATCTGACCTAAGACAAATTACTAGTTTGTGATCTTGGGTAAGTCACTTAATTTCTGTCTGCCTCAGTTTTCTTATCTGTAATATGGGAAAGGAGGGAATAAGCATTTATATAGTGTCTACTATATGCCAGGTATTTCTTACAAATATTCCGTCATTTGAGAAAATGGAGCTAATAACAAACAGCTCCTACCTCCTAAAGTTGTTTTGAGGATAAAATGAGATATTTGTAAAGTGCTTTAGTGTTGTTGTTGTTGTTGTTGATATTGATGATGATGATGACGATGGAGTATTTATCAGAGGGAGGAACAGATAGAAAGAAAGTAGTTGAAAGAAGATAGGTTAAGAGACTACTGCAATAACAGAGTATTAGAATTCATGCCAAGCAACGGTGAGGGCCCAGAGGAGGTGAACACAGAACCAAGGCAACACAGGATTTAGACCTGGAAATAGAGATTATTTAGACCAGGGATGGGGAACCTGTGGCCTCGAGGCCACAAGTGGACTTCTAGGTCCTTAGATGCAGCCTTCTGACTGAGTCCAAGTTTGACAGAACAAATCCTTTTATTAAAGGGGTTTATTCTGTGAAGTTTGGAGTCAATCAAAAGGCCACACTTGAGGACCTTAAAGGTCACACATGGCCTCAAGGCTGTAGGTTCCCCAACCCTGATCTAGTCAAACCCCCTCATTTCAGAGATGAAGAAACTGAGGCCCAAGTTCAGCTCAGTGATGTATCCTTTGTAAAGTCTTCCAAGATCCTCAGATGAAGGAATCCCACTTAAATGTATTGATAGTTCACAAGATTCATCTTTAGAAAGACCATCAAAGAAGCCGGCAGTCAGAATCCATAGCTGATAACGAACATCATTTTATGAGGTACTAAGTCATGTCACCTTTCAGTGCATGGAGCAAATGTAAGGAAAAAGATGACCTAAGTCCCAAGACCCTAGAAAGGAAAGCCAGAAAGCCTTAGGCAAGGTCAACCAACTTAGAAAACTTTAAATCCCAAGAAAACATCTCAGTTTTAATCACATTCCGGGTTTCATAACTGGGAGCTCTCCACTCACCTGAACAACATTGACAATGTTGCTTTTTTGTCTTGTTTTCCTTTATACTACTGTTTGGAAACATAGCATGATGGAAATAGGACTGGATTTAGAGTGAGAGGGCCTAAGTTCGAATCCTAGCTCTACCACTTTCTGAATTTGTGACTTATTTTGACTCTTTGATTTGTTTATAAGTCTCCTCACCTGCAAAATGAGAGGTTTGGACTAAAGTATCTCAAAGGTCCCTTCCAGTTCTCCACCTGGGATCCAATAATCCTGTGTTTACTTTAGGATTATCCCTGATAAGCTCATAACTCTATTAAAAACAGGAAAAGAGGCTAGTTAGGCATGACTTGTTCCTAATGAACCCATCTTAGCTTCTTTCTTTTCTCAAAGTACTCAAAAACAAGAGAGCTACTCCATACTACAAATCTGGTCCGAATTCCCAAAGACAGGGAGTTACTTAGTGAGGATAACGGCCCCACTCAGCAAAACAAAAGCAAACCTCTCTCCACAGCTGAGCTCCCTTCCACCCCTTCAGGTTGGGAGCACAACCCTACTTCTCATGAAGTTTCTCTGCCCCAATGACAATCACAACCATGATACAGCTAAGAAGAAAATAGCTCCCAATGAACACAGATAACTCCATCTTAATAATTTGATGTTTCCCAACCACATTTGATTTGCAAATTTATTCTATAAAGAAGTAAATTAACTTATGGAGCAAGTATACAAGGCTGTGAATCATGATTATGAAATTAAGAGTAATCCTGAGACATCTGTTAGTTAAAAGTCATTCACCACCACTTAATGAGCTTCTGTATGGGCCACTATAAAAAAAATTCTATAAAAACTTGCCCCCCCAAAATAGCAGTCTTTACTTAAGAAAACTAAGTATAAGCCTTTAAAAAGTAGGGTCAAGCACGATCAACATATGGATTTGTTTTACTTGACTATGCTCACTTGTTACAAGAGAGGATTTGGGAGGAAAGGTAGGTAACAACAGCAATCAAAAAAAAAAAGAAAATTACTAATAAAGAATTTAGAGAAAATGTAGAGTAGAGATAAAAAAGAAGTTCAGAAAGTATCACTTAAAAAAGGGACAGCTCTGGAACCAATGTTTAGAATTTCTTAAGTACTTTATTTAAAAAATGCTATATAAAATGAAATTCATGCTTTTATATACAATCTTCTTTTTATGTTATTCTCCTATATACATAGGAATGTTCATGTTTGTTGCCATTTGCCAAATTTAGAATAAGAAAAAATAAAATAAAACAAACTAAAAGGGACAAAACTTAATTGGGGGAGGAGAATCAAGGCTCAGATCTCTTTTTTCTGGCATGCTTGGATGAGGGCATATTCTAACATACCATCAACTCTCACGGGGAAACTAGGCCTAATCTCAAAGGAAATATGCTGCCAATGGCTCTTTAAAATAGTAGGAAGAGATACTTTGCAGGGAAAGAGGATAAGGAAGTAGCAATGAATAAAGTCATTTCACACTCCTTTCCCTCCCAGCCCTGTTCCTGTTTCTCTAGATTTCAAAACCCCCTCTATGGCAGCTCATCCTGAAACTTCCCTCAGTTACTAGGCCTCCTCACCTTGGAGCAGCCTATCACTGCCTGACTGATTCCTCCAAATATGGCAAGGAGACAAGGACCACCACTGGTGAATTCCTCCTGCAGCCTCTATTTCATAGAAAGGACAATCAGTTTTTATTTCCTTAAGAGTCCTCTTCCAGCTTTCTTGGTATTCTAAAACCAGGCCCCCACCCTTCCTTTTCAGGTATTAGTGTATTTTCTTCAGCCATTAAAATGTGAGCTTATTGAGTTCAGGAACTGTCATTCTCTTTGCTTATATCTGTATCACTATCTGGCACCTAATAATGCTTGTTTCCTTCCTTCCTTCTTAACTATTCCATGCCTCATTTCCTCATTTGTTAAATACAGGTAATAAAACTTATGTACAATCTACTATGGGTTGTTATGAGGAAAGCACTTTGTAAATCTTAAAAGTACTAGGTAATG
>CM053596.1:233282739-233318941 GCA_028646575.1 Pseudocheirus occidentalis | reverse complement strand
AAAGAATCTAGAATTTAAAATTCTGCAAGACCTGCAACTAGGAATTAAGATATACAGGGACTGGGATAGGGAGACCCTCCCTGCCCTACCAGAAAGTAAGAGAGCAGAACAGGGGAGGGGCTTTGCAGTGGGATTGCTGTTTAGGGATTGGGACAGGGGCAAGATGGGGAGAAAATGTGTAATTCAAAAATGTAATGAAAATGAGTGATGTAAACAAGAAAACAAATAAAAAGATATTAAAAAAAAACTTTATGGCTTTGATAGCTATAAAACAGCAGTAAAACTTTGGGGATACCCTGTATTTGGTATTTACTTTTATGTGTTCATGTTATTTCCTAGTAAGATCCAAAACCCTTGGAGACACAGATTGGATTTTTGCCTTTTTGTAGCCACAATGCCTGGCACAATGCTGTGTACTTAATAAATACTTACTGATGAAGAAACAGACATTTTTGGGGGAAGAATTGGTCTAGGTCTACAAAGCAAAGTTAACACATACCTTGATGTTTCTTGACTTCAGTACATAAATGGGCATGGAGAAGATGATGAAAGCTGGTAGAAAATGTGATTTAGGATCAAGAAATAGAAGAGGCCAAATGTTGCATGAACTGTTGACAATCCTTAATCTTGTACATAAAGAATTCTCTTCAAGAAGAGAGCTAAGGGGTGGCTAAGTGGTGCAGTAGACAGAGCACTGGCCCTGGAGTCAGGAGGACCCAAGTTCAAATCTGGCCTCAGACACTTAACATTTACAAGCTGTGTGACCTTGGGCAAGTTGCTTAACCCAAATTGCCCCTGCCTTTCCCCCTCCAAAATGCCAAAAAAAAAAAAAAGAGAGAGAGAGAAGAGAGTCAAAAAGATGAGAAAGGTGGTAAGCCCCAACTGTCTTTTAAAATTAAATTGACCGTATCTTGTCCTGATGACTGGTTATAGATGTAGTTGTCATTTAAATATCAGCCATCGGTGGTTAGTTTATTATCTCATTAGAGCAAAAGTCAGAGTAAGTGTCACATTTATGGCAGAAAATTATAAAGGCAGAACAACACTGGAATAGGATAGCTTCCTATCTTGTAGGATAGGCTATAGAAAATAGCGTTTTTTTCCCTATAGGATTCAGGCTAGAGTAAAAACATTGACCATCACAGTTTTAGAGTTTAATCAGTGCAAAACAGTCACCAAATAGACTAAAAGAACCCAGAAGTCATGTTAAAAAATGATGTATGATAGTGAAAGGCGGTGTAGATTTATAGTATAAGGTTATCTTCAAAATAATACCTAGAAAGATTGATAGAGGACGCAATAGTTGTAGAGGAAAAACTGCTAACAGTTAAGCAGCATGTTTAGAGCTCTGTTATACCTGGAGTGGGCAGGTAGGTGGTGCCATAGTGCATAGAGTGCTGGGCTTGAATCCAGAAGAATCATCTTCCTAAGTTCAAATCTAGCCTCAGACACTTATAGCTGTGTGACCCTGAGCAAGTCACTTAACCCTATTTCCCTTAGTTTCCTCTTCTGTAAAATAAGCTGGAGAGGCGGCTAGGTGGTGCAGTGAATAGAGCACCTGCCCTGTAGTCAAGAGTACCTGAGTTCAAATCTGACCTCACACACGTGACACTTAATAGCTGTGTGACTTTTGGCAAGTCACATAACCTCACTTGCCTAACCTCTCTCAACAACAACAAAATGAACCGAAGAAGGAAATGGCAAACCAGTCTGCTATCTCTGCCAAGAAAACTCCAGATGGTGTCGTGGAGAGTTGGACATGACTGAACAACAACACAAGCCTAGAGTGTCCAAAGAATATTTTTAGATTAAATCGGAAGGACAGCAGTCACAAAATGGAATAAATCTCCTATTTTTAAAGTGATGAAATTTCATCAGTAACAATTATCAGCCTATCGCATTTGGACTCTTACCATCTCAGCATTAGATTTGTTGTTGAGAAGTGGAAGTGATGCTTAAGAGGATGAGAATGTGGACTTGCCAGATAACATTACAAAGACTGAAGGTGAGACAGTTTTAAGAGTTTTCTAGGAGTTGGCTTTCATGATGTCTCAAAGAAGAAATTACAAAACGAAATAAACATCCTGGGAAAAGGACCAACTAAATGCCCCCCTGCAAAACATCAGCAGTAATCGATGCATGCACCTACTGTTTTCTTCTTCCATATTTATTAAAAGGGAACAGGTAGGTTTTTATACATGCTTTTCTGTGGCATACTTTTTCAGTTTACACAACTGATTGAGAGATATAGGAAACAAGGTTTGTGTGTTTTGTTTTTTGATTAAAAAACTTGACCGAGTTGGACAAAATATGAAGGCCTTCCTTGTAAATGAGGACTCTTACACATTCAAGTTATTCATAACTGTACTTTTCAAAAGCCTATGGAATTTTGGCATCAGGATGAGGTGTAAAATAAGGAAACATAGTTTTGTTTAAGGTCATCACCCTTTTCATGGAGGTTATCCTAAGCAAATCTAAACAAAAGAAGGATTCCTTATTGACACTAACATTCTCCAATTGTTCTATTTATGAATTATGTACTAATTGCATCAAGCTCCGGTACAGGATCAAGCCTTCTCTGTGAAATTCACAATAGTGGGAAAAGAATTGGCATAATCATCCAAATGGAAAAAATTGGATGGAAAGTATACAGTACCCATACTGTGACATGCAGCTAGACACATTAGCCTATGGTATATAGCCTATGGTACTTGCCAATAGAAACATATGCATGTGTGTCTTGGACAGGAATAGACAATAAGATGGGATCAGAATTGAGAAGGACTAGAAGATATTTGGGAAATGCTGTTTCAAAAGTCTGTTTCTATAACAGTGTTGTGGTGAATGTTATATGGCTGCAAATCATGAAATACCACAGTCTTGGAAGAATCAAAATTACAAGTAACCCAGAAGATTCCCACATCCCGCCTTCCTCTCTAAAAAACCCAAAACACATAAGTGTTAAGTAGGCTAAAGTATGCTACCAATAGTAACTTGTATGCAAGAACAAAGATTTTATATATGTGTATTCATGGTGTGTGTACATGTGCATGTGTGTGTAATATATGAATTTTATATATGTGTGTATGTATGTGTATAGTTGTATATGGACTGAATGATCAGAATAAGTAATGGGATCACTTGTGCTGTGAGTGGGCCCTTCAAGCTCAGAATCCTGTGGATGAAAGAGAAGAGAGAGTACAAGTGTTTTGGACTGCTAGGTGGTGTAGTAGATAGAGCACTGCACTTGGATTCAGGAAAGCTCATCTTTATGAGTTTAAATCTGGTCTCAGATACGTGTTACCTGTGTAACCCTGTCACTTAGTCACTTAGCCTTCTCTGTCTCAGTATCTTCATCTGTAAAATGACCTGGAGAAGAAAATGGCACATCATTTCAGTATCTTTGCCAAGAAAACCTCAATGGGATCACAAAGAATTGGACATAACTGAACAACAACAACAAGTGTTTTTGTTTAGACTCCTTTGAAATATCAAGAGAATCATAGTATTGGGTACTGGGGTAACATAAATCCTATGTTAAAGGTTTATGGAAAAACATGGATGAGAGTCAGTCCTGGACGAAGTGGTTTGGAGGCAGTCTACATCAGTAGGGGGGACTTGCCTACATTGATGAAAACACAGTTCCATCAAAGTGTCAGATATTGGTGAGATCATGGATAAATAAGCTTATTCAGTAAAAATATAGATGCTGGTTCAACCTATTCCTATGTGGTTGCATTATCTTAACTCCATTGTATAAATAATGTGTTCAGTTTTCTGGTTTAATTGTGTTAGAGCCTATAAAAGCAGTCTTTAGGGTTCAGTGAGAGAAGCAGGTTGTAAATTTACCATTCTATTTTTTTTTTCTTCTGGCAGCATCCCTTCCTGAAACTGGCTAAACCTTTGTCTAGCTTGACACCGCTGATCATGGCAGCTAAAGAAGCAATGAAGAGTAACCGTTAATAGCCTTGCTATTTGTGGCCTCATCTTTCTTTTGTCGTTTAAAAAAAAAGTCTTTATAACACAAAATTGTTACTCTTTAGGGGTTTGAAAAAATAATCGTCAGCACACTGGGGTGGTTGGGGGGGGGAACCAATCCCTACTCCCTGGAGACATCTAAGACAAAATTAAGGAAAAGAATCATTATGACTCTCAAAACAACCCCTTTTTAGGGTCCAAGAGAAATTGTGGACTGAATCACTGGCCTTTCACCTTTCTGCCAACAGCCCAGCAGTGCCATTTATCAAGCTTGGAATTCGCATTTTATTTTATTTTTGCTGACTTCGCTGTAACAGATCCCATTCATTGTACCCTTCGGGGGTATTTTCAATACTTGAATGGCAGATTCAAGCTTTCAGAGAAAGGCATTTGTTTGATCTGCTAGTCTCCTCTCCTATTTTCCCCTGTCCTTCCTGTTCCTTTACCTGCTCCTTTTGGATTGCTTTGAGAAATTTTTTTCTCATGCCTAAATTAAAGCAAGTGTGATAAATATTATGTACCTCCTTATATTAGAAAAGAGGCTTCCTATGATTTAATTTTGTGTAGAAGCCAGGACCAGCTACTTAAAAGCACTGTTACATTTAATAACATTTTAGTTGTTACAAACCATTTTGAGGAAGGGAAGGAAAGATGGGTTTTTTGGGGGAGATTAAAATTAAAAGAGTCTTTTTTTAGAAATAACATGGTGGTGATATTTGGAGTGAAAGTTACAAGTAGAGAGGAGGAGCTTTTTAACTAAATCACTGAGACAAAGGAAGAGAGGACCCCATTGACAACTGTGTCTGCAATTTGCCTCTTCCTTTCTGTTCCTTTGGATTTGTATTAGCTGCAGTTCAAAGTTATCTCCTGCTATGTACTTGGTTTCAGAAACCAAGCAGTTTTTTCTTACCCCAACTTGGATTCTATCGCTTGGATGGTGCCTCTTTTTTACTTTCTTTATCAAATAAGTTTGTATATGTTGTAACTTTTTTTAAACCCAATGACAAATAATGTCATAACCATTGGATTTTCAGGATTTGAATATTAAATACCTTTTTAAAATACATGTATTCCATTTAAAATACATAAATAATTGGGTATGTTGGGGAATATTGTAAAATAAGTTAGATACTTGAAAATATGTGAACTGAAACTTGGTATTCCCAGAAACAGTTAGATTTAGTTTTATTAATGAAGAGAGTAGAGAAGCTTAAAGATATCTCACAGGGATGAACTGTGTTACAAACTGGGGAAATTCATCTTGAATTATGAAGAGGTTCCAAAACTTCACCAGTATTTTACTGGCTCAGATGACATAAGTGAGTAATTCCACAAATACTGCTGCTAAAGGACTTGTGGATAATTTCATTTACTGAGTTGCTATAGGTTTAAATTAGGAGATAATCAGTGAATTCACTTTGAATTCATTCAAAGTTCTAAATTTCATGTACCAGGAAATTGGAAAAGGGAACTAAATAAGCATGAAATGTATTTTGATGTCTTTAAGGCATCTTTTCTGTTTAAAAAATTTGACTCAATTGATTTTTAAAAGCATTCTGATGTTTAGAATCATCTCTCACCTGTAATGTTCATTATTAATAGGAGCCTTTTCTTAGAAGCTGTGCGGCCTCATCTGAAATGCCAGGAGCTTAAAAAAACATTCACTTGTTTCTTGCAGTTATTTGCTTCTGCTCAACTCTACGTTTACTTAGCCATATACCAGCATTGCCAGATCATGAGTAAGAAAAATTAAGTGTTAGGGATGCTTTCTGAAAAATGGAAAAATAAACTTTTTTAAAAATGTATTCCTTTTGTCAGAGGAAGCTGTCCCATGCTTAATTTCTTCTTATTCCCATGTTAAGGTATGACTGTGATAAATAGAAATGGCTACCAGAAAGGTTTTCACCAAAATCATAAAACAAAACTTGTAACTAGAGCACTTAGTAGAATGGTCTCTGATTTCAATCTGTCTTGATTTTTATTTTTCTTGTTGTTATTGACCCTTCTGCAGCCATTTATTATTTTACTATTTTACAACAACAAAATGCCTTATTCTCTTTGAAAAACTCTGGTGCCTCTTGAGTTTCAACTTAACATTCTGCTTTGTAAGCAGTTACTAGGTAGATTTGTATAAAAAAGATACTACCAGTGGAGTAGAGAAACCTAATGATCAGACTGCAATGATCATTCCTCAAGAAGGCAGTAACTTTGGGTATTGAGTTTATAAATAGCTTCTATTTCGATACATGAGCCATAGAAAGCATGTTCACTGGATACAACGTCAGTGCCCCCATTTTTAAGCACGTGACTCAGTAAAGGGCTTTTTGGTTGATAGGAAGAGTTTGGAATTATATTTAATCTTTTTTTATTGATGGTGCCCATTATGTCCATTGCCGGCAATGGATCGTGCATCACGAAAATCTGACTCCTGGGATATGGGACCTAAACCCCAGTCTGTTCTTTACTTAGTAAGATAAACTAATCTATCATATGAATATACTTTGATTATTTCTGAAATTTGTAAATTTTAAACAAAATAGTTTAAGAGCAATAAGGAATTGTGATTTATTTTTAACATTTAAAAAGTCCTTTTGATCTTGTTGAAAGAACAAATTTAATTGAATCAAGATTAATTTTTTTTTAAAGAAATTTCCTTTTAAAATAATTTTTGTTTCACTTTGGGTTGAAATGTCTCATTCAAATCCAGGAATTACCTTAATAGTTGAACTCTGTTTATAGGGTATTATGTTGTAGTACTGTACTTAGCACTACAATGAAAGCTGTGACTTCTGGTGACCATTAGGTTGGTTACCTGTCCCCATTCTCTGGTGTCACAAACTTTAGGGATAGACAATCCCAGGAAGCCATGGAAGTACTGAGATTGTTCTTCCCTTTTGGTAATTGGTGAGCAAGTAGAGTCACTGGGATTACATAAACTTCTCTGATCTTCCGAATATGTCTGTTAAGCTGCTTAAATTTACTCAAGCCAACCACCAATCCAAAATTAACTTGTGCCTTTTAAATATAGTTTTTAAAGTATCTTTGAGTGTTTCTTTTGGTGGACCCTTTAAATGAACTTTTGAGGTTAATTGTGTATGCTATGTCCTAGCTAGTTGCATTTCAGTGCATCTCGGACAGTAGCGGAGAGAAGTAGGAGTAGTAGGAAAATTGGGTGCTTAAGGAATTGATAACACTTTAGAAATCTCTTAAAATTCCCAAATATCCAGTGAGCATCTTTATGTTTCAGTGCCCAGTTGTTTGAGGTTATAGTTACAGACATCCAGATGAGTATTTGCTTTGGGTGTTTTGCAGTGCAATTTCATGGCTTTAATTTGAAGTGTAACAATACAAAAACCAGATGTCCAAGGGAAAAGTTTTAGTATCCATTGTCTTCCTGTCTCTGTCCTGTCCCCCTCCTCCAAGTTTAACGGTTTTTCAGAGTGTATGTATTCACTCAAGCAACAAGTATTTATTGAGCACCTACTAGAAGCAAAGAACTATGCTAGATCTGCTGGGCCCCCTGTCTTCAAGGATCCTTGCTGTCTAGTTGTTTTATCACACTAGCCTTTTCAGATAGAGAGGCAGGAAGAAATATAATTAAGCCAGCTAACTGTTCTTAAATTTTAGTTCTGTAGTGAAAGGGTGCAATCAAACTCAAATCTTGGGTAAAAATTTGTTGTCTTTTCTCTCTCCTTCCTTATTTTGGCAGATGGAAATGGAACTTAGGTGCAAGTAGCTATCTTATTTTTTATTGTCTTCAGATTTCATGTTGCCTTTTGTTTAATTTAATCCCTTATGTTATTTAATTGTTACTGCAACATTAACTACTGTATTTGATGTTCAATAACTTTGTTCTTTTCAGGGCTAGAAATAAAAATTTTTAAAAATGTTTGTTTATCCCCTTCCCGAATTTTTATCTTTTTTGGACTAGAGTAGCTTTAAAGAATAAATGTTTAGATTTCTAATAGGTTGTGGGAGAGTGTGCTCAGTGTTTCTTAAAGTACAAATTTTTTTTTAACATGACTATGGCATGAATTTTGTCTACAATGCACCAGTCTTCTTAGGTTTCTGGAAACATGAGTAAAAAATCTGTTCAGAACTGAGTCCATAAGAAATTACCACTTTTTTTCTGATTGTGAAGTACAGGAAAACACTTATAGATATATCTGTAATATTCTCAATTCAGGTAGTATGGGTAGACTTGGCTGAAACTTGGGAAGTTTACAGAAGAGGGAGGACAAGGAATTTATTATGATTTATATACCACTTTTCCCCCTTTTTGAACTAAATCTGCAGTGTTCATCAGCACCTTTTTTGCAGCTTCTTGGGCACTTTGAGATAAAGTGATTTTTCCCAGTCACACAGTGTAGTGTCAGAGGCAAGTCTTGAACACAGAGCTTTGTAACTTTGATGCTAGCTCTCCATCCACTACTATACTATACTGCTTCTCTCGTGCCATGTGGACCAATGGATCTTTAAAATAAAGCAACATTTCATTGAGAATTTAATTTACGCAAGATCACATAATTGCAAATAGGAGAACAGGGATTTGAATTCAGGTTTGTTTATTCCAAATTCACCACCCTTTCCATAGTAAATATAAAACAGGCACTGTAATTTTTATGAAAGAGAAGACATTAACAACTCAAGGCATCTGGAAAGGAAGATGACACCTGGCCATTGTTTGAAGGAAAATAGAGATTCTGAAAGTTGGAGATGAGAAGATCAAGGAAACTACCCTTCTAATGGCACAAAGGGCAGAGAAGGAATACTATGTATGAGGAACAGGTAAACAATCAGTCTTACCAGCACAAAAAATGCATGAAGGGGTAGAATATAAATAGAACTAGAAAAGTAGATAGGAGCCAAATGGTAGGCTTAAAAACTAAGCTGAAATTTTTGTTTTCTAGAGATAATGGAGTTACTGTAGAATTTTTAATAGGGAAATGTTTTTAGACTTTTGTGTTAGCAATGTCAGTTTGGCAGCTAGGGGGAGAATATGTTGGGTGAGAAAGACTAGAAGTCAGTTGGTTCAGACCAATAACCCATCACTTACATACTGTAAGATTGCTTAATTGATTTTTTTCCTGGCATGAATGGTATTACTCATTCTTTTTTTACTCTAAAGGGGTTTACTCGAAGATTGTACAGGTCAAATGATATCTTGAACATAATGTTAAAAAATCTTTTTTTTTCTAGTATGCATTTATACTTTTTTAGTTACTGATATTCCAGAAGACTACATAGTATTATGCCTGTGATGTCATTCATGACTTTTATTGTAACCTTCAACGAATACTCCTCAAACGAAGCTACTCAGAGGAAGAAGTGTTTGATTATTTGTGGATATTCAATTGGCATCCTCTTATAATACTTTTGATGTTAGAAAAGCAGAACTAAGAAAACCACTTGTGCTTTTCTCATTCTAGTGCACCTCATTTGAATTCAGGAAGAAATTTTTAATATCTATAGGAAATTTTTTATAAGGATATGTTTGACCTTTCTAGGGAAACAGCATTTGGAAAAGCATATTTCATACTATTTGTAAAAATTACAGTGGTTTCCCCCCCTCCCCGGGTGACTTTAATTATGGATAAGCTTCCATAGCCAAGAAATTGTACCATTTTGCTCAGGAGAAAAAAAAATTTAGTTTGTTACCAACACTATTAAACTTAAATTCTTGTAGGCCTCACTTAAGTACTGAGGTCAAGTGATTTTGCTACAAAGCATACTGATAGGGATTCAATCATGAATTTGTATAACTTATGAAAATATATTAATGAGGCTAAAAATATTTCAGTGTTGAAAAGATCTATTACTTAATATGTATGGTATTCTCTCCACTGACCCAGGTGGCAAATTATTCTTTTGAGTTAATTTGTTTTGGAGTGTGTGTGTGTGTGTGTGTGTGTGTGTGTGTGTGTGTGTGTGTGATGAGGGGGTGGATGGGCAGGCAGGTATTAAGTGTGACAGTGATCTGGTGGCTAATGTCTCCAAACCTTAGGCTAGTTTTTGCATGAGCTGTTCACAATTTCTCAGCGAGTACTATAATCAAAGCCTTTCCAGTTTGGTAATGTTATTTATTTCACTCCACGTGAGCTCCTAAATTTGTACAATAAAGGGGATGAACTAGATAGCTAACATTTCTGTTGCACTTTGAAATTTTCAAGGTATATATTCTCATTTTTAAGTGATATGATTTATGGTAAAATTTATTCAGAACTTCACTCCTGCCAAAAAATGTTTCCATATATTCACCTAAACACAGGATTATGTATGAAACCACAAATCTCCATGTCATGCCAGTGAATTAAAAAAAGCCAAGTGTTTTTATCGTGATTCCACCTGTTACTTTAAAAACTGCCCTGCTTTTTTATACTTATCTACTTTTGTACTTTTTCAGCGATGTTTCCTTATCCCTATCCCCTTTGATCTCCCAATCTCCTTCATGTAGAGCAGGATGTCTGTATCGTTTGAGGCTATCCCTTCAGTTTTATGCTTCATTCTTAACCCTGGGCTCCCCAGGCCTTTTTGTCTCCCTGTTCTATATATTTCTTAACTGTTCAACTTTCTTTTGTCCCTTTCAGTTGAGTGAGGTTCACCTGATGCTTGCTCCTTTTGCCCCTTTGTATGTGTCTGTGTGTATACACACACGTAGGTTATTTGTGTTGACCATGTAGCTTAGATATATGTCAGCATGGTTTGTCTAAATGTGATTCATAGGGAGTCTTGAGTAGATCTTTAGCCTCTCATCCACTCCTTTCTTTGATTCCTGTCTAAAGGGGTGTAGGAGAAAGGTGTCATGAGGCTGGCCACTATTCTCAGAGAGAGGAATCCTGGATGCACCTCTTAATATTGCTACTCTAGAATAAATGATTTTGTTCTTAGATTCACACTGTCCTCTTTGGTATGCCTTGAAGAGAAAAGAATACAGCTTAGCATATAGCAGAAGACTTGATCTCTTCACCAAATGCCTTTTACATAAAATGCCATCACAAATAATAGTGGATAAACCTATTTATCCTATGAAAGGGCAAACAAATTGGAAAAATTGATACAGATTAGAATGTATCAGACCATTCAGTAAGTAAATAATGAGCACCCTCACTTGGAGAAAAATATTTCAGCTCAGCTAAGAGAGAAACAGTCCCTATTTAACTCAGGAGGAAATTCCTTCCTCTCTAGGAAGGAAAACTGTAAATGAAGGACTTAGTTGGGGAGGGTGGAAGCCATTGGAGATAGCTTTCCCCAAAAAGAGTTTGGAACTACTTGTATTATCCAAAGAGTCAAGAAGATCTCTGAAACTCTAGCACCAGCTCCATCCCTTGTGTAGGCATGCAGTATTAAATGAGCATCCTTTTCACCTAGGAGAGTTTGATGCAAATGATCCATACAGGGGAACACATAAGTACTACTTATACAAGGAGTCACTGGTAAGTAACCTACCCTTAATATGCAATTTGATTAATTGCTATTTATTAATCATAAATCTGTAGTAATCTAAGGAGAGTTAAAATAAATCCTTGTGATTATTTATTGAATAGCTCAAGCCTCCACTCCATTAAATTGAAACTATTTAATGATCTAGACAAGAAAACTTAAACTAGTAAATCTTATGTTGAAATAGCCAACTGTGTATACTTTAATAACAAATGAGCAACAATACACATTTACGTAATTGTGTATACAGAGAGACAGACTAAATCAAAGTACTCAAATTTGTACTGACATGCAATGGCAGACATTCCCCAGTGGAGCACAAACACATTAAAGTGTATTTGGGAAATGTTTAGCAAAATGAAAATGTAACAATATTAATTTGTGGTTTTCTAAGTCAGTATGTGGTTGACACCTCTGCTCTAAACATTGTTTAGGCTATAAGCAGTGCCACTGCTAAGGGGCAGTTGACTACCCAGAGTCAGTAGCTGGCTCCTATTTACAAGCATACCTCATTTTATTGCACTTTGCTTTTCTTAAAAAATAAATTGAAGGCTTATGAAAACACTGCATCCAGCAATGTGTGCTCATGTGTCTGTGTCACATTTTGGTAATTCTCACAATATTTCAAGCTTTTTCATTATTAGTTATGGTGTTCATATAACTGAAACTACACTCAGCTTGAGAATATCAATCCAACACTTTTGTAGATAAATTTGAGCCTGCTGTGTATTTAAATGTGTCAAACAGACTCCCTACACACTTTTATGAGTAATACATCTTAGAGTTTTAGTAGTATAAAGGAAATTGCATTATGAGAGGGAAAATAGTTGAGATGACTCAAAGGGGAAAAGAAAATTATAGAAAATGCTAACTACCATGCTTAGCTGCTGAATGCATTTTGTAATTTGTTTAGACATTATTTGTTTAGAGCCTAGTTTATTATTAGTGAATGTAATAGTAATGAAATTTGAAGATCCCTTTGTATTGGAAAGCTGACAGGTACTTAGCACCTAGTTTCAAATTAAGCCAATGTAAAGAAACAGGAGGTATGAACCCCTGTTGCTGATGTAACAGGAAGGAGCTATACCATATTTAAGGAAGAGCACAAGCTGGACAGTCAGAACTTTTTGGGATAAGTATCATGGAGGCAGGGCAACTGCTGCTGGACTGAAGACTGAACTGAGAATTGAGAAGAACTCAGAAGAGGAATGAGAATTGAGAACTGAGACAGAATTTCTTGGAGCAAGCCATGTGGAGGCTGGATTAAGTGATTTTGATTTTGAGAATGGAGCTTATGGTGCTGAGGATTTTGGAGAGCTAGCAGGAGCTACTGAGGATTTCCTGATGGCCATCAGGAGCTGCTGAGAATTTCCAAGGGCCAGCTGGAGCTGCCAAAGACTGAGGAAGCATGACTGTGGTGCTGGTATTTTGTACAGATGTTGTGGCTTTGTTAATGGGTATGAATGTTCTTGTGGCTTTGTTAAGACTTGTCTTCCTAGGAACAGAGACTGAAGGATTAGAGATGGACTGGACATTGTGAGCTCCAGTGTGGAGCTGAAACTGCACAGAGAGCTGGACAAGGAACTGGGAGCTGTCTGCTTTTGAACCCAGGTGACTGTTTGGTGGATTCAGGTAGGAGCTACCTGCCTCAAGTCAAGATGAAAAGACCTCTCCATGGTTACTGAGTAGTGACTAATGAAATAGGATACTGAATAGTGACTGAAGAAATTGTAATTTACTTATGACCTACAGGTGGATGGGTTTGGACTTTCCACTACCCTTAAGACGGTACTGAGTAGTGACTGTTGAAGTTGTAACTTAATTGCAGCCCATGGGTGGAGAACTTTCACTTGTAATTTGTTACCGTCACTTTTACTTAAGGATGATTGAATGATTGAGTTACTAAATGATTGTACTTTGTTGAAAACTGTGTGACTACCTTGGTGAAAACTGTGGCCATTTTAGTGATAGGATGTTGAGTTGTGACATGATGAATGCTGTATTTTGATTTTCTGTAATAAGTTGTAACATTTTGAATGATGTACCTTGATTTTTCTGTGAATGTTTTGCTCTGATTTGTTTTTGAATAGAGAGTTAGCTGTACTATGTAATCAGAACCTTGAAAGCTGTTCACAGCACAGCAGTAGTCCTCTGGAAAGCTGCTCATGCTTGGCTTTAAAGTGAATTATTAAGTTTTCCTCACATGCGGTTTCTCTTGAGCATAGGCTTCTTTTGATTAGCCTATCAGAAAGGGAACAACTCTTGCCAAAACCCTTACACTATTGTTATTGGGTTAGTTTCATGTAGTGCAGTGATAACTAAAAATAAAAATAAACATTATTTAGAAGAAATTTGGAGGAAGGTTGGAATATATGTATGAACAGGGAGGGGGAAACCACTTTTTAAGCATTTACTATGTGCAAAGCACTGTGTGTCATCTCTCAAGGAGCTTACATTCTAATGGAAGAGAGAGCACTTAAGGAAGGTTTTAGTTTTAAGTTGGAAGAAGTCCCATAGATTTTAGGGGAAGGCAGCAAAGTATATGCTAATGTATCCTTTAATATAATTTCTCTTGATGAACTAATAGCTGTTTCTGATATTGAACCATTTAACACAGTGCTAAGGATTTTGGTGGCAAGAATTTTCTGAGTCTTCAGGAGTTGTGGCTGCAGCACCTGGGTCAGTTTAGTAGGTTACATCTCCATTAAGAGTTGCTTCTCAAGATGATGGCTGTTGGCACTGGGTGAGAAGTAATGTTATTTCTAAGACCCTTGGGTTCGGAGTCCTGGGCTATCCTATCTTTTGGAGAAGAAATGGTACAATGGAAAGAAGACTGGATCATGGGGAAAGAAGATTTGAATCCAAGCTTTGCAATTTACTATCTGTGACCCTGGGCTGGCCACTTGCCTGGCTAGATATCCCTCTCATTTGTAAAATAAGGTAGATTAAGTTTGAACTCTGAGGAAGAGTCCTAGATGGGACCTTAAAGTTCCTTAAATAGATTCTACCTCATAAATACAGATTAGTAAATTGAGGTCTACAGAGGTGAAGAGACCCAAGATCACACAGGTGGCAGAGCCAAAATCTTTGAATCCAGGTTTTATGATTCTAAATCTAACACCAGAAAATAGAGCTTCCTCTTTATGTTCAAGTGAAAATCTGATTTAGGACTAAATCAATGTCATTTCATTGGGTTTTGTTTAACTTTTACTCCATCCTCCATATTAAACATGTTTAAGCATCTCTCCATATGGAATCTTAAATTTTATGGTGCTTTGGGAGTGTCTCAATTCAGATTTTTATAATGCAACATGGGCAATTCTTTTTCTTAGTGTGTTGATCTAAAAGTTTTAACAAAGGGGCAGCTAGGTGGCACAGTGAATGGAGCACCAGCCCTGGAGTCAGGAGGACCTGAGTTCAAATCTGGCCTCAGACACTTGACACACTAGCCATGTGACTTTGGGCAAGTCACTTAATCCTAATTGCCCTGCCCCCAAAAAAGAAAAAAAAAAAGTTAATCACATATGGTACTGCCAGTGCTTGATAGTACTACAATGCAAGAAGGGCTCATACTCGTATGGGAAAATATTTAGTTGTCTCCTTCCTGTAGGTCCATTTCATTATTAAGTGACCTATACGGAAGTATAGAATCAAAGAATTGAACAGAAACCCACAACAGCTAATTATTTTGATTCTTGTTTGCAACTGTGGTAAGTTTAATGGGAAAAGAAGGTAAAAATAAATGGCTTAAGTCAGGGTACCTAATTTTTTCCCCAGATAATTTGAAATTTTTACATTGTGATTGCTTAAGTTAGGCTGAAGCTTCCTAACACAAAGTTGCTGAGGGAATATGTGGGAAATCTTGAATACCTGCTGAGGATCCTTTCTATGTTACCTGCTTGATCTCCTACCATGGATAATTGAAAGTTGAGCAAAAAAAACCAAAAACCCACCACAAAACAAAGTTGGCTATTCCTGGATAGTAAAGGTGATATATTAGAACTGTTGATTACTTAGATGCAATCCTTTAGCTGTGGGGTGGGTTAGAAAGAGAAACAACCAGACAAGGCTGTAGAAGATGATTGTATTTGTTAATGGACATGAAAAGACTGGTCACCTATGTGAGAGTAATTTTTGAATCAACTTTCTTATGAGACCTTTGATCCTTTATAGCAAAATCAGAATCAATACCAAATTATAAGGAAGAAAAAAAATGAGAAGATACAGCATGTAAATGAAGAAACACTGATGTGAAATTTTAAAACAAATCTTCACTCTCCACATACTACATACGCTTGTGTATCCACAGTGTGTACATGGTTATTTGAAGATTGTTTCCCATGTTAGAATGTGAGCTCCTTGAAAAGAAACATACCCAACTGATAAATAATAGCTAACATGTGGTTTATGGTACTTATGTGCCAAGTACTATGCTAAGTACTTTATAATTACTGTATCATTTGATCCTCATAACTGGGAAGAAGGTGCTGTTATTATTCCCATTTTACAGATGAGGAAACTGAGGTAAATAGAGGTTAAGTGCCTTGCCCAGGGTCACACAACCAATAAGTTTTGGAGGCCAAATTTAAACCTGGAACTTTCTAATTCCATTACCAACTCAACTTGGCCCTCCACTACTGTGCAACTGTTGTACACGGTCAGAGAACAAGACATGATTTTTAGAGAATTTTCTAGCTATCTCTTAGAAATTGGTCTAACTTGGAATAGTCTGATACCTGTAGCTTGGAATTCCTATCCCAGATTAGTGGAAATGGTTCATTTAAAAATCTTTTACAAATAAAGATTGCTTTGTCATTGTAATTTTGTGCTTCATGTTGCTCTTCCTGGTTGACTTTAGCCATCAACAGGCTTTGGATAATTAATCCTGAAGCAGTAGCCATGAAAGAGTTAGGAGGGAAGCATCTAGTGAAGTGCCCCAGGGTTATTTCTTTGACCCTGTACTGTTTAACATGTTTATCAATGTCTTGGACGAAGGCAAATATAGCATTATTATCAGATTTGAAGATAAAGCTGCAAGGCTTAGATAACATGTATGATGATAGCGGTAGGATTTTGGCAGGTTGGAACATTGAACCACATGTATTAGCAGTAATGACAATAAGCACTTAATAAACATTGACCAGTAATGCTTAAAAAAGGGAAATGAACAAGAAGAGACATTAACACAAACTAACAATTTTCCAAGGAAGTTTAACCAGTATAAATCAGTAGTCACAATGAGATTAAGAAAACCTAGAAATTGTCAACGAACACATAGATATTCTTGAGAGGGCAGCCAAGGGCAACGCCATACCACTGTAGAATAGAAACCCTACTGGAGGCAGATTGTGGAACATTATCAGATGTATTCCTTCACGATGGAGTGAGAGTCAATGAAGAAAAAAAAAGTACAGAAAATTTGGCAAGAGACAAGCCAGATCATTCTGGAGATGTTTAAGGATAGATCTGGAAGGCTGACAACAGACTGGCAAAAATAAAAAGATCTCTAAAGGCCTTTATTACAAACTTTTCTCTTCCAGTAATAATAAAGATGAAAACTAGATAGAATGGGAAGAAATGGAAAGAAGACAAAAATAAAAAAGTGAACCCTGTGTAATTATAATGACCAACACTGACCCTGGAGAAAATTGAGAAAGCATCTTTTCCTCCTCACTGAAGCCACGAAAGGTCATGGACATAGAATATGGCATATCCTGTCAAACATGAGTTAATATTTGTTAGCTTTGCTGAACTGCTTGTTCCAAACCCTTTTTATTACAAGGACAGGCACACTGGATAGAGGTGAAGGAATATATTCAGAAATTAATGTAATACAAAAATGAGACATTGATCTACTTTTTAACAATTGAACTAAAAAAATCTAAAGCACTCCCCAATTTCCTAAAGGCATCTAGAAAATTCTCCTCTTCCTACTCAATTCTAGACCCAGTTTGATGTTCTTCAGCAGCTCCTCTCCAAGATAAATGTACTGATCAACTTTCCCTTTGGGCTGTACATCCTGCTCTAACTCAGTTTACACAATATGAATTTTTAATCCATTTTTCCCTTCGTGGAAAGTTAGACTGAACATTCTGAAATGCTCCTGGACTTGATGCAATCTAAAAACAGAAACATCTGGAAGACTAGAGGATTTTGCCTCTCCGATCTCTGCAGATCTCCGTCGTAACGGGCAAATACCTGTGGGGAGTGTTTCAGATCTTGCTTCATATGAATAACTACAGTGTTGAGCAATGTCATCTCTGCTGTTAGATCTTTCAAGATTTGACACGTGCAGGGGAGAAAACTGTAGCAAGAAAACTTTGAAAGGAACATATTGGTTACAGAAGAAAATGCTTTCTGATAGTCAAACAACAAACCCCACAAGACAGTGGGATCTTGTATTCTCTAGTCCTTTTGGTAAATCAAGACAGTGACTGTGAAGAGTAGACACATGGATTGGTAATTAATGGTATTTTCTTGTTTATTTTTTTTCCTCAGTAATAAAGTTCATGATTTTTCCCCCCTAAAAGTCTTGTATCCTCTTCTCTTTCAAGACTCTTGAGAACCAGGACTTATCACATTCGAGATTATGTTGACTCCAGTTATACACCTTTTCTCTTCCTGCCTTTTTTTTTTCTTTAATACAATTTCTTCTTGAAGCATAACATATAATCTTAATGGCCAAATATGTATATTGGAGAGAATATGGCAAAGTAAAGTGATAAACTTGGAATAAGGAAAACCTGGATTCAGATTTCACTTTAATACTTTTTAGCTATATGATCACAAACAAATCAAATTCTATTTCAGTTTTCATGAATATAGAGTAAGCTTTTAAAATACCCATAGTGTCTACCATGCAAGGTTGCTTAGAGGTTTAAAATGAGACCGTTTGTATGTAAAGTGCTTTGCAAGTTTTAAGCCAGTGTATAAATATATTCCTTCTACTCTATTCAGTGTGCTTGTCCTTGTAATAAAAAGGTTCTAGAACAAGCAGTTCAGCAAAACTAATGAATATTAACTTATGTTTGACAGGATATGCCATAGTCTATGTCCATGGCCTTTCGTGGCTTCAGTGAGGAGGGAAAGATGCTTTCTCAATTTTCTCCAGGGTCAGCGTTGGTCATTATAATTACACAGGGTTCACTTTTTATTTTTGTCTTCTTTCCATTTCTTCCCATTCTATCTAAAATAAAGTATCCTTTAAAGCCCAGTATTCCTCTGGTGATGCTGTGCATGTCTACAAATCACAGAATACCACAGTCTCTAGAGGATTCAAGCTGCATTTTACCCAAAAGGCAAAGAAGGTGCTTGTGGAATGTGCATCGGCCCTGAAGATGTGAGCAGGATAAATACCATAAAAGATACTATCAAAGAGGAGTGCGAATAGAAAAGGGCTGGCCAGGCATTGGTGAGAATAGGGGATAACCTGTCTAGTCTCATCACCGTCCTGTGCACTTGCTTCATATCCAGTGGAGAAAGCCAGAGAGGGTGGCCTTTGGCATGTTGGCTGGACCATCCATGAAGGGCTTAGTGGGGAGGAAAAGGAGAATTCAAATGGTTAGGGTGTCACCACACCCTTGGGTGAAGGGCCCACATCAATGGCAATATCAGAGACCTGCAGGAGGAACAAAGTCTTTGGCAAGAGGGGCACTCTTAAAAGTAATTCAGATTTATTCATCTTGGGCATCTACTTGGCGGCAACTAGGGGGCTGAGTGGATACATCACCAGGCCCGGAGTTGGGAAAACCTGAATTCAAACCCAGCCTCAAACACCAGTTGTAATTCATATCACCTCTGTTTGCTTCAGTTTCTTCATCTGGGAAATGGGGATAATAATGACCCCCACCTTCCAGGATTGTTGTGAAAATCACATAAGAGAGTAATTACAAAGTGGCGAGCACAGAGCCTGGCATACTGTTAGTGCTATGTAAATGTTGGCAGTGATGATGGTGATGATGTACTGGGCCCAGAGACAGAAAGACCTGAGTTCAAATTGTGACTCAGGGATTAGTTGAGTGTCTCTGAGCACATCCTTTAATCTCTGCCTGCCTCAGTTGACTCAGCTGCAAAATGGGGATGATAATGGTATCTACCTCACAGGATTGTTCTGAAGATCAGGTGACGCAAGATGTGTGAAATACTTTGAAAAATGTTTAAATGATACATTAATGCTACATAAATGTTACATAAATATTATTGTTTGAAATTGGTCAACTTTTTTTTTTTTGGAAATTAGTTATCCACAAAATACCAGGGAGAAAAACAAAAACGGATTGGTTAAAAACAAAGAGGGGCGGCTAGGTGGCGCAGTGAATAGGCACCAGCCCTGGAGTCAGGAGTACCTGAGTTCAAATCCAGCCTCAGACACTTAACACAAAAAACTAGCCGTGTGACCTTGGGCAAGTCACTTAACCCCAACTGCCCTACAAAAAAAAAAACAAAGGAAGAATGTTTTTCACTGTCCCAAAGACTATTTTTTGCTCCAGCACCCTCCTGTTGTAGTTGCTCCATTGTCTCTCTCTTGTCCAACTCTTCTTGACCCTTTTGGGGTTTTCCTGGCAGACACTGATTTGCCATTTCCTTTTCCAGCTCATTTTACAGATGAGGAAACTGAGGCCAACAGGGTTAAGTGACTTGCCTAGGGTCACACAAATGATAAGTGTATGAGGCCAGATACAAATTCACAAAGATGAGTCTTCCTGACTCCAGGCCCAGTACTCTAGCCCCTGCTCTACCTAGCCACCCACAACAGCATACTTCTGCTATGAGACCAGTCATTGTCAGATTAATTTGGATATATAGCATGTAACTCTAGAAATGCAACTAGTTTGCATAAAAGGACTGTGGGTGTGTTGCTTGGCCTCAGTTTCATCATCTGTAAAATGGGGATATTAATATCAGTCCCTCATGGGGTCGTTATGAAGATTAAGTAAGATAAGGTGTTTTATAAATCTTAAAATGTTATATAAATGCCAGCTGTTGTATTCCAGGTTAGCCAACTTTTTTGGAAATAAGTTATACATAAAATAAATTTCTAGGGAGAATAAAGAAAAATAAAAACATTGATTAAAAACAATGTAAGAATTTTTTTTTTTTGCTCTCCCAAAGACTATTTTTTTCCCCTTCACACACTTGGGCTATGACATCAATCATTTTATATATATTTGAATATACTTTGAGTAATTTCTCTAGAAATGTAACTAGTTTATCTATTTTAAAGGGCCATTGGCATGTTGCTTAGCTTTAGTTTTATTATCTGTAAAATAGGAGTGAAAAGACAAACATTACCTACCTGAGTAGGTTGTTGTGAAAAAAGTGCATTATAGTCTACAAGCTGCTATAAGCAGCTTTTTTTTTTTTTAACATCAAGGCATAGTTTTATTGTGGCTTTTTAGAATAGAATTAACAGTTCATCTTGTCTCCCAACACCAAGGTTACTAAAGAGTTCATATGCCACCTTCCATAAAGCTAGTATTCACTAACATCAGTATTTATGTGAAAAACATACTCTCAGCATTTCACAAGAAGGGTCAGGTGAGTCAGTCTAGGAGTCAGAAAGTGAATGAAAGTACCATGAGTATCTGTAATAAACCCCAAGCTTTGGGTGTATGATGCTTTGAGCAAGCCATTTCTGATCTTCCCACACCAACACAAGAAAAGGTAGACAGTTACTATGGTGTGACTCACTAACACTCCTCTGGGTAGCCTGTGTCTCTGTATACCTCTCTGACAGGTAGTTCTGCTGTTGGAACATTTTAGTTAAACTAGAAGGAAATTTTTGAAGATCAAGTGGCTGGTCAGATTATAGATAAGGAAAAATAATTCTTAGGGTGTACATTGCCTACCTCCTGCCATATGTGAATTTTCTCTCCTGCCTCCTTGACCTTATGGACCTGAATGTTCGTTTTTGCCACGTTAGCTTAATATCCACCTCTGTGTTAAAAGAGGTGGGGTTTTCTGACCTGATTTCCTGTGTAGTACAGTCTAGACACTCCCTTGCTTCTCCTAGCTAGTGAAGATTCTTGGATGGCTGGTTTGAATGTCTCCCTTTCCTTCTTCTTTATTATTGTGACCCTCTGTGAAGGGGCCAGAAGAGGTTCCAAGATGTTTCTTCCCCAGAAAATCTATAGCAGCTTTGCTCGTGAGCTGGCAAGTGCCTTTCAGTTGTGTGCGTGTTGCCTAGAACTGAGAATGTTGATGGAGATTGGGCCCTGGGGAGGCGGCTTTGGCCCAGATGTGGTCCTAACTCTTTTCTTTCTGCTGTATTTGGTCCACGGAGTGTCTTTTGATGGTGCATCTGCCAACCCAACTGTGTCCATCCAGGAGTTCCTGATGCTAGAGTCCTCTCTGTTGACTACAGCTGTCAAGCTGTTGGCTCATTTTGTAGGGATGAAGGCCAGCTACGTTTTGACCAGACTCTATTGGTCCTGGGAGTTGACAGATTTCCATCTAATCCAGAATCTGATTGCCAGAGATTGCAGCTCATCCCTCCGGACATCAGTGGGCCGGGGCACCTTGGTGGAAGCCACTTGTTCTTTTCTCTTCCATTCAACTCTCCTCCTATTTCAGCACAGTCTTTTTATCTACAGGGTGACAGCTGTGGCTCTCATTGTCACCATCTTGGCTTATACAGGTGAGAGAACTTTCTCCTTGAGAATCTGGGATGGGTGGAGAGAGGGAAGAGGGTTATCCCTTGAAGCAATGTTATATTACTGGAGAGAAAAGAAGCACTCATTCAAATTGTCAGTACTTAATAGAAATCAGACAACTACTCTGATGAAAGTCAAGCAGAGTGTGTCTTAAGAAATAAGAGAATTTCAGTTGTTTTTTGGTTAGTCATTTGCTTTATATTGTTTTCTTGGGAAGAGTGCTAGGGACCAAGAGGTATTAGGAGTGGCATGTGTGTCAATAGTGAGATGGAATGGGGAGAATCAGAAAAAGAAAGTCAGAAAATCTTTGAAATTATTGGGCTTTGATTTGCTATTTAGGAGAGGGGGCTAAGAACCAGTTCTTACATTCATTTAGCTTTTGATGGAGTAATTCCCAGCCCTAGATTCAGAATGTGTCAGAATGATTCAGTTACCTCCAGTGATGTCATGAAATCCTCCAGACCAAATGAATTTTTTATTCAATTTAATTAGAAAGACCATACTTTGGGGGTCAAGTTGAGCAGGAAAAGGAAATCAGATAGTAGTATTACAGCATCATAACAAGTAGGATGTGGGGATAACTGAGGGATAGGGGGAAACAATGGGAGCTAAGGCAGTTACCTGCTTTAGGGGCTAAAAAAAATAAATTTACAGAATTAATTACTCGCTTGTTAATAATAAGACAGCACAGTGTCAGTGTGGTAGAATGGAGAGTACTAGACTTGATGTCAGAGAACCTGGGTTCAAATTCCATTTCTGCCGCTTACTACCTGTATGACTTTGGACAAGTCCCTTTATTTCTCTTGGCCTCAGTCTTGCTCTCTGTAAAATAAAGGGGTCAAACTAGTGGTATCCAAAGGTATCTTCTAGCTCTGAATCTATGGTCATCAATGATCCCATTGGCTCTTTGGTATGGTAGGTGACTTGTCTCACTTCCAATTCATTTTCTGTAGACAGTAGTAGATTCTAATATAACTTTAAATTTCTCTTCTAAATCTGTAAATAAATCCAAATTCAGTAGGAAAACTTCTATTTAAGGAACTTGGTGGTAAATTTTTATACTCACACATATATCTTGTGTGGTTTGTCCTATGTTCTCAAAGAGGACCATGATGTCAAGGAGTTGATGCCATGACTTGCAATTGAATTGGTATTTGAGTGAAGAAGGGCTGGACATAGTTACTTCCTCCTCTAGAGCTGGGTCCTCCTCCACTGGGTCCAGTGACCTGATATAGAGCAGGACAACTGGAGATGGCCCAGGATGTAGTGGAAGACCTTGGCCTTGTTAAGCTGAGGTCTTTCCAAGTTCTTACTTTGACTGAGGCAACACCCATAATTTAAAAAAATAATAAAACAGAGGGGAAGACCCTCAGGGTTGCTGGCTAAAAGAGCAACAATTACTATTTGCATTCACTCTGAGGCATCAGGACCCAAAAAAATAACTATTAAGTGGTGCTTGGACAGGGACCTACTGTTGACCAATGAATGAGAGCCAGAGTGAATTGAGTTTAAGGCATGCATATACCCATATATATGTATATCCACCCGTGCATATATCTATGCACATATACACACATATGTATATATATATGCGTATGTGTGTGTGTGCATACACACACAGAGCCAACTCACTAATTTACCTTTTTAAGTGGCATAGTAGATAGTGCCCTGGGCCTGGAATCAGGAAGTCTGAGATGATCATCGTGAAGCCCTCAGTAGTGCCTGGCATACAGTTTAGTAAGCACTAAATAAGTGTTAACTGTTATTACTGTAATGAATTATCATCATCATAACGCACATTCCTATAGTGCTTTTGGATTTGAAAAATGCTTTCCAAATTACTGTCTCACCTGATCCTCATAACAGCCAAGGGAGGTAGATGCTGTTATGATCCCCATTTTAAGTGAAGAAACTTAGGCAGACAGAGGTTAAGTGATTTACCCAGGATCACCCAGCTCGCATCGAAGGTCAGATTTGAACTCAGGACTTCCTGACTCCAGGTCCAACACTGTATTGACTATGCCACCAGCGAGCTGCTCTGTACTGTTGAAGGGGACTACTCCTACACAATAACTAGTCTTTTTACAGGACTTTATGGCCCCTACAAAATAAGTAACTAGTCTTTTTACAATACTTTATGGTTTGCAGAATGTCTTTCCCACAATAACTTTGTGAAGTAGGCATGTAATATACAAAAATTATCCCTGTTTTACAGGTAAGGAAATCCAGGTAAGGTTAAATGCTTTGCCCAAGGCTACATGGCTAGTAAGTGAAGTGTCTGGGTCCCTTCTGACTCTATACCTAGTGTACTTTCAATTAGACCATTCTATCTCTATGAAGTAGGAACACAACTTTCCCCAAAGTGATAGTATTAGATTAATTAGCCTCTTTCCTCTAAGGTTATCCTTTTAAATTATGGCCTAATAGCAAAGGTATCCGTAGTATTATAAAATACGAAAGAAAGTGGAAGGATCAGCCCAAGGCCACTCACCCTTCTTGAAAAATTCAAAGGACATATTACTGCAATCCCCTATCCTGAATACACATCAAGCATGGTGAAGAAAAACCTAGATCAGTCATTAGTTGCTTGCTAATTGTGTGGGCCAAGAGAGGATAATTTAAAAACTCATGCTTGTATACTCTGTCAGTATTTGCAAAGTGCTTTTCTTAGTGCTAACGTAAATGTAAACACACTGTCTTTCACCCCATTTTACAGGCGATGAAATTCAGTCTGTTAGAGTTTACATAAATGTCTGCCATAGCATTTTAAACCCAGGCTTCCAAATTTCAAATTCAACACTCCAGCTCTTATATCTTGTATAACTGTCACACTGTCCTTCTAAAGGTTAGGACAGTTTTATATGGTAAAGAAAGATTGGAGTTCCTAACTTTGTTCCTCTTAGAACTTCTCTGGGAAAAATGAGAGAAAATCTTCAAAGGCTGAGAAATCTAACTTCCTTTTAGACGGTAGATTTGGAGATATACTGAAATAGGCTGGTCACTTTTAATATTGTGCAATCAAATATTTTCCTTTCTAGTTTCTTGTATTGCAGAAAAAAGGGAGAAGGACCAAGTGAGAAAGGAACCAGGATTTCTCAGACAGTTTAGTAGACCTGGGTACTTCAGTACCAAGTTGTTCTGTTGAGTTATCTATTGATCGATGTGTCCCAGGACAGTACGTGTGGAACAAAGTTCCACATTTCCCCTCTTCATGCTAACTCTCTAGCCAGGACTACGGGAGGTGGATGAGGTTCCCTAGAGAGACTTTGGCCAGCTCTCTGTAGGTGTTATCTCAAAGCCATCATCCCTGGAAGAAGCGGCAAAACCACAATGGAGCCCATTGTCTGAAATTATCTTTAGGAGCTAGTTAAAATACCTGTTCTTCAAGCAGCAGGGAAGGGCACTTTCAGCCTGAGGATTCTTTGAGATAGTATCATGGAGAGGCTGCTTTCAAACCAACAGAATCCTGTCACTCTGGATTATTCTTTCCACAGCTGGTCCATTCACTTCTGCCTTCTTCAACCCTGCCTTAGCATCCTCTGTGACTTTTCACTGCTCTGGAAATACTTTCCTGGATTATGTGCAGGTCTACTGCTTGGGCCCTCTCGCAGGTAAGAAAAGCTTAAGGGTCTGTTTTATACACTTTATGAAGTCTGTAGGTTTGAGTCTGTTTAGGACAAAGTTGGCAATGTGAGGGTCACAAGTTTAGAACTGGAAGCAATTTTAGAGGCCATCCGGTCCAGCCCCCTACTACTACTCAGAGGCTAGTAGGTGATACAGTGGATAGGGCTCTAGATCTGGAGTCAGAAAGACCTGAGTGCAAATCCAACCTCACATAGGCTGTGCGGCCCTGGGCAAGTGCCTCTGTCTGCCTCAGTTTCCCCATCCACAAAATGGAGATAATAATAGTGTCTATTTCACAAGGTCATTATGAGTACAATGAGATAATGTTTATATAGCACTTTGTAAACCTTAAAGTGCCATAGAAAGGCTAGTTATTATTATTGTTGGCATTATTACTTACGGATGAGGATACTTCTAAAGAGATGGTCATTTGCCCAAGGTCACTCAGATGGTAAGTGGCAGAGTCAGGATTTGAGCCCCAATCCTCTGATTCCAAACCCAGCATAATAACAGAAAGAGTCTATGGTCTCATAGTAAGAGATATTTTAGGGCACATGGTGTTTAAGATGACTATATATGTGCATATGGGTTCATATATGTACACATATAGAAGAATATAAAACATTCATATATGGAGGTATTCAAGCTCATGTACATGTTTGTAATGAGCATAATGTAAATATATATGTATACACACGTTTACAATAGGGTTTATACAGTGATGATAAAAATAAATATATGCAAACACACATAAAATTAATATATGACCTATGTAAATAAGCATATGCATAGATGTAAATCTACATACAATTTCATGCATGTAGAAAATGGCTATGAATGTGTGTAAGTATATATACAAGTTCATATTTAAGTATGTATAATGACTAAATATGTAAATGTATAAGTATTTTAATGACTATACAAACAAATATATAGGTATATATATATATACAAGTTCATATCTAAGTATATAACTATATATATAAATAGCTATATGAATATATAAATATGTAAGTTCACATATATGATGACTATATATGTATATCAGTATATATGATGACTGTATATTACATATAAGTATATATTACGACTACATATGTGTGTATATGTATATTTTTTAAATTCAACAAGCTATTTCCTTTTTAAACTTTGGATTCACTGGGTTGTGGACAGCAAAAGGCACATGGATAATTAACACCTTATTTAGAGTAATAATTTTATCACCTTTCCCTATTTTAAATATTTAGTAAATGAATAAGGAATACAATGGAATGACTCAAACTGAATAATGTATAATAGTTTGAAGTATTAAAATATAGACCTAATGGGGCAGCTAAGTGGAGCAGTGAATAGAGCAGTGGCCCTGGAGTCAGGAGGACCTGAGTTCAAATTTGACCTCAGACTCTTAACACTTATTAGCCGTGTGACCTTGGGCAAATTGCCTTGCCTTCCCCCCTAAAAAAACCAAACAAACATATACATATACATACATACATATATATCTATATCTATATTTATTTATTTATAGACCTAACTCATGGTCAAGTAAAGCCATGTGAGGTACAATGAGACCTTGTATACTCCTGCTGAGGAAGGCCTAATGTCATGCTAACTACCTATGAGACTGTGGACAAGTCACTTAATCTCCCCAGGCCTCAGTGTCCTCATCAGTGAGATGAGGAAGTTGGGTTAGATGACCTAAAGACAGCCTTCAGCTCTGTCAGTAATTCTGTGATGCTTTTATCAGTATCTTCAGGCCAGATCTGTGATCATCTATGTCAGCTCTTATGCTGCAGATGGTAACGATGATCTCTGCCTTTGCAGATGGCTTTTATGATCTCTTTGACCAAAAACATTTCTCTTCTGTTGCCCAACCTGTTAATGAACCTCTCCAAATTGAACTGGGCTGATCCTCAAAGAATGAGCAATACAATCCATTATTGGAATCTACTGAGCCTGGCTGGGCATCCCAGGGTTTGTGGTCTCTTGGCTTAATTAGCCTTTGAAAATCCCAGGTCCTTTCCATGCCCCAGGGAACCTTTGGAGGGAGGCCTGGAGTGGGGGCCCTTTATTGCATGGGTACAGTGTTTTTAAGTTAAGCTGGACAGTGAGTTTACAGGCTTCCCTAGACTACTCATAAAAATCTTCTCTTTTTTCCAGGGATGGTTGTGGCAGTCCTAATATATCAGGGCAACATTCCCCGGTTTTTCCAGAGGAACCTGTTTTACTATCAAAAGAGCAAGTATCGGGTACCCAAGGGGAAGCCAGTCTCCACACCCAATGGGAAGCAGAAACAGGAGAAAAGTACCAAGAGGGAAAAAGCAGAATCCAATCAGAAAATGGAGTGACAGCAGCTGTTTTGCAGTCAGAGGGCCTGAGTATGAATCTTGCCACTGCTACTTATTACTGCCTGGGTGACTTTGGGCAAGTCACTTAAACTCCCTAGATCTCAGTTTTCTCATCTGTGAAATGAAGGAGTTCAACTAGATGGCCTCTGAGGTCCCTTACAGTTCTAGATCTGTGCTCCTACAATCCTACTAGATTATGACAGGTGTGCCCATTTCTTGGCTTGTCAGTTTATTGGGTGAATGCATCAGCAAAAAAGATAGGAACCAAGGAAACCCTGGCTGGCTTTCTATCTCCAAAGCAATTGAACTGGTTGAGAATGTCCTCAGATAGCAAGTTTGCAATCAGGTACCCTGGCAATGGGTCTTCACCTTTCTTGGATCAAGGTCTCCGAGAACTAGGTAGAGCCTATGGACTCCCCTCCCCAGAATTCATGTTTTCAATTGCACAAAACAAAATATGATTACAAATGATACTGATTATGCTGAAATACAATTATCAACATGTTAAATAAAATAAATATATGAAACCCAGCTTGAGCCTTTTCCTTCCTTCTTTCCTTCTTTCCTTGCAAAAGAACAGCCCTTGATAGGGTTGGAGGTAGGGAGAAATGATTAAAATACTGCCTGGACGTTGTTTGTTTTCTCTGTACCCGGTGGTTTTGTGAAGGTGTCTAAAGTCCTAAAGAACAGGGATAGTGGTTGGCTTTCTCAAAGAAGGGAGTCTCCCCAACCCTCCCTAAGCCTCTATAATTATTGTCTCAGTCTCCTATCAGTTCTAAGTCTGTGTGATGCAATTAGCATGTGGAGAGGCTTATGAGACACAGTTGGGATGGTGACCTGGAGGGGCCTTGGGCTGTAGCTAGGAGTGTTTTGGAGCTAGCTCCAAATAGGTCCCAAGAACCAGTTGTTAAATTTTCAATGTTGAGTATTTATACCTTGGAAATCGACTTCATTAGGGCTTGATTTATTGTTTTGGTGCTTGTTTAGATTTAAGAAAGTATTGGAGAAAATGTTAATAATGCAGATTAAACTTTAAAGTGTGTTCTGGAGAGCCAGTTGTTAAACATTTACTAGCTTATAAGCCATGAATCGTGGGGCAGTTGTCCTTAAAGGACAAGTGTCGCCTTTACTCTGTTGTGACTAATAGGTTCTGGGGGAAAGAACTCATTTGGAGTTGGGGTGAGTGAGTCCTGAATGGGAGAGTAGTGTCTGACAAGGGTCCTGGGTGCGTACATACTGTGGTAGGAGTGACCTTCTTGGGGGAGATTAGCACATAGTAGCTAGCACATATGATTAGATTTGTTCCTACAGAAAAGGTCTGGGTTTGCCCTTACCTTTCCAAAAGATATTTTAAGATTCCCTCCCTTCACCAAAAAATTACAGAGAAGAAATGGGAGTTAGAGCAAATTAGTTTGGGAATGAGAAGACTAAGAGATGCTCAGGGCATAATAATTTATCTCTCTTTTATGATGGGCAGAAGATGGGCAGCCAGGTATCTACCATCATCATCAAAGACTACCATGAGAAATGCTCTGAGCTAGTTGCCAGGGATACAAAGAAGTGTATACCATGGTCCCTTCCTTAAAAGGACACAAAAATTAGAGAGACAGGACACATACATACAAAACTAAGTGTTCAAGGAGTAGTACAGGGTTTAAAATAGAGCCATAGAATTAATTTTGGATTCAGAGCTACAAGGTCATCTTGACCACTTCTTAGGGGACCATAGATCTTAGAGTTGGGAAGGACGTTAAAACCCATGTAGTCTAGCTCCCCCATTTTACCCTTCTGCTTTTTCTTATGAATATAAATATGTAAAGTTAATATTGAGGAAAGTGAGGTTTAGAAAAGGACAGTGACTTACCTAAGGCCATACAGAAAGTAGTAAAATGGAACATTGAGAATTCACACTCAGCTCCTCTGATTCCTAATATTCTCATTTAACTTGTTGCCATGGGCTAGGATGGTCAGGGGAACCTTTATTGAGTTAGGTGGGTCTTCTTTTTTTTTTTCCTTTTTGGAGGAGGATAGGCAGAGCAGTCAGGGTTAAGTGACTTGCCCAAGGTCACACGGCTAGTAATTGTTAAGTGTCTGAGGCCACATTTGAACTCAGGTCCTCCTGACTCCAGGGCTGACACTCCATTTACTGCATCACCTATCTGCCCCTTAGGTGGGCCTTCTACTGGACTTTGAAGGATGGTGGTACTGAAGAAACCTAGATTTGAAGTCAGAGGATCTGGATTTAAATTCTAGCCCTGCCACTTAAAACCTAGGTGACCGTAGGCAAGACCTTATCTTGTCTAGGCCTCAATTTCCTCACCTATCACCTTCTGGAGAGCTGAATTGAATAATCTTTAAAGGTCTCTTTCAGCTCTCAATCTATGGTCCTAGGATGGGTGGGGAGAATCTTCTAGAATCTGAGGGAAGAATGAACATACTTAATCTTAGCTTCCTTTGGGACCCTGGGTCACCTCCACTTTCTACGTTTTTCCCAAACGGATTAGGGTGGCCTCAGTGGACATTGAATATATTGATTGCTAGAATACAGAGGGTTTTGTGTACAGGGACAGAAGGAATAAAGCTAGAAATTATGGCAATCTCCTGATTATCAGGGTTGTTGTTAGTATTTTCTGTTACATTGTGGAAACCCCCACGCCTTTGCTTATGCTGTTGAAGGCATATTTCCTGGAAGTGTCTCTCTGAAATGAGTTAGGTATATCCTTCTGTGCTACAGGATGGTGGACTTGGATGATCTCTTGATGTATCCTTCTGACCAGATATCCTGTTATTTTTTTAATCGGAAATCCTGGGAAACATCCTTCAGGGTGGTGCTAAGCCATGTTCTCACCTCCAAATCCAGGACTTTTCCCTGTTTGTACCTATAATACCTACTTGTATGTCCTGGAAATATATAAGTCACAAACTGAAAATCCCCTTTTGCCTCAGTTAGAATTAGAAAAATAAGAATGGGAGAGATAGTAATAATAGATGATGTTTATTGTAGTGTTTGGTAAACACTACAAATGCTTAGTCCTTCATGCATGTTTATGTAAGCATAAGGTTTACAAAGCACTTTGTACATATATTATCTCATACTATATATATATACAACAACCCTATGGGGTGGGTGTGAATGATGTTATTATTCCCACTTCACAAATAAGGAAACTGAGGCTCAGTGTGACTCCTAGTCACACAGTTCGTAAACATCAGGCCACAGGATTTGAACCTGAGTTTTCCTTATTTCGACTCTAGCATTTTATCTGTTATGCAATGTTGCTTCGCACACTGGGCCCAATATCTATCCTCTCTTGGACCTTTAAGTAATCAACCCCATCATTTCATCCCAATTATTAATGCCTTTCCAACTACATTGCAGTCCTATTCAAAACAATTTCCCTTAAGGAGGGAAAATATAGTAAGAAAGAAAGACTTTAGTCTATGCGATCTTTTATGAGCTGACTTGTGTTCTGCTGTACATCTGACTAAAAAAAAAAAAGCTGAAATAGTTCTATGAATAGGTGGTCCCAAAAAGAGAGAGAATACTCTTTTTGAGTAAAAAGCCCCGGAGGCCTAAGGAGCCTTCCATCACACAATGCATAGTTATGTCATTTCTTTACATTTTTCTCTCTATTTTCAAAGGGGAAAATGTTTTTTCTTTCCTTTTCTCTAAAATTCTCTTTTTAGTCTCTACCTACAACCAGAAAGACCTAACTCCTATACCCACCCCCATGTCACCAATATCTTCAATTGCTAGTTCCTCATTTGTTCCCCTCTGCTAACACATTCCACGTCCCATTGTCCAATACTTTAATCTTTTACTTGACCCCATAACTTCTACTAACAATAGTCCAATGCTGCCCCGTTGATAGCTAAATTTTTTTAAATTGGCTCAGGCTCCTTACTGCCCATTCCCCCTCCACTTCTCCCTATTTCTACCCATTATGAAATGAAATTTTATCCTCTAAGTTGCTCCATGAGCTTTTTCTGACCTGATAAAATGATCTTTTCTTTGTCATCCTAACCATTTGACAGATAGACTTATCTTCTCCTTTTTTGCTTCCTTGGCTTTCCTTATTCTTTTCTTTCACTGTTCTCTCTGATCTTCTGTCTTTTGCTCTGGTTCCTCTTCTCGTCTCTAAACTGCTAAATTCTTTCTGACTTAGTTCTCTTTTCGCTTTCGGTTCTATTGACCCCTTTGCATTACTGAATGGTCCATCCCCTCCCATTGCTTCTAACATTACCAGATTCCTAAATCTTTATCTCTAGCCCTGCATACTAGATTATTTTCATTTGGGTATCTTACCTTAAACTTTGTACTTGTCATCTTCCTTTACTAAATTTTCCTTCTCAAAAAAAAATTTCATAATAATCCCTGTTCTCAAGGAATTTACTTTCTACTGAGAAGAAAAAAAACATGTGCACAGATAAATAAACATAAAACTTATACACAGTAAATATAAGATTATTTCAAAGTTATCAACTGGAAGGCTATAAAGTATGTTGTGTGAAGCCTACGGCAAACTTTGCTACCAATGATGTGAGTCTTCAGGAGAGGTCATGAGTAATGGCTGGGACTGAGAAGGTAGAAGAGGGGTTTATTTCCAGTATTTCCTGGGAATGTGCATGCTGGAGGGAGTGAGAAAAGGCTAAGAAGAGTACACTGGGTAGATGGGGAAATAGCAAGAAAATAAAGAAATCTGGATAAGGGTAAGGGAATAGGGTTGGTGGGGGGGAAGGTTAATGTGGGAATGAGCAAGTTATATTTGATGTGAAAGGCAATGGGAAGCAAATGGAAGGAAGTGAGAAAGGTGATGATGGAACCAACTGGATTATGATCATGGAGATGGGAATTTTTAAACAGGAGCACCCTACAAAGAGACTGGAGGGGTACAAAAGAAGGAAGCTACAGGTTTTAGCCATTGCACATAGTAGGCTCATTAAATAGAAGTAGAAAAAGGCAATTATTTGAATAATGGGAAAATTAAGAGTGAGCTGGAGAATTGGATTTGAGAAAAGATTGGGGAAGAAAAAAATTAGGACGCTAAGATTGCATTTAGCAAGTGGGAATGACAAGTGGAGAGGAATTGATTAGTTATACAGGCAGCAGATTACCTCAGAGTTTTATTACCTTGCTTCATGAATGCCTGTCTTATCTCCCTAACTAGACTCTTCAAAAGATAGCTTGGTTTTTGCATCCCTTATAAAACTTAGTGAGAATCATTTGATGTAATGGATAAAAAGACTGACTTTGGAGCAGGAAAACCTGTTCAGCCTCTAAAAAGCCCTACCTCTAAAACATACTAACTGTGTGATCACAGGTAATTGACTTAATTTCTCTGAATCCTCCACCCCTACCCCCAAGCAACTCTTTAAATTACAGACAATTTGCCAGTCTCAATCATTGAAGGAAATTTCCATACAGGGAATATCCCACATTGCAATACCACAGGTCTGGAAGTAAATATATACATTCTCTCTTGTTAGATCATTTTTGGTGTGTGATCTTGCTATGTATTTCCTTTTTTTTTTTTTTGCCTCAGTTTCTGAAGAATGGGAATTGTTAATTTCACAGGGCCATGATAAACTCTGGTGAAGATCTCTGCTCTCTTGAGAGAGCAACTGTGTAAGAATTGGCAGACATTTGAAAACAGTTTTGCAAGCTGGAACAAACAATGGGTGAATCATATTTGTCTGCTTCCTTTCCTAATTTGCTGAGCAAATAGTCCAGAGTATCTATGAGTTCTCCCTGGGGTAGTGAAGATACTGATCCAGTTAGGCAAAAGAGAGATTATTTCTAGGCTCGGGAACTGTTGTAAAGTTTACCCCTTTTATGACAATTTACATCTTTATCAGTTTTAACAAGAAAACCAAGAACAATGCCAAGAAAATGTTAAGATAAAAGTCTTTAATAGGCAGCAAGACACTTTTTTCATCTCCTAGTCACAGTTGACTTTTCCAACTAATTGTTATTTTCAGACATCAGTATTGGACTTTTTAATTTTTATACATTCCCTGCCACCCCCAATCATCAACATCAAGTAATCAACTATTCACTTTTTAAATTGTCATGACAGTTTTCTATATCTGGTCATCAACTCTGTTATGGGTTTACTTGAAGACCATGGTCTTATTTTAGCCTTAGCATAAACCTGTGCCAGGAAGAGGGTACATATGTGTTTTAGTCTAATGCTTGGGATGGAGCATTTGATATTATATATTTACTCTCAAATATTCTAAAGTATTTTGAGGAATCCGAGGCCTATTTGTTTAGCACTTTGAAATGAATAAACTGCATTGTTCCTTCTCTCATCAGGAGGAGAGAACAGAGAAAATCCAAGTTTCTTTTTGGTTGAGAGTATTCATACCCATCCATGTTCAACTTCTAAAGAGTCCCATGTGTGTTTAGTTCACTGTTTCACATATCCAGCTGATGGCTACACAGTTGTTTATCCTGTTATCTATTGCAGACTGTAAATTATCCAACTGATGTTGTTCAGTACTCAGCTGAGTGTCCAGAACACATGAGCCTTGTAAGCATAATTGCTTTATGCTGATGGCCCATAAGAGCCCATGTCAGTATCCTTTCCTGATTCTTCATCAGCCAAAGCTTGGATCAGAAAAGAAATGCTTAAGATCTTTAGGCATGGCCCTTGAAGGGTCTCTGCTTCTTTGTGTGGTGGGCCTTGGAGCGTTTATTTGCCTGACTGATCTGGAGGGCTTTTTGGGGAAATTGTCTCTTATATAACCTCTCACTATACTGCAATTCAGGCATGACAAGACTCTGGCAAACCTGTCTTGTTGTCTTGTCTAACCCATGCTTTAAGTTGTAGCCAAGAATTCTAGCTTTGCCGTACTGTAATGGGGCTAGCAATTTGTCCTGGATCTCCCAGGAGTGGACGCTTTGTTCTCCCTGGAGGCAGATCTTTGCCAGTTGCTTTCTCCGCTTCCTCAGGGCAGTTACCTCCTGCTGCAGGTACTCCCTGCCCATGCTTTGGTTAATTCTTTCCCAGAAGGTACGATTGAAGTGAAGGTAGAGTTCCCAGTCCAGCTTGTTCCAACTCTTGATCTTCTGAATGGTGCTAGAAGACAGTGGGGAACGGTAAGAAGCATCTTGCTGATTAATGGGGAATGATACTACATCATCTAGGCTCCAGCAGAGGGCATTTTTTAGTAGTACCATTGATTCATCAAAATATTCTGCGATCAAGACAAGATCAAATTGGTTTTCAATGATCTGGGCTAGTAGCTGGGTGTGCTGGGTGGAGGCCTTTCCATTGTGGTTGAAACCAAAGTCAAAGGTCATGAGATTTCGGCCATAATGACTGTCAGGCATGAGGGGATTATAGAACTTGCTTGTGTGGTTCAAGAAGTCATCCAGGTTCCTGGCTTTGAAAAAGGATGAGCTGGCCTTGAAGTACGTGAAGGAAGACTCCATGAGGTGAATGGGATTTCGGAGGATGGAGAAGTAGAAGGTGTCATTTGGCATGATCCTCTGGACCTGGAAAAAGAAAGTCGAGGTGAGGAAATTGATCCAGGGAAATGGATTCCTATTCGCTTGAGGAGGGATTTAGGTTAAAGAGCTGGAAAAACTTCCTGGCTAAGCATTATTTGACACAATGAGATCTTTCCTAGGACTTTAAAAATAGAGTTGTCTTCATCTGTTTGGAAACAACCCTAACTGTTGGAGGCCCCTTCTAGCTCTCGGATTTGTGATGCTGTCATGTGTGGACCATGTGATAGCATGGTGGGAAAAGCCTTAGTTTTGGTTGGAGCCTAAACACCTAGAATAAAGTTCTAGCTCTGTTCCTTACCGGCTGTGAGATTGATAAGTTACTCAACTTCTTCCACCCTCATTTTCCCCATCTGTAAAATGTGAATATTTGTATTATATTACCTGCCTCCAAAGGTCATTTATGAGGAAGTATGTGAAAACATTGCTAGACTATAAAGCATCTTAAAAATAGAATGCAAACACTAGAATGGTCAAGAGTATTCATGTCCTGAACATCAATAAGCAATTTCTTATCCTTGGCCTATGGTAGACTATAAGATCCTTGAGGATAAGTATTATTTTATACTATTTCATTTCACCCCCCCCCCCCCGTAAATTAATGGCAGCCAGTATAGAGCTTGGCCCTATATGTATGTATATGCGTG
>CM053596.1:233263689-233282239 GCA_028646575.1 Pseudocheirus occidentalis | reverse complement strand
TTTTAGGATTGAATTTCATGCAAAATTCAGAGGCTTAATATTTACTTCTCTTTTCCTATAGCTCCTAAAAGACGGAGGCCTGCTCGTTCAATATTTGATGGTTTTCGAGATTTTCAGACTGAAACTAGTAGGTATCTGTGGAACTTTTTTTTCTTACCTTTTTCTTGTTCACTAGCAATCATTGTTATCTAGATAGCCTCCTAAGTAATATGGTGGAGAGAGAGCACTATATTCAAAGTCAGATACCTGGGTTCTAAGATACTTAGATACTAGTTCCCCATGGGTGTAACCTCTGTGCCTCAGTTTCCCTAACTGTAGAATTGGGATAGCAATACCTATACTACCTACCTCAAAGAATCCTAAGGTTCAGATGAGATAAATAATAAAAATTTTGCAGATTTTAAAGTGCCTTATATACGTAACTTATCGTTACTATTAATTAAGGAAGCACTAAATAGTTCTCTAATTAAAGATTAATTACTGCTTACTTTAAAAAAGGAATTTTTAACTTGGGATTCATAGATAGGTTTTGGAGTGAATATCTGTGAATTTGAATAGGGAAAAAACATCTTTATTTCAATATTATTAGTTTCCTTTGTAATCCTATGTATTTTATTCATTTGAAATCATTATTCTTAGGAGGAGTCCCTAGGCTTCACCGGATTGCCAAAAAATCTATAACTAAGAATGGTTGAGAATCCTTGTACTGAATAAATACTTTTTACCAAGGAGTTGTAGTCTCAGATTATATTAGTGGTCTTACCAGTAAATGCTCAAGACTATCCATGATTTGCAAATTTCTTTTTTAAAATGTCAAGAAAGGAGCTCAGTCTTTTCTCTATTAAATCTATAGGAAATTCAGATTTTTTTATGTTGTGTTTTATTTTCCATGAGATGAAAAAAATATCTTTTTAAATATTTAAGATAATAAAGTTGCTTAGTGATTTTGTTCTATCAGAAAGTGGGCTGGTGTGTGGTCAGACATATAGATTTTTTTTTTTATCTTTATTTAGAGATCAAAGGCTTACATTTTAAATTATTAGGTTGCAAGACTTAACCGCACTGAGAGAGACAGGGAGATGTGCAAGGTCTAATCAGTAGACAAGATATTTAGGACCTGAAAAATAAAGGGCTGACTGTAGTTCAGCGTGATATTAAAATGCTTTCTACTCTGGTAGTGTCACTCTTGTTCTACTTCATTCCCTTGATTTCTTTCAGCTAGAGAGTAGCGTTTGTTTCAAGAGATAAGTTTTTCCATTTCTTCCTCTTTTTCTGCTAATGATTACTTTTGTCAGGACTGACTTTACTGTGGAGTATGTTGGGATAAGTGCTTTAGGAGTCCATATACTTTTAGAAAGAGCAGGGCAGTGCCACAGCCTGAGGGGATAAGAATATTAGGTTGGAAAATTCATTTGGAGCCCTTTGACCATGCCCTGGCCTGCTAGTTACTCATGCAGAGTACCTGGAGGACCTTATATGCTTCTAGGAGACAATGACAACAGGGGCTCCTTATCTCATACCTTCTACTGCTGGAATCCTCAAATTTGAAGCACAGTCAGGGAACACAGGGACATCAACCATAAAGCTACTACCAGCTTGGGACTTCTGAGGATTTACAAGCCAACATCTTTTTAGGAGATGACTAAATAGCAAGAGAAAAGGGGAGAGGGCAGAAGGAATGAATGATCTGTGGTCAGTTTCTTTTAATTAAAATTTTAAAGATAATGTTTTAGATTGACAGTACATTTAGCTAACATCTGGTTTCATTTCTACACTCGGTTATATTGCTTTTTTAATCTCCCCATTTCATTGAGGGCAGTTCTTTATATATCTATCTCCTTTTGAAAATGTAGTGCATTCTAATTATGTGATTATTTTAGTTAGTATGTCAACTTTTGTCCTAAAAATGTAATTGGAGACATTAAAAAAATGCAATTTCCTATTTCACTAAGCTTGATTTCTACGTCTCTTCAGTTCGGCAGGAACAAGAGTTGAGAAATGGAGGAGCAATAGATAAGAAGCTCACTACCCTTGCAGATCTCTTCCGACCACCTATTGATCTAATGCATAAAGGCAGCTTTGAAACTGTAAGTCTTTAGGTTCCAAGTTTTAACAAAATGATACAGAAGAATAGTGAAGAAAATTTTGAGTATTTTTTCTTAAAGCTTTTATCTGCCGAATTGGACAATGCTGCTTCTTTTTGGAGTATACATTATTTTATTAACATGTTTGGAAACTGGTTTTGTCAGTGATCATTATTAGGTGAAATACCCACATTCTTTTGAAGGTTAACATTTATGTGAAAAACTTTATTCTCATTGAGAGATAGAATAATAATGGATGGAAGCCATAGATAGTAGATAGATAATAGTTCCCATAGATAGGTAGTTCCCAACGCTTCACCTTTTTTCTCCAATGAAGAAAACAGTCTCAGGATTAGAAGGAAACTCAGTCCAGTCCCATCCTACATGAGAATTCCCACTGCAACATCTGTGAACAGTGGTTGGTCAACCCACTGTTTACTTGATGACCTCTTGTGAGGAGAGAACCCTTTACCACCTTGTGTAGGTCATTCCACTTTTCAAGTAGTTCTAGTTTTTAAGAAGATTTTTCCATGACTCAAACCTTAGTCTCTTTTCAGAATAGGTTTAAATATTATCCAATACCTGAACCCAGCTATTATTTCCCCCTTATATCTGTTTGTTTCCAGGCTAAACATCCCTAGTTCCTTTACCTGATCCTCATTTGGTGCTGTCTTATGATCCATTCATGATTTGGAGGCCCTTTAGCATTGTGGACTCTTTTCCCCTCATTTGTCAACAGATGGTTTGGAGAAAAAATGTATTCAGTGTTCTCCTTTTACTCATGTGCCGTTGGTGACCTAGACCAAGATTCCTTTTTTTAAAACATGCATATAGAATTTATTGATTGGCATGAGAAAAACATTTTGTAAAATCTCACAAATCACTATTATAAATTTGAGTTGCAATTAAGATTTTTCATTCATTCACTGACCATTTATTAAGTACTTATTAAATTAGGTGATTAAGGAGATAAAAATGTAATTAAGACATAGTTATTATTCTCATAGAGTTTACAATCCTATAGGGGAAAGACCAAGATTTCTAAGAGCCTTTTCCTTACCTTCACTTACCTTTGCTAAATTTGTCCTTTCTCTGATATTGGTGCTCACAATAAATGGTTAAATAAGAGAAATACTTCATTACTGGGACATTTACACATTACACTGTGCAAGAACAAATTTCATAGTTATGCATAAGTTGTACTCAGATTATTAAAAATAGACCCCTTAAATTCTCTTTTACTTTAATGAAAAAAACTTCACTTGATGCCATTTTGATTGGGAACACTGGAAGGTACTCAGCAAGCCCTGAGTGCCAAAATATTATGTCTGCTGCTATTATAGACATTAGAAATTCCATTTCTAATCCACATTGTGAAACTCTCTCTTCCACAGGCCAAAGAATGTGGTCAGATGCAGAACAAATGGCTCATGATCAACATCCAGAATGTGCAGGACTTCGCTTGCCAGTGCCTCAACCGGGATGTCTGGAGCAATGAAGCTGTAAAGAACATTATCCGGGAACACTTCATTTTCTGGCAGGTGGGAATGAGACTTAAGAAGAGTTAGAAAAGCTCCTTTCTTAGGTTACAGGGCGAAGGGAAATGGCAGAAATTGATTGTGAATCAACCGTTTCATTTTATAAATTCAAACCAACCCTGCTACCATGTCTGAAATACCATGATAAATGAATGTAGAATATGAGTGGGGTGGGGAAGAGAGAAACCAGGTATACTCTGTCATCCACCGACACTACTTTACTTTCTTGGCAAAAAAACCCACTGGATTAAGAATCAGGAGACGTGTAATTGTAGTCCTAGCTCTCTTAGTACCTTTGTGGCCTGGACAAGTCACTTACCCTCTCTGATGCCTCATAGTTCTCATATGTAAAATACAGGAGCTGAACTAGTTAAGAAGTGTCTAACTCAAGACCCACTGGCCATAGGGGCCTACTCTTAAGGGCAGCCAGAATCAAACTAAAATATAATTCAAAAATGTTTAACATAATAAATATGAAAATGGGGCAGTGGATAGAGCCAGGAAAATATTAGTTCAAGTCCAACCTCAAAGCACTTATTACCTGTGTGACCCTGGGCAAGTCATTTAACCTTGTTTGCATCAGTTTCCTCATCTATAAAATAAACTGGAGAAGGAAATGCATACTACTCCAGTATCTCTGCCAAATCCCCAAAAATGAGTCATAAAGACTCAGACACAATTAGAACAATTAAACAGCAATGTTAATTTCTGGCTTTATATATCAGTAGGTGGACTGCAGGGATCTGAGTTTGATACTGCTTGCTTTAAGAAAGGTCCTTTCCAGATTTATAATTCCTTAATTGATTTTAAATAAATTGTACAAAGATTCTGTAACCTGTAATCGTCTTAAATGTTAATTTAAAGGCCTATCTTAGTGCTACTTATAAGCATCCTCCCCATACCCCCCTCCCAGCTTGGTTGTGAGTAGTATCTTTTGAATTTTTCAATTCTGTCTTAAACCTTATCTCTTACTTTCCTTTCTTTTTGAGAATTGTTGATTTCATTGTATGTCAAAGTACAGTTGGTAATTTATCTTTGAGATTAGCTAGCTGTTTAATATCTTATGGTTTGACAGGTGTATCATGACAGTGAGGAAGGACAGAGATACATACAGTTTTACAAATTAGGGGATTTTCCCTACGTCTCCATCTTGGATCCAAGGACAGGTAAGATAAGCATAAATTTATCAAGTCTTTCAGGTCAGTTCAACAAGCATTTATTATACACTTTACATAGCAAGGTACCATACTAGGTGCTCAGAAATCAAGATTAAAATGGACATAGTTCTTGTCCTTAAGTGACTTATATTCTTACCGCGGGTGGTAGCGGTGGGTTGGGGACTGGGAGAGGGATATACCTTGTACTCAAGCATAATGTAAAATGAGTAGTGATAGTGCAAAAGAGAACCTCAGAGAAAGTGCTAGAAAGGTTTAGAAATTTCAGAGAATGGAGAGAAGATTTGTTAAGTGACTGAGAATTTGGGAAGGATTCTTCAAGGTATCAAGAAGCTTGTTTATGACAGTCCAGACAGGAAGTGAGGAGGGCTTAAATTGTACTGAAGTAATGGTTCTGTGAGTGGGAGAAGAGGAGTAGATGCCAGAGACATGAAGCGATGGGGTTGACATTTAATTGGATGATGTTGGGGGAGGAACAAAAGAGAAAGGGTCAGAGATGACTTCCAAGGTTTTGAGTCTGAGTGACTGAGGATGAAGGTAAAGAGAGAGGTATCCTTAGCAGAAATGGAAACATTAACACATATCAGTGTTAGGCATACTTAGGCTAGTCATGGTAAGACATCCAAGTAGAAGGTCCTTCTGGACAGCATAAGTGATAAGATTGGAGTTTAGGTAGCATACTTGTAGGTTTAGGAAGGTTCCAAATAGTGATATCGTGTGAGTCCATGGGACTAGGGGGACAATATACATAGAGATGGGCTAGGAGAGAGGCTATACATTGGTGTTAATAGGATAAAAAAAATAGAAGAGCCAGGAAAGAGCAGTGTCATAGAAGCTGGGGAAGATAGTAAATTAGGGAGAGTGTGCTGATGGGGATGTAAATGAGATGTGGCAGAAAGGAGGGTAAGGACTGAGGAAAGGCTGTCAGATATAGCCACAGAGAGGGTAAATGTTGGCCTTTGAGAGAGCAGTTTGAATCTAGTGGAGTTAGAAACCATATTGCATGTTTTGCTTACAAGTTTTATTAGTTGTAACAATCCAAGAATGCAGTTATTAAGTTTAATACTACAGCCATTTTTGCATAGGTACTCCCTGACATTTTCTCTTACGTTAATAGTTCTGCTCCATTTTCTGAACCAGTTGTCTGACTACTTTGCACTCTTCTGTCAGAAACTATTATTGCTGCATCAGTATCCCAAATCTGTAAGGAGCATGTACTTTTTCACCTGGGGTCTTTGCTAACAGTGGCAGATTACCTAGCCTAAGTAAATAGTTTTGTTCAAGAAAGGTATTTAACACAGATTACCACGCTTGTATGACTATCAGGTGTGAAATTCCTTTCATTGTATTTAAAAATGGCTCATGTGAAGATAAAATCCTTAATGATGATTCTAAAAACATTATGTATACATAATTCATAATTCCTTTTGAAAGGAAGATGGCAATGCATACCTTTCCTGGACCCCATTGAACCTCCCTTGACATGAGGCCACACAGACTTTTCAACTTCAACTGAGAGAGAAAACCTTTATTGATATGCCCACTAGAAGAGCAGCCTTCTCTCTACTACAGCCCTCAGAGAAGTGAGGCATCGAAATACTTGGTTTATCCCCCAGAAGACAAAAAAAGAGAAGACTCAGGGAGAAATAGCTTGGCTCACTTGGTCTGCTAGAGTCTACTGCAAGAGCAGTAGGAACAAAAGATCCAGAAAAGAGAGCAAAAGACCTGTGTCTTGAAAACCTAGGCAGGTAATATGGATCTCCAGACATACTCTTTTGCTCTTCAGTTTCTCCCCTTGAAGGTTAGAAGCAAATGTCTTATTTTCCGCATTCACAGCTCTGCCCTATCTGAAGGTTAGTGGAGGTCAGTTCCTCCTTTTCCAAGGAAAAGAGTCATTTTTGAATCAAGTAGGTCTTTGTCCTGTTAATGAATAAACACCTCCTCAGCTCAGTCAGTGTGACTCATTGGGGACCACTTTCCTGGCTAAAGATGAATGGAGGAAGAGTGATGTCTTTTGTCTCCAGCTCCAGATGACTAAGTGGTAGCAGGTAAATGAATCTGATGTGTTAGTGGCAGTCAATCAGTTAATATACCCATTGGTACTTGATGGCTGAATCTTCTTATCTAAAGGCCACGATACCTGGATTTTTATTGATGCAGTGTCTTTATCTGTCTGCTGTGGCCTATATGGTCTAGTTGTAATAGTAATTAATGCCCGATAATTTTGTAATACTTTATGGTACTCTATTAAGATGAAGAAATTTTTCCTCAGCGTCAGTCTGTATTCTGCAAAGACCTAATATTAAAAGATTGTTCACATGGAAAGGTATTGAACATAAATGCTGTTTTATATCTTAGTTTTTCTTCTTCAGGTCAGAAGCTAGTGGAGTGGCACCAGCTAGATGTGACTTCTTTTTTGGATCAAGTGACAGGATTCCTGGGTGAGCATGGTCAATTGGATGGACTCTCCAGCAATCCTCCCAAAAAATGTGGCCGCTCTGTAAGTATGAAGATTCAGCGAACTCTTAAGCACATTTTTACTCAACGTCTTACATAAGATGCTTATTGAATTGTATTTATTATATGTAAGTACTGCTGTAGACGAAATTACGGTCTGTCAAACCACTGCTTTGTAATATGGCCGTAGTGAGTTTATCCACTAAAAATATTTCTCACCCTGTCAGCAAGAAACATTGAGTCTTAGGAAAAGATCACAGCTGGTACCAGTCACTGTGAGATGACCAGCCCGTTTTTCCTCCATTCTGTTTTGTGGTTTGTTTTTTATTCTTTTCATTTTGAGCACAATTTTACTCATATATATGAAGAGAGAGAGAAAGAACTCAGCACTATCAAAACTATAGCAACCTACATTTCTTATGGTCCAGATATAAATATTTATTGGGACTAAACTTGTTAGCAGTTGTTATTATTCTCTTCATAACCCTCTTAAAAAATCAGGGGGATGGAGGTGGGAATTAGAATAAACAGTAGTGAGGAATATACAAATCATATCCCTTTCAATTATAAAGATTCAGAGGAAAAATTAGAAATCCAATCTGAGGTAATATAATATAAAGAGACTCCTATTTGTCCAATTATTTGGACTAGTTGTCTCCCCTCATCACCTTAACATTCCAGATTGTCAAAAGTTTTACTGGATAATTAACCCAAAGAGCAGTATTTTTAGGCTTGTAGTTGAAATTATAGAGAAAGATAAAAATAGTAGGAAATTATCATTCCTACTTTGACCAGTCAAGAGCTACAAGAAAGTGTAGGACAGAGTTATAATAATTCTGCAAATTAGTTTAATTGTGCTTGAGGAATTCAGTTTGGCATTTAAGTAGAGGATTTAGTTGTTTTGTTTTGGAATATTAAATTTTTCACTAATTTGTAAAAAATTAATTCAGGGAATGACTTGTTAGTATCAAAAGTTAAGGCAGTAATTAAATGTTCCTCATCTGCCAAGATCTGTAACATTTCCATTTGCAACTGTGTCTTCCCACTGGTGATAGGGCAGGTGGGGCTCCTTTGGTAGGATCTCATTCCAAGGAGGTAGGCAAAGATGACTGTCCTCTTCCTTTAAGAGTAAAATATTACTCTTAACATCTTGGCTGCTGCATTTTTCACTTTCTTTTTAATTTGGGATTTATTAATTGTGTTTTTCCCTTCGCTTATGTCTCATACCTGTACTCGCAGGAGAGCCTTATAGATGCAAGTGAAGACAGCCAACTAGAAGCTGCTATCAGAGCATCCTTGCAAGAGACACATTTTGATTCTACACAAGCAAAACAGGACAGTCGCTCAGATGAAGAGTCTGAATCTGAACTTTTTTCTGGAAGTGAGGAATTCATATCAGTTTGTGGTTCTGATGAGGAAGAGGAGGTAGAGAACACTGCCAAATCTAGGAAGTCTCCACACAAAGACTTGTTGCATAGGAAAGAGGAGAGCCGGAGGCCTCAGACTGAGCCCTTAGCAAGGACTGAGCCTGCAACTGCAACGAACCACCAAGTAATATCAGGCATGGATTCTGAAATATTGGAGGTGTTACCTGAGAAGTCAGATGGGCTTTCAGAAGGGCTGGAAATGAATGGTGAGTTAATTTTAATTTCCTAAACTATGAATGTTTCGCTAAATCATTTGTCTTCATATCTTACTTTATACTCTCTGTATTCTCATATCTTTTATTTAGGACCAAAAGCACAGCTGATGTTGCGGTATCCAGATGGAAAGAGGGAACAGATCACTCTTCCAGAACAAGCTAAACTTCTGGTAAGTAAAATTAACTAGAACTTTTTACATGAGGTGGAGAAGTTATCTAATTAGAAGAATAGTTCTTTTAGAAGAAATGCACCTCTGAAATAATCGGGCAAATCATCTGAAGTCTGTCATTATTTATAAAAGCCAAGGCAAAGAAGACCTTGTTAACATTACATTTCATAAAGGTGAACCCTAAGTTACTTAAGTCTCATATGGCGGGAAAAACAGACTAGTTTTAGAAACAGATCTAGGTTTTCTTTTTATCCTAGAGGAACTGAGGTTATTTTCTTCCTTATATATTTTGAAATATAATCTAAAATTGCCTAGAGAAGGCCATTATTTCTGGTCACTTTGTTTTTTTCATTATGTAATGAAGTGACCTTTTATCAAGTTTATTTCCCCCATCAAAGCATCAGAAAAGATTTTAGATAGAAAATTTAAAATTGAAGTATGGTTTTCACTAAAATTACTTACCAAAATGATGAGTTTAAGGAACATGGAAGCTTAGTTGCTTTTAGGTCATCAGAGTGGTTCTTCTCAAATGGAGATTTATTAGCAAGGGATCTTGAAGATTTATATATTTCCTAGAATATATTTTATAAAAGTTAGTGAAATTATGTAGGTTTTAGTTCCATCAGTAAAACTGAATACATTAATTTTAGGTGCCATATTATCCTGATTTATCAAAGGTTGCTTTTCCAGTGACTTTCATTTTACAATATGAGGTACTTTCTGGTGTTTGTCACTGGTGTTATTCCCTTCCCTTTCTAGATTTTGATACTGCTCTGGCCCTTCTACTACCTCTACCACCTCTTTTTTTAAACCATTACCATCACATTCCTATTATCACTATTGCCAAAATCCTGAGAAGCCTTTTAGAACTTAGCGCCATTCTTTACCTGGCCCCAACTCTGTTATGTAGGAAAATCAAAGTGGAATAGTTGGTTCTTTTCGATTTCCCTAATGAAAGCACATTGAAACCCAAATTTTGTTGGGTGCAGATATAGTCCTTCCCACCCCCATTTCAGGAGCTTTGATGTATTGTGTCTTTAAGAGCCCTCTAGTTCTATTTTGGTGGCTCTTAAAGACAAGGCAGTTCCTGAGGCCTACAATAGAAACTAGAGACCTTTCCTGATTTATCAAAACCTCAGGGCTGTTGGATGACACTGTAACCATATCATTGAAGTGGAGATTCCAGACATCTCCGTAGGCACCTTTCCTATGACCTTTCTTTTTATCAGATAGTATTGTCAGGTGCAGAACTGAAGTTGACCCAGAGAGTTTTCCTATTCAGAATGAAAGCTTTGGGGTAGATCATTGAGATTTGTCTGCTAATGATGGATCCCAAGCAGTTTGTTTGGCTTAGAGTTAGAGCATGGACATAAAGCGTTTGGCAGAAAGACAGCCACAGAAGAAAGTGGTACTGTGACAGTAGACCCAGGAGAGGATGGCACAAGTGGCAGTGATGGCAGGAGGAAGAGTCAAACCCTTTGAGTGGCACAAGAATTTCTGGTGATGTTGAGTGAGCCACTTAACTTCTGAAAGTGCAGATAATGATAGCAGCAGTGCCTAACTCAAAAGGTGGTTGTGAGGATCGAATGAGATAAAGTATGTAAAAGCGCTTTATGGAGTATTACATAAATATGAACTGTTACGAATTACTACTGAAGAAGAGCAAGTACTTTAAAATCTCACGATCTTACCTTTAGTTTCCTCATTGTGCTTTTTAAAATTTGGGTTTCAAGATAGTTCATCCAGAGTTATACCCCACAATCTTCAGTATTAAAATCACCACTTGTTCCTGCTTCTTGAAATGTGTTATTGTATTTTTTTCGCCATCATAGTAGTCCTTGACGTGAAAAGGAGGGAAAACTGAGCAGAAGTCTTAAATTTATTGTCTTTAATAAGGGAGATTTCTGGAGGTCTAGGACTGATTTTTCTTTGTATCCTTAATCCCAACATTCCCCTATGTTATCCCAAGTCCTTGAGAAGTGAAACTTAGCTCTTTTTCTGTTCTGAGAGCTCACTGGACTCCTTAGCATCAGCTATTAATACCAGATTCTATCTAACACCTTATGTTGATATAATTCGATGGTTTTCAGATACATTCTCATTCAGCCTTCACAACAACCCTGTGAGATAGGCAGGGTAAGCAGTGTCCTCTTATTTTCATTGATACTCAAAGAGGTAGCTGGTAACCTGGCCAAGTTCAGCCAGTACATAATGGCAGATCCATCCCCACAACATGCATCTTTGGACTCCTAGTCCAGTGTTTTCTATTATGTTTCATTACCTCCTAGAATCTTAGTTCAGTGTGCTTTTATTGTCTTAGTTACTCAGTATACCTTTTAAAACCATCTCCAAATATCATTGCTTATTAGAAAAGAATATGGTTCTTAGTCTTAGGATATAGCTTTTTGTTAAAGAAGGTCAGCTGTTTTAGGCTACAGCTATGGTTAATAGAGGAACAGCTGAGGCAGATGGAACTGAGATGGTAATTATTCAAAGAATATTTTTATCTAGTTTATCTAAGGTAATCACAGTTTACCGTAATCCAATATGTAGATTGGTCAAGAGGTCATCTGACTGATTTTTTTCACCTTCGGATATAAGTATAAATCCTAGGAAGTTCTAGTCAGAAATGAATTTGTGTTGACTCTCATCTCTTAAAGTACCTCAGTGTAATGAGCACACTCGTTATATTTGCCCTAGAGAATAATAGGGCTAAGTAGCTAATACATAATTAGAAGCAGTGTTTTTTGAAGGGAGAGGGGCTTTTAGAAAGGGGCATACTGACAGCAGTAAGAAATTATAGGCAGACAAGAGGGGGACAAAAAAAATTTTTATATATGCACAAACTTTAAAGCATAGCAGAATGGGGTTATTTACTTCAAAGGGCCAACTACCTTTATATACCTCAGTGCCAGTAAAGTCATTATTTGTATTATAATACAGAATGGTAATTAATACTCATAATGATGACTGACTCATGAAGAACTATTTGAAGTTATTTTCCTTTACTCTGACTTGCATTTTTTATTTTTAAAAGGGGGTTAAATTGTTTCTTAAAGTTTAAGTACTTAGAATAGTTTCAGTTACCAGAGTTACCCTTACGTGTAGATCACCACATTCCCGAATAATACTATCTAAAATGAGGCATTATTGTTTCTGATTCACTACATGCTAGATGTTGTTTCTGTCTTTCTCATCCGTTGCTTATGTTCTGTCTCTCTCTTTTTCTCTCTCCCCTCTTCTCTAGGCTCTGGTGAAGCATGTGCAGTCAAAAGGATACCCAAATGAACGTTTTGAACTTCTCACCAACTTCCCTCGAAGGAAACTTTCTCACCTTGACTATGACATTACATTACAAGAGGCAGGCCTCTGTCCTCAAGAGACTGTCTTTGTACAGGAAAGAAATTAGCGCCATGGCCTGACCTCTCTCAGCTGTCCCTCGTCCTTTTACTTGGGATATTGCGTCCCTGAGTGTGCAGTTTGGCTCCTAGGACCACAGAGCCAACTGGGCAAGCGGCCCCCACCTGTTCACCTCTTTGTCTGGGCTCTCCTCCACAGCATCTTTCCCCTGTTTTCTGTCCTTCCTCCTCTCTCCTCTTTCTTCCTTTTTCCCTCAGTCTGGTGACCAAATGAAAAACTAAGTATACCATCTGTCCTGATACTGGTTGCAGGAAATGCTTGTTCCATTTAGGAAAGAGATGCTGTCTTATGCATCACTCTCTGGAAATAAGAAAAATAATGTGACCTTGGTTTCCTGTGGCAGAGAAAAGGCCAGATTAAAAAAAAAAAACCACTTCCCCTTCCCATTTTATTGGGAGAAAAAAAAAGGGTGTCTTCATTTTTTATTTTTAGTTTCATGTAAGAAGTATCATGTAACAAAATACCCAGGCTTTTGTTTATGTGGAGAAAAGCACTCCTTATGATAGTTTGACCAAAAAAATTTTAAATTTCTTTTTCTCTCATCTCTCCTGTAGAAGAATAGGTCTGTGGTATATGTGCTGTTGGGAAGTTGATTGTCAGATATGGGATGAGATAGATTGGGATGTCTTTCAGCACTCCTGCCTTAGACAGTTTTCTCCATTGCTCTTTATTTGGAATTATTTCATGGAAGCTGTTGATACCAACATACTAGGAGTGAATAGTAATTCAGTGTAATTACTGAATCCTTTAAATCCATTTTCAAGCTAATGATATCTTAAGATTTTCTGTAATTTAAAAAAACTTCCTGTATTGGGAAAAGGAATGTGTTTACTCTTAGGACAGCATAACATTTCCTAGTCTCCCATTTTCTGGGTCCAACAAAGGGTTTAAGAATGGCAGGAGTTTTTTGTTTTTTGCTTTTTTTTTTTTTTTAGTTGTAGTTTTACAATCATGCAGTAAAATGCTAACTAAATTAGAAATTGGTCTTGCTGTTGATCCTTTCTGTGGTGCTTTAGGGGCTGCCTCAGAGAAAAGAGAAAAGAAGTAACTCTGAATGGTGGGTTTCTTTAGGAATAATCCAAGTTCATTTTGACCCCAGGGTAAAATAGTTTTTAAGAGCCTATACGACTAACTGAGCTGAGCTACTTTAAGATTTTGGTTCTGCCATAACCTGTTAAAGCCACAGGATGTTCAGTGGCATCAGAACTGAAAGCATCTCTTGAGAGAACACCTTTAAATTCAGTCCCTAAAGTGACATTTAGTAACTGGAGTGAGAAAAACTGCTCTTAGTAATCTTCAACAGTTGAATTTTTTCCTGCCACCAAAAGCCTTGTTTAATTGTATGTAATGTGGGAATTTAATATTCAGCTCCAAAGAAGAAGTTATCTATTTAAAGTTGAATTCAACACCATTCACTTACTCCTTCCTTATTTTGAGCTATCAGGAGAGTAAAGTAGGGACTGGGGAGAAGATGGCAATAGAACTAAATCTTTTAAGTCTATATAGAGCTCATACTATAGCCTGTACCCAATTTTGTCACTGTTTCTTAGGCTGGTTCATTTCTGCACCTTAGAGGAAAAATAAATTGCTAATTTTGGAAATAAAGTACAAACTTTAACTTGTAACACAAATTCAGGTATATTTTCAAAAATTTTTAGGCTTCCTGTCTAAGAGATCTTACCTTTTAGCACCCAAGGGATAAAGGAGGAGGGGATTATCTTTTGTTAGTACACAATTGTGGAATGTGATTTCTATTGATTGATTGGTGAGGCACCCTCACTAAAGAATGAAATATTTGTCTTCTTTAGGGAATCATGGGAAAGTCTGTTTATTCTTTAATGGATCTTTACAAATGAATGTCCTTACATTTTCCTAAGTCTGTGTAAGTGCTTATGTATAAGTATATAATTGTATAAATATTTATAAATATATTTATATAATTACAGTTTCCTGTATGCATTGAGTCAGAGTTATCTATCCAGATTGGTGCTTAAACAGCACCACTTTGGTGTTTTTGCACAGGATCCACAGGTTTACCAGAAGCTTCTGATCCCTTGCAAAAACACAACTTTCTTGGTAATCTCTGAAAATAATATATTGGAGGGCCTTAGATATGAGCACTTGTTAATAGGAGAAGCACGGTGTATTAGTACACAGGAAGAAATGGTGGTTTTGGATTAGAGAAGGATTTAGAAACCTTGAGTTTTCAGGTGGCACAAGATTAGGGTGTCTTCTAGGACTAGGGAAAGTAGGTCCAATTGTGAGGTACAGATTTGTGACCAGAGTGACAGCTAAGTGTGTGAAATGTTCTCCAAGTAAATCACCCTTTGAAATCCCTGCCCAACTCCTTTGATAGTCTCCTTTTTAGGAAAAATAGCCGGTCAGATGTAGTCCTTTCAAAGGTGGGTTCCAGGCTTTATGATAAAGCCATTCATTGTTGGGTGACTATTTCTATGTAGTATACTGAATCTTAAGGGCCTAAGAGAGGGTTGGAGGTAGAAAACTGAAAGACTGGCATCTTGAAAAGAGAGAAAAGATTGCCCTACCCTAAAGCACACTTTAGTCTTGAAGTTCACAATATGGTCATTGAATTATTTTATCTCACAGGTAAAGACCTAACCATTCTGAGGTTGTTAGGGCTTTAGTACAGGCACAGAGCTACCACTCCATCTGTAGAGCATGTACTTTATCTGACATTTTCCAATCAGGAAAAATTTACTGCTCCTCTACTTAAAATTAATCCACTTCCCTTTTTTTAATACCTTCTTTTTCTCTTCAGGATTCTTGAAACTAAGTAAGAATAGTGATTTTTGGCTATTTTGGAGGCAAAGAGGAAAGTGTTATGATTAAGCTGTGAGGGTTTGTGTTGTGGTGGAGCTCATTAAAGTAGGTTGAGAAAGAAGCACATTGGTTGTACATTTCAGCTTCTTTCAAGACTTTCCCTTGCTCTTTGAGTTTCTCTTTGGACTAAGAAAAGGGAGAGGATGTTGCAACTATAAAAGCCCCTTGTATTGTCTTAATTATGGAAATACTGTTTCTGGGAGGGGGATTGCTGAGAAGTGGTTTATAGTAATTACATTAAATGGTTGTGTTATTGGTTTAAGTGGTTAACTGGAAGTTAAGGGTTCAGAGATAAAGACTCTATAATCCAGCCACAGACTTAAGAATATCTGAGCACAGTCCTCTTACATTATTTACTTCCTCTAATTTGATGCTTTTCCTATCCTGCTTTGATCTTCAGGGGAAAGCATTTGTGGGGTCAGCGTCCAGATTCACAAAAGTATAACTTTGTACAACAATTCAACTGCTTTGATAATAATGGTTATTTTCTTCAACACACTGGGGCAGGATGGGAGGGTATTTAATAGGTGGGATGGGCTGAGGGAGGGAGGGGAGGGATGGTTGGGAAGGGAACATACCTGAGAAATAAGCCAGGCCAGAGGAATTGAGAACTGGTAGGGAAAGTGAGTTCAGGAGAATTTAAGATAAAGAGTTTTTTAATTTGATACAGGAAGGACCCACTGAAAGACAAGATTTTTATAACGTGGGAAAGGAGATTGTTTTTAGTTATGGTAGTCAATTCTATTTCAAAGGCTCATTCCTCCAACATTTACTAACAAAGCTTAAATTTAAAATTACAGAACTTTAATTTGACTTAGTCTATTAAAATTTGGAAATGAAAAAGATGGTGACAATTTTTAGAGGATTTGCTCTGAGTACAGAAATTTCCTAATCATCTCTTTTGAGGGGCTGGTTTTTAATACTAATTAGGAAGCTGTTTTTAAAATGAGAACTCTGGTGAAAATATAAAAGGGAAAAAAGAACTTCAGCTATTAGATTGTTTGCCAGGAATAAAAAGAAAGATTCACACATAAATGTCAGTATACTTAACATCTTTAGGAAAGGATAGATTCTCTTCTGTTTTCAAATATCACCAGGCTCAATATCTGTTATTGAAGGGCTTTACTATTATCATCTAATTCAGGTATCACTATCCCCTTTTCCAGATGAGAAAATGGCTTCAATTAAGTTGAAAAAACTTGCCCTGATCACACAATGAAGTGTCAGAAGTAGATCGATCTTCCCCAGCTCTTTAGCTCAGCACTCTATTCTCTACTCCACTCTCTCACGTGACACAATTTGTTGAATCCTGACTGCTCTGTGCCCCAGCATAGAAGATCCCATGATGAACTACTAAATGGAAGATATAAAAAGAAAAAAAAAGCCTAGTATAGAACCTTGATTCGAAAGGAACTTGAAATCTGTTAGGGGGACACAACACAAATGAAACAATTAGAGAATCACTACTAAATTGCCTGTTAATATGTTGGAATTTCAGAGAAGATAAAAGAGCAGAGTGGACTACTGTCATTAGAGAAGGCTTTGTGGAAATGGTGTTCCTTGTGGAATGGGTGGGCAGTACAGGCCCTATTTTAATATAGTGATGAATTCCTTTACTCCATTTCTTGATGCCGCAGTTTATGGCATAATTGGTTGGATCCTTTTAAATTTTAATGTCAATTTTACCAAGATTGCTAACACCTGGATTAGATTCCGATTCCTCACCTTGAGAACTATGATTTACTCAGAGAATATCCTGTATTTGGGATATTATGAGAAAGGACTACTTGATAGAATCTCTAGTACTTAGTACAACTTGGAGAAAGTTAGCCAGGTTATCTGCTACATGCCATGTCATTCATAGATGCCCCTTTGTTTTGTTGTCCCAGAAGATTTTAGAGTTTCGCTAATAAGTGTTTTCTTTGCCTTATATTCAAGAACTGGTTTTTTGACCAATAATCAGTCCTACCTACTGAAATTCAGTAATGGCCCCGTAATTTTTTGCTCTCTAATTCTTTCTTCCTGATCAATATTACTTCCAAATAAAAGATAATTAAATCAATCCAGATGGTTCACCATTGCTATTAATGATATTTAACTTCTTGTTTTGTAGGCTGTTCTTTTGTGCTAAAGCTTAAGACATTTATTGTCTGAGTAATTTTATGGGGATTGGTTTTAGAGTCTAAATCTGTCTTTTTGATTGTTTTTTGAGAAACATTCCAAGACTCCACTAGGCTATAAGTTACAGAGAGGTTGCTGACCGTAGTAGTGGAGGGAATTTGCTCTTCCAGGGAGTTCTTTTTATCACAGATCCAGCTTCTCCCTCACCCCATCCCAACCACCACCATTCTGACCTATGAAAAGACAGAAACTAATAAAGGCATTTCTCTATGTTCCATTTTGTCATGCCATTCTCCGTAAGTTTTTCACTTTGTCTCTTAGAAGCACTTATGTTAGGTACTTATCTCCTTTATTATCTTCATTGTTGAAAAGGATTGAGTAAGTTTATGAGGTTGAGTACAAATAGAGTATGTCAGCCCTGTTAGGAACACAGTGAATTTGTGACCATACTTGGTTTAGAGAATGCAATGGACACTGTGTGGTTTGCCCTACTCTTTGAGTGGTGTGGCAGCTTTTTGTTTTGTTTTGTTTTGTTTTTATTAACTGCATATGAAAGCCTTTGCATTCTCCAACAGAGGAATGGCTTTTCAGTGCTAACGTGTCAGTGGAGTTTAACAAACAGATATGTCAACCTACTGTCCTACAGGACTTTTGCCTTTTCAGCAATAACTTTCTCTGTCTACCCTTTGAGGCAGCACTGCTATCAAGTACATTTTCAAAGTGAATATGATAGTTTTGAAGGTCTTCTGCCATTGAACTCATATTCATTAAGTATGAGATTTATTGATATTTACTAAGTGCTGCTTTTCTTGAAATACACTTTTTTGTGTTCTCAATTTTAAAAAACATTCCTTTAAAATTAATTTGATTATTGCAATGAGTTGTGTTTAAGGAAGCTCATTTTCTAAAAAAAAACTTACTATCTGACTTACTTGTGTCATTTTTGAAGAAGTAGATGGGAAAACTTTGTTTGCAGAAACAAATCAGAGGTGAGTGTTCTTGTTTTCTTCTCCCCATCCACCCTCCCCTTTTCTGTAGAGAACCCTTTGCCCTATAGAATTCTATTGGCATTAGAATAAAGGAAAAGCAGATACTGGCATTT
>CM053596.1:233247757-233263189 GCA_028646575.1 Pseudocheirus occidentalis | reverse complement strand
AATATGACCCTCTTCATAAAGGAGTTGAACAGTGTTTGACTTTTCTCCTAAACTAAATGAAGTTAGAGATTTTGTTTTTATCTTTGTATTTCCAGTCCAGTCCTCAGCCCCCCAGTTCTAAATCTTCAGGATCTAGCATAGTGTTTTGTATACAGTAGGTGCTTAATGAATGTCTATTGCATTAAAACCTTGACCCCAGTATAACAGTTCTCGAAACACTGAATTCAGGAACCGGCTAATTGCTGGACACAAGGTACGTATAGCCTGTTACACAGGCCACATCAGGTCTAGAATATAGCTTCCTATTTGTCACCCCTTTGGGTCCACACTTGATCCAATACGGTTGGTTGTCATAACTCTTGCCTAATGGGTCATTGGCTTAAATAATAAGGGTAGTAGATACTGGTCCTGGATGATGAAACACGTCCTGGAATTGTTAGGAGAGCAGGTAAAAACTGAAAAGTTTGATCAGAGCAGTTGAGAGGCTATGTCTGTAGAATGCTAAAATCCAAAACTCGAGCCTATGTAAAAATACTCATTCCTCATTCTTCTTGGGACTCTGCTACAGGAGAGGCTTGGTAAAATGAATGCCTTATTCCATTTCTTTTCCAAAGTTTCTGCAGGGCCACTGCCTCTGGACAACTCAATTAATAGCTCCATTCAGCTGTGATTGGGGCCTCCAAAACAAGGAGGATTGTCCAAACACCAGGCAACTTACCTTCCTTAATCGTGTTAATACTAAATACACATCAGCAGTCCTAGGATGTGGGAGGAGTTCTGTTATGAGACTGGACTGTGAGCTGTGGGAGGGGTTTTGCTAAGCAATGTGTACCGTACTGTGAGAAGTGTTTAGTTCTGTAAATTGGCAGGATTATGGTACTGTTCTAAAATGTATTACAAGGAGGAAGGGAGGCAAGATTCTAATGTTTCCCTGTCAGAGGCTTGGTCTTCTGGGTCATTTTCTGAATTGAAATTGGGAGACCATTGACTTTTTTTGACAGGGCAACACCTGGAATGGTGACTGTCTCTCAGCAAACCTCAAGAATGTAAAGAATCCGGAGTCTGCCATGGGCAGGTTGTATAACAACTGGGTATTTGCTAGTATGGTCAGGTCAGAAAGAGGTGGGTGAAGCAGAGCTGGCTGGGAGCCTAGGGCAGAGTTGACCTAAGTTATGTTTAGCTGCCACCAGACTGTGCTTCACTCCATCCCTCTATCCACAAGAACACCATGGTCTAGCCAGCCTGGGCATCTTGCCATCTCCCTGCTACCCTGTAGCAAGTGAGTCCTGTCCCCTCTCCCCTTGCACTTTCTATTTCTCACTCAGGAAATAATAATGAACTCAATATTACTGTGGCTATTAGAATGGGCATAATGGTGTACAATGGATGGCTTTTTCACAATCCCTGTGACTACCTATCAGGGATCCTTCACTTGGGCTCCATAAACTTGTTTAAAAAAATATTTTGATAACTGTATTTACTATAATTTGTAATTCTATATATTTTAAAAACATTATTCTGAGAAGGGGTTCATGTTGCTGCTATTGTTGAGTCAGTTTGTCATATCTAACTCTTTGTGACCCAACTTGGGATTTTCTTGGCAAACATACTGGAGTGGTTTTCCATTTCCTTCCCCGACCCATTTTTCAGGTGAGGAAACTGTCAAAGAGGTCCATGGCACAAAAGGAAGGAAATCAGTGATTAAATGCCTACTATGTGCCTGACACTTTACAAATATTGTTTCATTTGATTCTCACAGCAACTTTGGGAGACATGTACTGTTGTTATCTTTATTATTTTAACCAGGAAGGAAGGGAGGGTGGCACCATGCCAGGCCCTGTGCTGCGTGTTCTACAAATGTCCTCTCATCTGATTTGAATGATCACCTTTAGAGGCGGGCACTATTATTATTTCCATTTTACAACTGAGGAAACCAAGATAGAGGTCGAAAGACTTAACCCAGGGTCACACAGCTAGTAAGTATCTGAGGCCATTTTGAACTCAGGTTTTTCTGACTCCAGGACCAGTACACTATTCACTGAACCACCCAGCTATTCAGAAATAGTTAAGAACCTCTGGCTAAACCAAAGATCTCTTTCCTGGGCATCACTTCCAGAAATATGTAGTCAAATGTACTTGATGGCAGTGATGGTCTCACTTCTGTATTTGTATCCTGGAACAAAGGGATCTGTGTTCTCATCTATTTGAAAATTCCCTTTCATGATGCAGAACACGGCCCATCTATGCCTGCCCTAATAAAAATTTGTAGATTGAGGGTGTGTAGGAGGATTTTTCTTTCCCCTTACCTCTGGTGGCTGACCAGGAGAGAACCTGGGTGATTTTCTGCCTTAGTGGAAGGCTAAGATCAGATGGAAAAGGGCTAGACAAAGTATCCTGCCAAAGTATCAAATCTCCTGGCTTCCCTTTGTCATGCAACTAGCCCCAGAGGATGGGATGATGGGAGACCTGGAGGGTGTGTCACAGCACTGGCCTTCATCAGAGGTGGGACTTAATTAGCAGGCATTACCAGATAAGTATGAGCAGGTCTGTGGATTCATTCACATGGAGCAATTCCAAATAATTCCAAAGAGTCACACCCCAAATTTCCCTAAAATGACACACTGGAACAGAATTATTCCATGAGAAATCCTGACAAGGTTGGGTAGCCTATTCCTTTCCCCTGATAAATCCATTATCTCAGCTGATTGGCAGTCTTTCCTTTAAGGAAGATGGTGTGTGCGTGTGTGTGCGTGTGTGTGCGTGTGTGTGCGTGCGTGTGTGTGTGTGTGCGCGTGTGTGTGCGTGTGTGTGTGTGTGTTTGTGTGTGTGAAGTCCCACAGAACTCTATTTACATTATCTGCCATACTAATGGGCAACTCCGTGGGGAGCATGGCCTTTCTAGGGAGCTAGGTGTACAATGGATAATCTAGAACTAGGCCTGGAATCAGGAAGATCTGAGTTCAAATTCTACTCCAGGCACTTACTAGCTGTGTTAGTCTGAGTTAATCTCAGTTTGCCTCAGTTTCCTCATCTGGAAAGTGGGTATAATAATAGTATCACCCTTCTAGGGCTGCTATGAGGATAAAATGTAATAATATTTGTTAAGTTCCTTGCTAACCTATATAAATGTTATGATAGCTATATTATTAGGTTGTATTGTTGGGGTGGAGTTGCTGAGTCAGGAATCTGAAGGAAGTCCTTCACTCACTAAGTCAAAAAAAAAGAAAGAAAGAAAGAAAAAAATGGGGAACTCAAGCAATTTGAGGCCATATCCACTGCCTGGAAATGTTGTCTAAGTCAGCAGTTTGAGGATTCTGAGATTTCATATGTGCCTTATATATTGAGGGTTTTTTTTTAGATTTTATTAATCCCTAGTTTTTTGCATTCTAGTCATTTCCAAATATGTCTCTCCCCTTTAATTATTGAGCCTTGTTTTACACTAAAGAAGAAAAAAATAAAGTTAAATAAAACCAACTGACACATGTACCCTAACTAGAGAGGCAGCATGCTGTGGTGGAAAGACTAAAATCTGACTACGTGGGTTTTAATCCTGGCTTTGCCACTTTAATTGCCTTGGGAAAGTCGCTTAAACTCTTTGTGCCTCGGTCTCCACAAATGTAAAATGAATGGCTGGATAAGAAGATCTCTAAGATTGCTTACAACTTTACAGGATCCTGTCATCAAGAATACAACATTTCACACTCGTGGTATCCGTCTTCTCCAAGGAAAGGAGGCAGGTGCATTTCAGGACTGGTGCTGATGCAGATGCTAGTTTTTGGAGCCCCCTACTGGAAGGTTAGCAGCACAACAAGCAGCTAGCGCTAAGAGGTGTTTGCCTATCCCTGGAGCTGGACAATAAAGTCACACCCCAGCAGAAAGCAGGGTCAATAATTATGCAAACTCTCAGTTAAGTGTAAGGGCAGTCTGTGACTTCTCCACTTGCCTGATTTGAGAATATATGTGAAACCTAAAGGAAATCGACTAGTTCAGTTAGGAGGTTATGTGGATGCTGAGATACATCTGCATGGCAGAAGTCAAAGCAGAGGGCATCTTCCAGAGATCAGGAAGCCGGAATGAAGCTAGTGTCAAAGGATGACAGAGACTGATGCTGAATGTCACCTGCTTCCCTGAAGTGGAGGCCTCAGATGCGCCTTTGATCCTTGCTGTGCCTGTGTGCCCTGCCTGCCTCCACCAAGTGCTAGGGGATCCTGGGCAGCCTCGTCTCCTTCAGATGCAGCCCCTCCCACAGGGACTGGAGTCTGTATTGTGCCTTTTCTGGCCCTCACAGGCTCACCTGGTCCCGACTTTCCCTCTGCAAAGAACCCAAACAACCCAACTTTGTTGTTGTTCAGCCGTTTTCAGTCATGAAAATTCATCATTTTAAAAACAGAAGGAGACCTATACCGTTTCATGACTGTTGTCCTTTTGGTTTAATCTAAGAAATACTCTTGGCTTTGGACACTCTAGACTTTTGTTGTTATTGTTGTTCAGTTGCATCCAACTCTTCCTGATGTCATTTGGGGTTTTTTTTGCAGAGATACTGGAGTGGTTTGCCATTTCCTTCTCCAGCTCATTTTACAAATGAAGAAACTGAGGTAAACAGAGTTAAATGACTTGTCCAGGGTCACACAGCTAATAAGTCTCTGAGGCTGGATTTGAAGCCTAGCTGTGCTAGGCTGCCTTCCCCCACCCCCTTAAAGATAGCCATCAAAGTCAGCTGACTTAATTATCCACCACTACTTAGAAATATACCTTCTGTTCCTTAAATTTCCCTGCTACAGTTTACTTCCCTCTGGTCTATAATGGAGACTGTGCAGTTTACTGAGGTCAGAAGAAGACACCCAGGCCTCGGGAGGTCAAGCAACTTGGATACAGCATCAGATAGGAATCAATAGATGGAAACAAGATTTGAACCACAAGAGTGGATATATGATGACCAAAGTCTCCAAAATCGTAAATGGCAAGGCTAGAATGTGGATTTGTTCACTTAATCACAAGATATTGAAATGAGGATACTCCATGAAACTGAAGATAGGTGGATTTAGGGCAAATGAAAGTATAACAGGACATGGAGAGGGAAGGCAGAAGTCCTCAGTGTCTGTGGAAAGACAGGAGGCAGGAAGGCCAATGTAGAATCTACTGAGCTAGGCTATATGAAATGTAAGAGGAAGCTGAATTGGGTGATGGTAGGAGCAACTAGATGACTCAGTGGATAGAGTTCTGGACCAGAAGTAAAAAAGACCTGAGCTCAAATTTGTCCTCAGACACTTACTAGTTGTGTGACCTTGGGAAAGTCACTTTAACCTCTGTTTTCCTTAATCCACTAGAGAAGGAAAGAGCAAAGCACTCCAGTATCACCTCCAAGAAAATCCCATATGGGGTCACGTCTGAATAACAGTTGGAACAGAAAAGAGGAGATAGAGTCATGTACTACCCATCCTCCCCTGGTGCCGTACCTCTAGATGACAGCCACAGAATGAGCTGTAGGAGGGGTATGGGATGTTTTACCTCTATTGTTAGCCCAGTGAAACTGGGGGCAGCAGTTTTGCTGTTACCTGTCCCACCCCAGAGTAAGCACAGAGTGTCTCAGGCTCCAAAAGGAAGGACATAGCTGTCAGGTGCTGCTAACTTCCTGAATGGAGAGGAAGGTCTTCTGTCTGTTTTCAGGATCCTAACCCTGTAGCTTACAGCGATCTAAGTTTCTGAAGAATACCTGAGGCAAATAGACTAGCCCTTTATACCAGGAATGTTCACCCTTGAAGTCATTACCTCTCTCAGTAATATTCAGCTCCTTACCTAAGATCCCACCCAAGGCTTTCCAAATCATTAACCAACAAGAGCTTCATTTCTGCCACCATCCCATAAAGGCAGGTCATATTGATTTTTTGCTTCCCCCATGATCATCTGAAATACCTTCACATGAAATTCACTGTCTTCAAGAGTACTTGCTTAAGAATTTTCAGGAGTTGTACCTGGCAGGAAATATGAACTCTGAAAACAGTAGCATGAGAGTCTTGGAGTCTTTGCCACATTCCCTAAATTAGTTCTTCACAATGATAGTGCTGAGTTGGTGGTAGTCAATAGCTTTAAATAAATGATGAATTTAGCCCAGTTAGAACTCCAGACAGAATTGTGGGCAGGAATCCCTCCTGCCACTTACAGCCTCTCTAATGTGTAGTAACTGGATTTGAAATCCAAAAGCATGTGCATAATTGAGAAAATAATCCATTCCAGTATTTGAAAGAACTTGCTTGAGATTGTGGTGTAACTAAGTGGTAGACATTCTTCCCCTTCCCCTCTCCCCATTACCAAGATCAAGAACATGGAATCACACAGACTTGTCTTTGTCCATGGTAGTATTTAGTTTGTAGGAACTCAGATGTATGACAAGATTTAGGTGATCTCCATAAAATAGGCTCCAGAATCTGCAGTATTTGTGTCTCATCAAAAACAAAGTAGACATTCTGCCCAAACAGTTATTTAACTAACTTAAACTGAGGACTTTCTGTGGTAAAACTACATCATTTCAATCCCAGAAAAAAAAAATCAGTCGGTTATCACAGCTTACTCAGAACAGAAGGAATATTGCTCAGACCAGGTAGGGTAGTATCAGCTCCTCAGGAAGAGCAGGCTGATTGTCTCTTTGAAACTTCTCCAATGGAAGTCAAAGAAGCATTAAGCCAAGATACAGAAACCCCCTTTGTAGATGGGATGTAAGCAAAGATGACCTATGCACACCCATGAGTGGAAAAGACTTCTTAGACTGCAAATGTTCATGTATAAGTTATTGGAAGATGATGCAGTAGGAGCTGAGACGTCTTTAAAGGGGGAGGTGGAGAAGGAATGAGGAAGAGGGAGACAGGGGAGAGGGACAGAGAGAAAGGGAAATCAAGAGGAAGAGAGAGAGAGAGAGAGAGGGAGAAAGGGAGAGAAAAGGGAAGAGAGAGAGAAGGAGAGAAGGGAGAATAGAGGAGAGAGCGAGAGACAGAAATAGAGAGAAAAACAGAGACAAAGAGAGAGAGATACACACACACAGAAAGAAAGAGACAGACACAGAAACAGAAACAGAGAGTAGAAGCTTGACATAACTGAGAGTGTAGGCTTCATTAAGATATTTTTGAATTTTTCCAATTTCTTTTTGTGTTTGTGGGAAGGAAAAGACAAATCATAATCACTATTCTCAATTTCTTTTAAATTGTGATTTGGATGCTGCTATTATTGAATATTTACAAATTGCTTATTTGTCAAATAAATGATTAAATCAATACTTCCCTGCTAAAAAGAGCAGAAAAGATAGCAGATGTAAGATTCATCATGAAGATGGACTAGGTAGAATTATTTGCTATTTAAATTTAGCAACTAGTTGGATGTGGCTGCTGAGGGAGAAAGAAGGAAGAGTCAAAGATGACCCAAGGCTTTGAGCCTGATGGACTCAAGAGGATGCCATGAATAAAAAATATGGAAGTTTGGTAGAGTGGTTTGGAGGAGAAAATGGTAAGTTCCTTTTAGACATGTTGAGTTTGAAGTTTCAGCAGGATATTTAGATAGAGGTATCTAACAGGCAGCTGGAAATGTAGATCTTAAAACTCTGGAGGGAAGTTGGGGCTAGAAATACAGATTTGAGAGTTTTATCTATAGAGAGGTGATAACTTAACCAGGGGTGGGGAACCTGTGATCTCAAAGCCACATGTAGCCCTCTAGGTCCTCAAGTGTGGCCCTTTGACTGGATCCAAACTTCACAGAACAAATTCCCTTAATAAAAGGATTTGTTCTGTAAAATTTGGACTCAGTCAAAATGCTGCACTTGAGGACCCCAAGGGCCACGTGTGGTCTCAAGGCTGCAGGTTTCCCACCCCTGCCCTAGATGAACAATATTTAAGGGAGTAGCCTGGTAGCCCCTCTCTCTAAGGAGAGCAGAGAAGCCAAACTTCTGACCCCAACCTCCCACTTTCCTTCCTGGAAAGAATTAAAGCCTATTTTGGAGAAGGGTTGGGGGAGAAGAAACTAATCTATTTTGCCTCCCTTTGAATCACACACTAATACCTTCATGCTATTTATGGAAGATCCCTCATCAGATGACATCTACATTTGGGGTTTGTGAAGAGTCAACAAGGAAACAGAGATAGATCATTCAGAAACATAGGAAGGGAACCAGAACAGCACAATGTCATGGAAGCAGCCATGGAAAGAGAAGAACACATGCTGCCCAGATGGTTAAGGAGAGCACAGATGATTAAAAAAAAGGTCCTGGATTTGTTGATTAGGAGACAGCCGTCTCAGTGGAGGCGTGGGGATGAAGACAGATTGCAAAGATTTAAGGAATAAGTTGGTGAAGAAGGAGAAGCCTCAAAGGTAGACTGGTCTGAAATTTCACGGAGTTTTTAGGTGAAAAGAATGATGAGGGTAGCCCACTCAAGCTGGAAGCAAAGTTTCTTTTTACCATGGGGGAGATGGAAGCATATTTTTAGGGGGGAAGAAAGAGCATCAGAGAAGGAAAGATTGAAGACGCACGAGAGAGGGAATAATGATGGATGGATTAAGGTTTGTGAGGTTTGTTATTTTTTTAAGCTTCTTGTCCCTTGCTCTTTTAGTATGCATATTTGTGTTGCATGTGGAAAAACCCCCAAAACCTAGTACTTCTCACCCCAATATGACTCCACCCTACCCACAGCTAGTGGTTAACTGCCCAACTGCCAGTTAAAATCAACTGCTACCCACAGATTTTCCCAGAATGCCTTGCAACTGCCCTTGAGACCTCTTTCCTGACCATACATCCTAGTCACTAAAACAGAAAACTAACACATCTTCCAGATTCAGTGGGCCAGTCTCAGAGGCAGCTCAATGTGACTTCTCTTGCCTGTGGCTGAACCTGCTACCACTTAAAAGTAAACCACACTTGATACAGGAAGAAGAACTGGGCTCTCTGCCCTGGGGCCTCTTGCTTTAATAAACAAAATTGTGATCTCACTTTCCTATCCCTCCAGGGCTGCTTTGACAGGCTGAGTTCCTTCCTCTTTCCTTCCTTCACGTGGCCTTAACGGGCTTTAGTAAGGAGCCCACTTATGCTTGGTTGTCTCAGGCAGGGAAGGTAAACCAGCCCACTAGTTGGACCTGCCCCGGGGGAGGTGGGATGTGAAAGGTCTTTGGATACTTTTTTAACCTTTCTGCTCTTCCATGGCAGCTTGAATGGAGGTTTAGTCCTGCCCTTTTACCTGCATCTCAGCTCTGCATAGCAGGTGGTGGGAATGATTTCAGACAGAAGGAAACCCCATGGGTTTGTGAGCTGTGCCTAGAAAACTTGCAATTAGGAATTGTAGCTGGAAGATTTAAGATGCAGTAGCTTAAAGAGCTTTATGAACGGTTTAGTAGAACCTTGGCACTGGGATTGTTACTTCTCGGTTACAGCACGATTTCTCCAGCAAGCTAGCTGGAAACTGCGGGGAGGGGGTGGAGAGAAGGGGGATCCATAGCTTCAGAGATCCTGGTTCACTGTCCTTCCCACTGCACCCCTAGTTACTTGGAAAAGGGTAGTGAGAGGCAGGGGAGTGCCATGAAAAGCCCACTTGGATATAGACTTGGAAGACTGGAGTTCAACTCTTGTCTGTCATGTACTAGTTGAGCGAGCTTGTGTAAATCCCCTAATCTCTTAGAGCTTCAGTTTTCCCACCTATAAAATGAAGGTTTATAGACCTGTGAACATCAAATGAGAACTAAGGGGCAGCTAGGTGGCAGCTAGGTGGCGGTGTGAATAAAGCACTGGCCTTAGAGTCAGAAGGACCTGAGTTCAGATCTAGCCTCAGACATTTAGCACAAAACTAACTGTGTGACCTTGGGGGCAAGTCACTTAACCCCAATTGCCCTACCTTTCCCCCTCCAGAAAACAACACCCCCCCACAACTTTGTAGTTTCAAAACATTATATATAGCTATAAGAAATTGCTATCTACAGGCAGACATTCTGTTACTTTTTTTTTTAAATTGTAAGAACTTTAAAGCATACACTGAGAAACACCTAGTACACATCACCACCCCAGGAACCTGAGAATGCACCCCTAGGTTCAAAGAACATTTTAGGTCAGCTTCTACTTCAAGTCATAGCTCATGAGCCTTTACCAAAGTTCCTTTTACTGGACCAATCAAACAGGGGATATATTAATTCAAATAGAAAGACATACCACATAGTAAAATAAATGCTAGAGAAAATCCTGCCCCTCACCCCTCCTCCTGTGTCCACAGGAAGTTCACTCTCTCACAGACTCCCATGCTGCTGATGGGAGGTAGGATATGTATGGTCAGGGGACATGTATAGATGGAGGCAGATGGGTAGGAAACAGATGTAGTCAGGATAACTCATGCTTCCAGGGATCTATGTGGAACCCCTGTTTCTTCTGCTTCCCCTTTAGAGTCCCTGACATCATCTGCTGGTTAGATGATGTCATCAGGCTGTGGGCTTCTCGGCTGCCCTGTTTCACCATCTCTCTGGAGCCTGTGGGGCAGGGGTGCTCTCTGTTCTCACCTGCTGGTTAGACTATGCGTGTGGCTCTTCTACCACCTGCTAAATTGCAGCTGTGTGCCATTTTTTCTCTTTTCCTGCAAGGAAAGGTTTCTTATCCTTTTGTTTGTGTGTCATGTACGCCTTTGACAGTCTGTCTGTGGATCCCTTTTCAGTATAATGTTTTAAAATGATAATAATCTGGTTCTGCTTGGTTTGAACTCCATTGAACCACATGTACCTCCCTCCTAGGATAACCATATCCCCTCTAATCTCATCACCATGCTAACCTTGGATATTCAACATCTTCTTTCCTCCCTTAGCCTTCTCTCCCCTGTGATTGGAGGGCTGAGGATGGAATACCAATTTCCTTCCAAAGCCTGCCTTTATAAAGGCAGAAACTGGACTGTCAATTCATGTCACTTTCCATCTACAGCTCTGGAGAACAAGAGCTGCATCCTCTTGCAGCATCATCTGTGGTAGCACTCCCCCCTACCCCCTACTTTTCAGCTTCCTTTGGGGTGTCTTTTTACCACATTAGATTATAAATTGCTTGAGGACAGGCACTGTCCTTTCTTTTTCTTCTTTGTATCCCCAGAGCTTAGCACAGTTCCTGGCACATAATAAAGGCAATAAATTTTGATTGAATCAAATTGAAATGCTTAAGGTCAGGAAAAAGTTAGTAAAAGTGAGATGTAATTTTTCTCTCATCCAAGTTCACGGATGCCCTGACATCTATCTACCCATGGATTCTAGGTTAAGAATCCCTGCTCTAAGGAAAGAAACTCGCTTAGTACATAGCCATCTCATTCTTTTATTTAAATCTATCCACATCTTCTTTTATTTAAACTTGAAAGGAACATCCTGTTGGTCAGCCGTTTGAAGCTCTCAGTCTTTGATAAATCTGTTTTGTGGAGCTTTTTGATTTTGCTTAAGCCGCTGAGCTTAGGTCTGCTATGACTTAGGGTTCCTTTGACCTCCTTTTCTGCTATGCCAAATAAGGTCCATGAAAATCACTCGGGAACAGAATGGAAAGACACTTGGTGGAGCTGGTACCCTCCGGCAGCTTCCTTGATGGCACCAAATTTGCTGTTTTCCCTGAGTTTTAAAGTATTGCGCTTAGTTCTCTTCAAGAGGAGGCACAGTGGTGCCTGACTGTGCCCTGAAGAGTTTTTAAACGCTACAAAGATGGCCTGAGGAGAATGTAAAATCTCTTTCACAACCCTTATGAACATGCTGTGGGCTGTGTAGGTCTTGATATTCTTTTGGGGTGGGTGGCTTAACAAGTTTAAGCGGTAAAGGGGATCTTAAGAGTCATGCAATTCAAACACCTCGTATAACAAATGAGAGATCTAAAGACCCAGAGGGATGAAAGGACTTGTTCAGTGTCACACCAGTAATAAGTAGAACAGCTATGATTCAAACCGAGCACCTTCTAGGCCAAATCCAGTGCCGTTAGTATATTTTTATTGTTGTTTAGTCATTTTTCAGTTGCATTCAACACTTTATGACCCCATTTGGGATTTTCTTGACAAAGATGCTGGAATGATTTGCCATTTCTTTCTCCAACTCACTTTACAGATGAGGAAACTGAGGTAAAACAGGTAAAGTGACTTGCCCAGGGTCATACATCTAGGACTGTATAACCAGGTTTGAATGCAGGAAGATGAGTCTTCCTGACTCTAGGCATGGTGCTTTACCCCCTGTGCCACCTAACTCTCTGCTATGTAGTACAGCTAAATAAGATAATATTGGGAGTCAGAGATCTTTCCTCACATTTGCCATGAGTTTTCAGGAGCTAAGGGCACCTCATCAAAGGAGCTGCCCTATGCCCAGCCTTCCCCATCAGCTGGCTAAGCTCTTTCCAATCCTTGCATCCTGGGGGAAGAAGTGGTACCGAGATGGGTAGTGGCCTCCCTTCTTTCCCTTTTTGATTTTTGGTTCTTAAAACTACACTCCAGATGAGGGAAATGAAACTACGTGCCACCCCTGGCCTAGCAGCTAGCTGAAGAAGAGGACCCATTCCCAATCAACCCTAAAAGAAATCCCCTGGTCATGTGCTGGTGACCAGGACAAGCGAGGGTGGCAGATGCTTCTTCAACAGTCACCTGATTCCAGAAGGCAGGGGAAAGACATGAGATTTGTAGGAAAGTACCTCGCTGGAGCCCAAGCCCAAGCAAATAAGGAATCTTAAGAGGAAATACAAATTCAATTTAATTCAAAAGGGCAAATGCCATGCTCAGGTCCCCATCACTCCTTACTTAAATGATTTGATAGCCTTCTGACTGGTCCCTCTACTTAGACTCTCCCAATACATTCTCCCCATAGCTGCCAAAGTAACCTTCCTGAGATAAAGATCTGACCATTTTATTTCTTTGCCCTCATCAAAAAATAGAGAGTGGTTCCATATTGTGTCTAGGACCAAATATATAAAAAATAACTCCCTACTTTGGCTTTTAAAGCTCTCCTTAATCTGGCTTTAAACTGCTTTTCCAAAATTATTTCATATGCTTTTCCTTCAGATGTTCTACATCCCAGGTGATGTAGAACCTTCTAGCTCAGGGGTAGGAGATCTGTAGTCTTAGGCCACATGTGGCCCTCTAGGTCCTTGGTGGTGGCCCTTGGACTGAGTCCAAGTTTTAGAGAACAACAAGAGAACAATTGTTTTAGAGAACAATCCCCTTTTATTAAGGGGATTTGTTCTGTGAAGTCTGGATTCAGTCACAGGATCTCTCCCGAGGCCCTAGAGGGCTACAAGTGGCCTCACGGCCACAGGCTTCCCAGCCCTGGTCTAGCTGTGTGTCTGCTGTGCCTGGAATGTGCTCCTTTCCCTTGTCCTCTTGGACTCCCTCGTTCCTTTGAAGTCCCAGCTGATCTGCTGCCCTCCACCTTTCTGGAGGGCCTTCAGTCAGGAGTGCTCGCTCTGTCTTTCAAATGCCCATGAGTGGCCTAGTGGATGAAGAGAGCAGGACTCAGTCAGGAAGAGCAGGCACTGCCAAGTCCTGCCTCTGCTGTGTAGCCGCGGCTGGGTCTCCGGCCCTCCCTTAGCTGCAGTTTCCCTCTCTGTAAAAACAGCACCACAACATCTGTAGCGTTTACCTCCTGAGGCTGTTGTGAGGTGCAAGTGAGGCTCACTTTACATGTGTGTAAAATGCTTTAAAACCTGAAGTACGAGATGTGCGTGTGTGTGTGTGTGTGTGTGTGTGTGTGTGTGCCCGCACATGCACCGGTCTGGGCTGCTGGGTGGCATGGTGGATAGAGTGGAGCCCCAGGCCTGGAGCCAGGAAGCCCTGAATTCAAATCTAACATCAATACTCACTAGCTATGTGACCCTGGGCAAATCCCTCTACCTCCATTTGCCTCAGTTTCCTCATCATTGAAATGAGGACTATAAAAGCCCCTACCTTCTAGGGTTATTGTGAGGATCGGATGAGGTAATAGTTGTAGAGGGCTTAATGCAGAGCCCGGTACGTATAGTAAACGTTACATACATGTTTTGTTGGTGTTCAGTCAGGTCTGACTCTGCGTGACCTCGTTTGGGGTTTTCTTGGCAGAGACACTGGAGTGGTTGAACATTTCCTTTTCCAGCTCATTTTACAGATGAAGACACTGAAGTGAAGAGGGTCAAATGACTTGCCCAGGGTCACACAGCTAGTGAGCATCTGAGCCAGATATGAACTTCACAAAGATGAGTCTTCTTGACTTAAGGCCCAGTACTCTGTCTCTGTGTGCTATAGTGCCACCTAGCTGTACAGAAATGTTAGTAGTAACAGCAGCAGCAGCAGCAATAGTAGTAGTAGTAGTAGTAGTAGTAGTAGTAGTAGTAGTAGTAGTAGTAGTAATAGTTAGTAGTTGATGGCAGAAAGGAAGCAGTAGCCTTCCCACGCTCCTCCAACAATTCTGTCGCTAAAGGCTAAAAAGTGAATTTGAACAAATTTAAGAGCGACAGAACCCACTGTGAGACTGAGCGTGGCAGATTTCCAGCCCAGGAAAGTGCCTACTCAGGTCTGGGTAAGGAGAACACTGAGTGCATGGGACCCTCACCAGTGTGGTGCTGAGAGCAGAGTGCAGCAGACCGAGAAGAAGCCCCAGCCAGCAGCAGACTCACCCAGCCCCGCCGTCTCACCACAGGACAGAGGATCATCGAACTGGGTAGGAAAAAACTCGGGGCCCACAGCAGGGTCATCAGCTTCTCCTGGGGCAACCTGGATGTTTAAAATTATACACCCATACTTCCAGAAGCCAAGATGGAGAAATAAAGTCTAGTTGCTCTGATCTGCCCTCTCTGACCCAGAAAAGTCCAGAGTTAAATGGCCTACCCAGAGTAAAATCTTCAATTAATGGAAACAGCCTTAGGCTTGGGTGTGGCTGAGGAAAGGGGAAAGAAGACAGTACAGAGTCTAAGCCCAGGAGGGTGGAGCCAGCAAGCCCTAACAAGAAAAGCCCAGGTGGGTGTTAGTACCACCAGGCCAATCAGTAACTGCAGCTGTGCTTTGCCTCTGGCCTTTAGCTGTAGCCTGCTCTGAGCCTGCCTGAGCTCACAGACTCAGAAACCTGAAGCCAGACCACCCCACCCCCATAGGTTACTCTGGAAGCCTCAGGGTAACTCAGGGGAATCGTTGAGAGTCCTGGCCTTGGCCTCAATCTACTCACCAAATTAGTAACCAAACCCCTACCTCCCAGTCTGAGAAGCTCAGTACTCCATCACACCAGAAGCGGATATCCACTCTAAAAATCCAGGACATAGGCACTCACAATGGGCAAGAAGGAAACTGTAATGGCTAGGACCATCAAATCTTTTTATAGTGAGCAAGAACAAATTCAGAAGGCAACAGGGACTCTATATTCACACTGGAGACCACAGAAGGAAATGTGATTTGGGCTCAAGCCTAAAGAGCCTTCTTGGAGGATCTCAAAAGAGATTTTAAAAATAAAATTAGA
>CM053596.1:233231293-233247257 GCA_028646575.1 Pseudocheirus occidentalis | reverse complement strand
AAACCTACCCGTGTAACCTTGGGCAAGTCACTTAACCCCAATAGCCCTGCATTCTCCCCTCCAAAAAGCAAAATTAAAAAAAATTATAGCAGTTCTTTTTGTGGTGGAAAAGAATTGGAAATTGAAGGGATGCACATCAACTGAGGAATGGCTGAACAAGTTGTGCTTTATGAATGTAATGGAATACCATTGTACTATTAGAAAAGAGAAGCACAAGGTGGCTAAGTGGCACAGCAAATAGAAAACAAGCCCTGGAGTCAGAAGGATCTGAGTCCAAATCCGGCCTCAGACACTTAACACTTACTAGTGACATTGGTCAACTCACTTAACCCCAATTGCCCTGCCTTCCCCCCTCCAAAAAAAAGCCAAAAAAAAAAAAAGGAAGAAATGAGAGGTAGGCAGATTTCAGTAAAACCTAGACTTACATGAACTGAGGCTGAGTAAAGTGAGCAGAACTAGAACACTGTACACAGTAAGAGCAATATTATGTGATAATCAACTATGACAAACTTAGCTCTTCTCAGCAATTCAGTGATCCAAGACAACTCCAAAAGACTCATGACAGAAAATGCTATCCATCTCCAAAGAAAAAATGGAGTCTGAATGTAGATTAAAGCATAATGTTTTCACTTTGGGGTATTTTTTTCTTTCTTCTGATTTTTCCCTTTTGTTCTGATTCTTCTTCTACAACATGACTAATGTGGAAACAGGATTAATATGATTGCATATATATAACCTTGCTGTCTTGGAGAGGGGTGAGGGGAAGAGGGAAAGGAGAAAAATTTGGGACTCAAAATCTTACAAAAGTGAATGCTGAAAACTATCTTTACATGTAATTGAAAAAAAAATAATCTTAAGTGGGGAAAAAAAAGAAAAATTCCATATTTACCTATAGTTATTACTTGGGGTTAAAAAATTTTTGTTGAGAAATCATGAGATGGCAAACCTATCGTAGAGCTGAAATGGAGATTTATAGAGATTATCTGGTCTAAACCCTTCATTTTAGAGATGAGGAAATGGTCGTGGCAGGTTGGGATGTACATTCAGGTTTCCTGACTCCAAATCTAGAAGTTTATTATAACTAATTAGATCTCATAATCACTCTTGGCAAGAAACAAGAAAAGGAAGTTGATGATAGCAAAGAAACAGAAAGTGGGTATCCATTAAGTGAATAGTTAAACTCACTATAATATATAAATACACTGAAAATTATTGTACAGTAAGAAATAAATGACAGATAAGAGAAATTCAGGGAAATATCAAAATATTACTATGAAGAAATAAACAAAAAGAACAATATACACAGTAACTACAATAATGTAAATTAAATGATTACTAAAAGGACACCAAACTAACTTGATAAACAATTTTGCTCCTAGAGAACAGATTTAATGAAACACGTCTTTGCGGGGAGTGGGGGGGTGAGGGGGGGAGTTTGGCAAGGAATGGGGCAGGGAAGACTATAAAGGGATAACAGTGTTGCTTACATTGCCAGAAGCAGTCACCATATCCGTTATCTTTAGCTTAAGTGTTTTTCTTTGTTATGAGAGAGGGTTCAAATTGGAGAGGGAGATATTCAGAAAAGAGAGTGATATAAAAGCAAAGATATCCAAGCTGTACATAATAGAGATTCACAGTTCACAAATAATTCTTTTTTCTACTCTATTTCGTAAATAGAGTAGGGGGTTTTAAATTCAGAACACCAAATATTAGAAACAAAAGGCCTCAATAAAACACACACACACACACACACACACACACACACACACACACACCAAGGAAACCAAAGTACATTAGAACAGAAATTTCCAGGTATGTCAAGATCTTCAAAGCTCTTTATATTTGAAAATAAGGAAATCCGAACTCCCCACTAAAGGCAATCACTTTTTCAGGCTTCAGTTTCTTCATTTACAGACCAAATATCAATTTATCACTCCACCCTTAAAGAAAGTATTTGTTGGGCTTCTTTTGTCTTAAAAAGGTAAAAAAGTAGAAGCTCATATGACACATTAATTCAATTCCACAAGCATTTGTTAAGCTCCTTCTATGGGTCAAACTATTAACAAGGCACAGGGGATACATAAAGCAACACAGTCATTTCCCTCAAAAAGTCTATACTGTAAAGCAGCTCACAGCACAGTGGAAAGAGCACTGTGTCCAAAGTTGGGAAGACCTGTGTTCAAATGAGGCCTCAGACACTTTCTGGCTGTGTGACTTGTGCAAGTAACTTACCTTCTGTCTGCCTCAGTTTCTGCAGTTGTAAAATGGAGATCATAATAACACCTACCTTTCAGGGTTGCTGTGAGGATCATTGGAGATATCTGTAAAGCATTTAGCACAGTGCCTGGCACACAGGTGCTATATGAATGTTTATTCCTTTATTCCCCTACTGCAACCCCCAGAAGAGATTGACTGAGTATCTATAGTTAAAGCTTCAACTCAAATTATTGCACAAGGGTTAACTATATCAATAGCCAGGATGTGTTAGATCTTATCCCATGACATGAATTTGACTTTTTCAAGCTTACCAATTTCATACATCATTTTAAGAAGCTATCTTCAAAGGATATTATTATCATTATTATTATTGTAATAATACCTTAAATCATCAAACAATTTTGAATTTCAACCATTCATATTACTTCATTCTAATAGAGATTATCTGGTCTAAACCCTTCATTTTAGAGATGAGGAAATGGTAGTGGCAGGTTGGGATGTACATTCAGGTTTCCTGACTCCAAATCTAGAAGTTTATTATAACTAACTAGATCTACTAACTAGTAAAGTGACTTAACAGGTTTCACGGCAATATTAAACTGGATTCGGAATATTAAGCCAAATTTCTGAATAATTTCTTTCCTTGTAGAATAGATCATGGGCTCCTGTTTAAAAAGGAACAAAGATTAAGCTTAATTAACATTGTGATCAATAGTCATTTCCTAATTGTCTTCCGTCTTATGGGAGTCTCATTATTAAAGCCCACACACAAAATCTGATTCAATCAAATCTTACATTTGAAAGAACTTGATACTTTTTGTAGCCTAGAGAACACACTGCTCCCAATACTACTTTAATGAATAGATTTAATTATAAAAAAACTGTTCGAGGAGGATCCAAAAGGAAATTAGGACAACAGACTGGTAAAACTACCCTTGGTGCCTGTTCCTGTTAAATAAGATAAATTCAGAAGACCAAAACTAAATGCAGTAAAAAATTTTTGTGACTTTACTAAAATATTAGCAGCATCAAACTAATTCCCCACTAGACTGCTGCAGGAGCAGGGGCTGACTCAGTGATTTGAGGGAGAAATTGTGCCTCATTTTCTTCAACTTCTAGTTATGAACTGTGCTACGAAACAGCTGTTCAGAAGGTGGTGGCGGAGGCAGGAGTTATGAGGCTCTGGAGAATGAATGTCTTTTTCTCCCCACTTCATTTCAAAGGATGGAATGATCATCTGTCAGCCAAAATCCAAACTCTTTTTCTGCTCTCAACATCAAGTCTCCTAAGACTGAAACTGACCATTGCTTTAAATAGAAATATAAAAATAACAATAAAAAGTCACTGTTTTTTACTCTACTCCAAGCATTCTCACGCTTTCCCTCCCACCTCCTCCAAGTACTTGATCCATAAATCTCTCTCTTTCTCATCCTCAACTCTCCTTATCTGCTGGCTCCCTTCCCCTTTGCCTACATGTTTGGGTTTACCCAGTCCCCAAACCTCTTCCCTTAACTCCACTTACATCAAACTTTCAACTCTTACCACTGACCGCTAAATTTCTAGCAAGATGAATCTCAGTTCACTGCCTCTCATTTCCACACTGCCTCTCCTGTAATGTGGCTTTTGTCCCCATTAATCTACTAAATTTGCTTTCTCCAGGGTTCCTAAACCTGCTTGATTCTCAAAGCCCTGACCTTTCTAAACATAGCATTTAATAACAAAACCCACCCTCTTCCTTCGTGGTACATATTTTAGTTTGGCTTCCATGGCATTTTTCCTCTCCTGATTCTCCTCTTACCTGACAACTCCTTCCCCTGATTCATTTTCCTCCTCCTGTCCCCCACGCATAGTTGTCCCCCAAAGCTTTATCATCAGACCTCCTTAACAGTCTCATCTAAATCTCATCTAAATCTCCCCCATTTGCAGTTGTCAGTTGGATACTACCTCAAACTCACTCTGTCCAAAACAGAATAAAGGGTACATCAGACAAGCAAACCTTTTGTAAAGTAACTTTTCCTCTGAAACCTTTTACTCAGCCACCTAAGAACTTTTAATTACCACCGAGTACTATATAACCTCAAACCACCTTATTCTTCCCTAACTGCAGCAGATAGCTAGTGATGTTGCTAAGGTTAGACAGGATATTAATGAATAAAAAATAATGAAAACGTCCATAATAAAGGAACTCTCCTAATTTCCCATTCTGTACAAAGAAGTATATGCTTCATTTGACTCCTACAATCTCATTTTAAATATAACTAATACCAACCTGCTTTTCAATTGCCTTTTCACCACAGAGTTCCAATTGCTTTAAATCTGGCTTTCATTAGCATATAGTAGTGAGCAAGAGGCAAAAGTCACTCCACTTCACAAAAAGTAAAACTTGAGGCAGAATAGGAACACTTTAGATGATTTTCACTCAACCTTCAATAACTACATCCTTCCACAGCTGCAAAATAAGCATAATAGTGAGACTAGCATGAGAAGTTATACAAAATACTCAGCAATACTTAAAACTTTATAGAAAGATAATCTATGATAATATGAATACTATCTGGGCAGTGATGAAAAAGAATAACATGCCAATTCCTTGAACATTGTAACAGTTTATTTTAATATTTTATACAGCTAGTATTGGTCTCCAATAAATTATATCAAGTTATAAGTGAAGGCTCTTTCCTTTTCCTGGCTGCCTTCCCCCTATTACCTCAACTTTATAGAAATTGCAAATGGGATACTGGGATATTTAAAACTCCTGCAAGAAAGAGGTCTATCATGAGATATTTTGACAATTAGTGATTGTAAGTTCGCTGTGCACCAACTATGTGTCTCTATTGTCCAAATAGCACCTATAAAACTTAGGAGCAAACAAAATATTAAACAGATGTATCAAATTTTACAAATGAAATGCTCACAAAAATTATTGGAATTGGCTGTATTTTTAATGAGAAAATGGCAAGTAACAGAGGAATTTCTATTATTCAAATTGGAATCAGTTTAAATGAGGCCAGTTCTCTCTCTCCTTTATGTAAATTATAAAGGTTTTTTTATATTGCTGTAGCAGCTAACACATTCACAACCCTGCTGTATTCAATTGTAACATGGTGTTTAAAGATTTCTTCCATGGATACATATGCAACAAAAGGGGATCTTCAACAGGTATCCCCTTTTAAGCAATATTCCAAAAATAAAATATCTTAAAGTTTTTCAACTGGCAGCATGTAATGTAACTTTGTTCAGGGGCTAATTTCTCCCACTCTTTCAGATGATTATCTAATATTACAAACATAATTCTCCAGAAGACACCCAAGAATCCCAGCCAGCTACCTGCTGTACCATATACCCTGATTTTATTAGATCTAAAAACAAACATACACACGGCAACAGCCTAAGAGGCACAAAGATTTCACTTCTCCCTTAAAGCAAGCTCTTAACACAAAGACAGGTTTGAATTCACACAATTCATGTTTTAACACAGAAAGATGATGTGATTGCTTTTACTCCAATCACTCCACCCCCAACATCTCAGTCCATATGTTAAACATTATCAATTCCAAGGAGACATCAGATAAGAAACTACGTCTCCATGAATTCATAAATTTATGTAGGGGGAAACCTTGGAATCGCAAAAAAAGGACTGTCAACATGAAGCATTTGGGGAATATTTGACAAGTCCTGGCTGGCCAATTATTTTCAGTGAGGATAGGAACATTCTTAGCCTCTATGCTGAAATCAAAATTGTTAAGAATTCCTATCACCCAAGAGAGAAGGTATTATTTTGGTAACCCATCAGTGGCTTAGCTGCTTGCATGGTACAAACATGGCAGAATTGTTGAAAAGATATTCAACAGTCTCTACTACATTAAAAGTACAAACCAAAAGGGAAAAATAATCCAATAATCCTTTTCCTAAGGCCAATTTATTTTACTAACATGGGTCTTGAATTTAATATTTTTAAGAGCAAATATGATAGCGTGTGTCTAAAGATGAGACACTTTTTTTCTTGGAAGGTCAAGACATAGGGTCAGACATCACATGAATGCATACCAAGGATATTTTAAAATCATCCTTATTTATACTAACACATAACCAAAAATACATTTACCTTCCTTCACTCTTCAACAGAAAGGAAATTCTCAACCAAAAAAATCTGGGGTGTTGTAATCATCATTTTGGACTATGAAAACAGAACCCAACAGCTATAGAAACCATAAGTCAAATATAATATAAAATGAACCAACACAGCACCTCTTTGTAAACTCCTTTTTAAGTATATTAGCTATCTAAGTTGTCCCAAAAGTTGTTCTAATTTGTACCATGTAGTGGTTTTTGTTTTAAGAAATTAAACCAGAACAAAGCAACTCTTTGTCCTTTTTGGTTTTTTTACAGTTCTTTTTTTACATGTACTGTATATACAACTTTTAAAATAGCTGCACAATTTTCTCTCTGTTAGAGAAGTGCAGTCCAGGCAGACCATGCTTCTCAGTGTATTAAAAATATTAAATAAGCGGGCTGAAAGGGGACTGGGGAGTTGGGAATGTGAGGGAGTGGAGAACAGGCAGTTGTAAAATGGGATCAGTCTCTCTTCACAATACACTACTTCCAAATCTCAAAGTTATCTCCTTCTCTTATCCCTGTCACATTACCTCAGAAATATCTCCGTAAACAACTGAGATCACACATTGCTAGCTTTGAGATGAAATCTGTTGCAACATGCACATATCAACTGCCCACTCAACCAACTGCAACCCTGAGGATTTTTCTGGACTGGTTGAAAGAGGAAACATAAAGACAATCCCTGCTGTAGAGTTGCTTCTCCAGTTTACATTCCATGTGTTTCCCAGGATGTTTCTTGGACAAGCACGCATGGCATTGTCATCTCATGATTCCACTCTCCACAAGCAGATTTCTCCTCCATTCCTGGTTCCCAACTAAGCCACCGTCATCCATCCAATGGTTTCCCCAGATAAACCAAAGTCACCTCCGTGTTGCCATACACAGCAGACACTGCTGGGTATAAGCAGACCTTTGGCAGTCCTCTAAAGGCAACCCCTAGGAACTCATAGCCACGTTCAAAAGCTAAAGTCTTATCTTCCATGTCTAGGATGACTCGAATCCTTTCTCCTATCTGCAAACAAAAAGAAAAAAGAAAAATTAGAAGAAAAGCCAGAAGGGGCTAACTAGAAGACTATGAAACAGAATCTTGGAAGTTGACAACAAAACTAAGGATATGAATATATGAATAATCTAAGGAACTAGAAGTTTCTTAAATTAAGCTAAAGAGTATTTTGTTTCTAATTAGGGTATGTGTGTTGTGTGTGTGCACGCACATGAATATATATTAAAAATATATTTATTATATTAAAAATTAGGAAACTACAAAATTTCTTAAAAACATGTACATAATGGACAGACATAACATATACATATAATAAACACACAGAATCAATTCTTTCATTATGACTAATAATAATAAATGACATCTAAACATTTTTAAAATTTGCAAAGCACTTTACTTCCTTGGAGTTCCATAAGTCGGTATGGTAGGTATAAGTATTATATTGCCCCCACTTTACAAATGAGAGAAACTGAAAAATTGATTTGCCCATGGTCGGACAGCCAGTCAGAGGTGGGATCTGAACCCAGGTGCTCCTGACTCCATGTTGAACATTCTATACACTACACATTTCCTCTATGATGGAGAGGCAACCATGTCCTTGCCAAGGCCAAATCCTCTTCTTGTAAACTTAATCCCCATTCCTTCAACCATTCCCTCTCTCTTTTATCATTCTTTCTCTACAGGCTTCTTCCACTTTACAAAAACCCCTCCTTCATTTGATGCTGAAATCCCTTCAAGCCATTGTCCCACATCTCTTCCCCCCATCAGAGCTAAACAAGTCTATGTATATTCATTGGCTCCATTTTCTCACCTGTCTCTCTCACTTCTTAAGCCTTTGCACAGCCTGGCTTCCAACCCTACCACTCAGTCAAAATTGTTCTCTCCAAGGTTAATGAAGATCTCAACTACTAAATCCTATAGTTTCTCAATCTTCATATCCCTTGAGACAGCTCTTGCAACTTCTGACACTGTCAACTATCCCTAAAAACTCTTTCCTTGGTGTCTGTGACACTGCTCAGTCCCTCCCATTATCCTCAGGCATTATCCATTTCCCACCTAAGGCTTTGTTTGTCCTGGGCCCTTTTTTCTCCTCTCTCTATATTCTCTTCCTTAGTGGTCTCATCAGCTCCCATGAGTTCAATTATATTTTTTATCCGGAAGAATTCCAATCTATATATCCTGACTTCATCTCTTCCTGACATCAAGTCCCAAATTACCAACTGTTTGCTGAATAACTCAATCTGGGTGTTTCATCAAAACACCCAGAATTTTTTTATTCAAGATTAAGAGTTTCTTTATCATTTACTTTTGTTATAAATTAATGTACTGACTGAGGCAGAACTGAATGATGTGCCCAGTTCAGCCACTACATTCCATATATTCTCTATTTGAAGGGATATTTTCCTGGGAAGCAACTACTGGAATATATGACAATTTGGCAAAAATTGAAAACTAAAAATGAAGAGATTTTAAAAATTACCTCTCAACACCAATGAATTTACAGCTTTTGTTACTATGAAAAGGGTAAAGCCGGCTATAACAACAGAAAGTATTTAAAAATCTATTTGGCATAAAGCAACAGCAATGCTTATTAAATTACTCACGAAATACAATATAACCAAGTATTTTCTCACTTCAAAAATTAATAGAAGAAAAAAAGACAAAGAATAATCAAAGAAACTCTAATGTTGGTTATCAAGCCAGTAATCCAACAAGGGTGTTGCATCAATTTTTCCCACCTATACTAGATTCTACAGGGGATGTAAATGGTAGTCAAGCACCTGTTTTTGTTAATAGAAAAAGCAAATGGGAGTCCAGAGTCACATAATCTGAGGATCACCAGCTTAGGATTTAAGACTATAATAAAAATATCACAAAGCTTGCAGTCTACCCGGACCCTTTCTTAGAGAAATATAGAAGTCTTCAGAATACTGGGTGAACCCAGAGAAGGATATCAAGCAGTAGCAATGATATTTTTAATAAGAAAAAGAGAACAATTTGAAAACATGTTGGAAAAGATAGCAACCAAAGACAAGATAGAATGATTAAAGGTTATGTATATATTCCCAGATAGCAGCTCCATATTATCTAAGAGGACAGAGAGATGACTCCTTTTTCAGAAACCATCTCTGAAGGAGTTCAGAAATTCTCTTTGCTAGTAGAAATTATCAGAAAGCTCTTTCACTATATTCTTCAAGGAAGGCAGACAGATGTCACAGAAAGAGCACTAAATCTGGAAGCAGAGAATTTGGGCTTAAATCCCAGTTCTTAATAGACTAACTTTGTAATGTTATCTAAATTATCTCATCTCTCTGGGACTGGTTCCTTTTGTGCTAAATGAGGGAACTCGGACTTGATGATCCCTAAAATCACTTTTAGGTGCAGATCCTATGTGAATTAAGTTGCTAACCTATAACAAATCTTTAGGGAATATTAGGATTCAATAATGAAGTAAAAAGGAGATATGATCACCTTAAGGATATGCTAGGCCCACAGCTTTTGTCATCCACAACTTTTCTTGTGTGATTCCAGGGTGTGCCAATAGCAGCAAGGCCCAGTTTCTCACCTGATATTTTGGTGCGTTATTGCACTGTGGAAAACTGCCATTGACTTCCCCGTTATGTAGTAGGTTATTGTCCACTAGGTTCCAGCCCCAGCTCTGGTCGTCACTGCCCAGCAATGCCACATAACCCTGACACTGCATTGGGGCCCGTTTTGTGGCAATTCCAATCACAGCTACAGTGCCCAGGGGGCCTTCCCACCAGACCTCCCAAGCATGACGGCCCTCACTGAAACCAATCTTGGTCCTTGCACCATCAGTGCTCTGGGCGATGGGATTCCGATGTAAAGTAAATCCATTCTTCTTAATGTAGACATTTCTGGAACAGTCATTGGTGCTAAAGGCATGTTGGAAGGCACGTACCTAAAAATGGCAAGACAGAAGTCCAAAAAAATAGAAAATTAGCACTCCTATATATTAAAAATCACCTGAACCTCAAGTTCTATATATGCCTATACATATTAAATTTAAAATGAGAATAAAAAAAAAAAGCTAAAGTTTCGACGTAAGCAACAACAACAAAAAAAGCACTAAACTGTATCTTAAAAATTCAGCTGCAATGTTTTCAGCATTATTTAAACAAAATTCCCAAGCAGTAAGCAAATCACACTGCTGGCTCATACTGAACCAACTAAAAGTCTTATTAATTGTTTTTAAACCAGGTTTCCTCATCCTATAGTTCTGTGAATAACATTCTGAATATAAGTACAAGCTATTATATTATCTCTTTTAAATATTATCTTATTAACCACCACCAGTCTAAATATTTTAAAAACTCCAATTTTGTCATCAATGTGCTACCTATGCCTCCCAGTTTTATCATTGCTGCAAATTTAATAAACATCCCTTCCCCTATCACTGACAAAAATATTCAACCACAGGAATATTGAAGGAGTATTGTATTTCTGAGGATCACCAGCTTAGGATTTAAGACTATAATAAAAAAAAGCTTGCCGTCTATGTAGGATATGGTCCTACAGTAGGCCATTAAATACCTCACTCCACATTAACAACAATACTTAAGATGTACTGATTAATTAGCTGTCCACCTATCAAAATTATCATGCATCTATACTATCACATTTTCCCATCTTTTACATAAGAAAAAGACCAACAAGAAAAACTATCAAATGCCTTGCTAAAATCAAGATATCCAATGTCTCTAGAACTCTCCGAGGTGCCTTTCAAAAAGAAGCTAATAAAGTTCAGTTTAGCTTGATCTGTTTTTAGTAAATCCATGCTGGTTCCTATTGATCTTTACAAAGAAAAGAAAGCTCAAAAATCACTGGACTAAAAAATTCTACAAAGATGCAGAATATGCACATCAAACTTATCAAACTCTAGTTTCTCGATTTTTTTTTCGTCTTTTTTGAAAACAGATACATTTACCCAACTTTAGTCCCTCTTCCATGATCCATGATTCTCAAATGTTATTAATAATATTACAACTACCTATGCAAGTTTTTTAGCAACTGCAGGAATGTAATTTGCCTGAGCCTAAAGATGAAGTGATTTAAAGAACACAGTTCTTTCTCTCAATACTGCCTTACCTATTTGGGGCTTTAATTCCCTTTATGAATGCTTATTCTGTCTTTTCTATCCAAATATCAATCTTTTTGAAGAAAATGGAAGCAAATATAAGTTGAGTAGTTAAACTTTATATCATCTGTTAAAAAATAATATCTTTCCCCAAGTAGTGAGACTATACCAGGTTCTCTCTTTGTCATTGTTTCGTGTTTCATTTTCAAGTTATACCCTAGAGCTCAGTAATGTCTACTGTATCAAAGCTAGAAAATTTAGGTTAACTAATATTCAACACCTTCTACCATTCCATCTCATTTTCTATTACTACTGCAGAGATCCTCAACTTCAGCCCAATCAACTGGCTTCTAATCCTTCATATGTGACTTGTTCCCACTGTCAGGACTTCTTAAAACCTCAATAGACATGTTACCTTTCTCTTGGCTACACTGTTGCTGACAAGAATTATAATATTTTTAGACAAAATAGACGTTACAGTAGCTCTAAAATTTTTGATAAAATTTTAATAACCACAAACTCAGCAATACTGCCATGGGTCTGTTACCTTTTTGCCTGATATTACTCACACAATGAGCCATAATCAGACATCTTATGAACTAATCCATCCTCCAGATAGGTAGCATCTAAATGCAATCATTAGAACTTATAAAATAAACCTCAAAGTCAGACTGCTAATGATATGCCAGGTCAGTCGCACTTACCATTTTACCTCAAAAGGAAAGATACTTTAAAAAAAAAAAAAAAGGAACCACTTTGCATAAGCTGTAACCACTTATCTTCCTTTAGTAAATTCTACTTTTTGGTTTCTGGCTGGTTTTTTTTTTTAATGTGCAAGTCAATCTACACTTAGAACAGGATGCCAAAATATTTAAATGAACAGGCCTGTAGGTGGCACCTACTGATATGGTTAATCATCATTTTTTACCTAAAAGAGTATGCCATCTGCCTGCCACTATCTTACCACTTCTGTGTTTTACTAGATACGATATAGATTAAATAACCTCTATCTGTTTCAGTAAGCATTTTTTCCCCAGGGAGTCTGTATCAGTGTATCTCTTCCAAAACACACATTTCATAAACATGTTTTCACTGAAAAAAATGTTCAGCCATGACACAGCAGCATGGTATAGTGGAAAGTCTAGGTTAAGAATCCAGTTTTCATGCCTGTGTGACCTTAGGGAAGTCATTTTACCTCATTAAGCCCAAATTCCTCATCTAATAAAATCTCGGAGATTGGACGAACATTGCCTCTAACATTCTTTCCAGTTCAAAATCTATGGCCCTAGGTTTCCAACTAGCATATCAGAACAAAAAAGTTAAAATTATGGGAGGAAATATCCAAAATATTTTCATTCCTTCTCTAAGTGACTTCAAAGATCACCAATAGAAAGATAATCTTTAAATACTTTTTCCCATTTCCAAAATGAAAAGTAATTTATTGAAAGCTTTCTCATATTGAAACTCCTAAGATCATTAATAACTTCCTTTTTGTCAAATCCAAGGGCCTTAATTTTTACATTAATAAATGCTTTGTTGGTCTTTGCTGCATTTGACATTGCTAATCATTTGTTCTATGCCATCAGTCTCCTAACTCTTCCATTTCTTCTCTGGTTCCTTCTTCCTCTTCTGCTCTTAACTCCCTATTTACGAGAGATCACCAATCTTGGTCCTTGATCATCTGCTTTTCTCTTTTACTTTCTCCCTTCATTTATCTACTTTAATTTGATGTCTTATCACCTCAAATTCCACACACCACTGACCAAATTCTTTTTCTTCCCTGAAAACAGCTCCTCCTGCCAAAGTATCTCTCTCAATGTTAATGGTTCCAGCTTATTATATGTAGTATCTAGGCACAAAATCTTGGTATCATCTTTAACTCCTTCTACTTCATGCTCCATATCCAAAGTACCAAGTCCAGTTGTTGTTCTTGTTGTTGCTGCTGTTCAACTGTGTCTGACTCTTCATGATCCCATTTGAGGTTTCCTGGCAAAGATATTGGAATGGTTTGCCAATACCATTGACAACAACAACAAAAAAATTAAAAGGGGCCGCTAGGCGCTACAGTGAACAGAGCACTGGCCCTGGAATCAGGAGGCCCTGAGTTAAAATCCAGTTCAGAATCTAGCCTCAGACACTTAACACTTCTAGCTGTGTGACCTTGGGCAAGTCACTTAATCCCAATTGCCCTGCCCTCCCCCCTCCAAAAAGACAAAAAAAAAATTTTTAAGCAAACAAACAAAAAACAAACTAAAAGTGGAGAATGAACCTTAGAGGAAAAACTAATGTAATCTACTTGTTGTTTTTTTTTAAGGGAGAGTCAAAAAAAGTGAAGTGACATGCCTAGGGTCATAAAATTAGTTATAGGTAGATCCAAGACTAAAACTCAGTGTTCTTTCCACTATATTATTATCTTCCTCTTGTATCCATGCTATATGCCTTCTATGCTTAGTAATAAGGATACTACTTCACTACATGCCAGGTCACCACAACAGACTCTTATAGCTAGTTTCCCTGATTACTGGCTCTTCCTAACTCCTGCTAGACCAAACTACCTTTGCCACTACTTTCTTCATATCACTTCCCCACTCAAAAACCCTCTGGAGTTGCCTATTCTTCCTGTATCAGATTTAAATGTCTTTGTCTAGCTGTCAGTGTCCCCTATAATCCGTCTCCATATTTACTTAATGTTCTTTTGGGGGCAACCAGGTGGCACAGTGAAAAGACTACCTGGCCTAGAGTCAGGAAGATCTGAGTTTAAACCCTTACTAGCTGTGCAACCCCTGGGCAAATCACTTACTCTGTTTGCCCCAGTTTCCTCAAATGTAAAATGGGCATAATAATAGCATCTACCTCTCAGGGTAGTTAGAGGATCAAATGTGACCATTGTAAAGCTCTTGGCACACTGACTGACACACAGGAGGTACTACAGAAATGTTAGTGTTGCTAGTATTTACCTCCCAAATACACCTATGCAGTTTAGTCACACAAGGTCTCATGCTTGTTCTAGGTAAGTTACATGCACAAAGGCACGTGGGCACCTTCCCCGATCTGTCTTCTGCCTGGAATGCCCTCCTTTCTATCTTCATAGTTCTTCAAAAAAGCAGTTACATCTCCACAAAGATCAACTATTCCTGCCTTAGTTCCTTCTCTTCTTCTTGCATGTCCTTTAGATTCTAAGCTCCTGAAGAAAGCACAGAATTCCTCATTTTCACTGTTGTATATTGCATTGTACACAAAAGACAGTCAACAATTGTTGAATGATTAAGTGACTAACAATGTATTTTCTTAATCTCTTTCAGTCTTACAACTACTAAAGAGAAAGGTTTTAACTAGAAAAAGTGTAATTCTATTTCTGTGCCAAAACACTACAGCTATCTGAAGAAAGGTTCCCATAGTAGTGGGCCTACTAGACTAACATAAAGATTGATCCTAAAAACTGAATAGAGTATGACAAACTAATGATGTATTTGTTAAATATTCAAAGATTAGTGATATTTGATGATATCATAAATGCCAGATACCCTAAATATGAATTGTACACATCTACTTATTTTAATATAAAAAAGCAAAAACAATGAAATTAGGTGATTATAATCAGATGTTTGGCTGAAACTGATTCAGCAAAACTTGGTCAGATGTAGAAGCTAAATTTTTAAAAGACTACTTCCAAACATTTTTCCTGAATTCAAGAACTTTTCAGTGTCATGCCAACAAACACTTTAATTTTTTACTAATACAAAGTCTATAACACCTAAGGTACAGTCAACATAAACTCAGAAGAAGTCACATTTAAAGTACATAGAAACTATGCTTGAGTTACTGGGGAAAACAGCAAATAATGATGTGGATTTGGGGTATCATTTAGATCTTGGGTAAAGACAGTGTATCTTCACTGAATTGTTTACTAACTTATTATAGGGAAGTTGTGATTCAGAAGATGTTTTACAGCTCCTGCACATAAAGATATTTTAGCTTTCTATCCAGGTCCCAGTGACATAACTTTGACATTTATGAAAACAAGTCCTAGCCCTTGTCCTTTTTTCATACATGTCTTTTGATGCAAACTGGGCATCTATTCTTGGCTCCAACTGAACCCATTCCTAGCTCCTCCCAATTGTTTACATTGTACTGGGAATATTTCCTAGGTGGCCTCACCACACACAACCATCACTTGAGAATTGTTATTTCCCTCTATGACTAAGATGTACAGGCAAGATCCTTGGACAAACAGAGGATGTGAAGCAGGCATGAGGAAAAAAAAGAGAAATGAACAGCTACAACTATAAAAGTGGAGTTCAAAAGAAGAGAGCTTAAGAGGGCTGAAAAAATGCCTCCGGGTGGGGCTTGACAGGGTGCCTACCCCTTGAAAGTTTGGAAGATGCTTGGCCATATCTGCATTCGGGAGCCTAATGCATAACAAAATCTTAGGCAATAAAGGCTTATATTTGTGACAAGGAGACTGGAGAACCAAGCTTTGGGGAGTTCGGACAGTGATTGCAAGTGGGAGAATAAGGGATGGGGGGGGG
>CM053596.1:233208385-233230793 GCA_028646575.1 Pseudocheirus occidentalis | reverse complement strand
ACATTTGAACTCAGATCTTCCTGACTCCAGGGCAGTGCTTTATTCACTGGGCCACTGCTATCTCCCCTGCTTAACTGTGTGGTTGGCACAAAGTAAGTGCTTAGTAGGAGTTTACAGAATTGAATGATGTTTTCCAGCCTTTAGATTGTCAGCTCCCTGAGGGCAGTGACTCTTTTTGCAGCCTTTTTTTATCCTCTGCACTTAACACAGTACTACCTAGCACCTAGTAAGTGCTTAATAAATGTTCGTTGAATGAATTACAGAGACAAAATTAGTAATGCTATTAAACTGAAAAGTACATAATGCCTGGTTTTGGGAGACAGCCAGCTTGTTAAATTGATCAGCACGTCCCTGCTTACCTATGTACATGCTGTAAAGTCTTTTAGGGACTAGGGACTTTATTGTTTTTATCTATCCAACAAATTTAGCATAGTGCCTTTCATTTGATGAGTGCTTAACCATTTTCAAAAGTTGAGTAATTCGTCATCCAGACTTTGACAGTGAAAACATTTAAAGATTAAAACAATATATGGAAGCAGTGGTGAAGATAAAATTTAACTTTCCAGTAAAAGATGTCAGTGGGGCAAACTCTCTGCACCCTCTGTGAAGACTCCTCAGAAGGAGAAGGGAGAGAAACTATCTAGAAACCAGAGATAGACTTTTGTTAAGACTGGACAGGCCTGAATCCTGGGTTTACACAACCTAGGACCCTTCGCCCCTTCCCTTGTCATCAGCATTGGGCCCCTTTCAGGAGTTTTAGACCTCCACTCTTGTACACACACCTTTAAAAGCATTAGACCCTTTCCCAGAAGTTTCTGACCTCCACCTTTGTGACCTTTTCCCCTCCCTTGCTTTGGCATTTACCATGTAAGGCCATGGATGATACCTTGGCTTCCTGTCCCACCTCCCCACCAATAGGAGGTAGTGGTGGGCTTCTTTGTTATCTGCCATCAGGTTGGATTTTTGTGCCAAGACTGAGAGCCTGCCTCATAGACAATGGGAGAAGGGACAGCTAGGGAGAGGGGGCTTGACTGTGTTAGGGTATAAATTCTTGTTCTGTCTTTTGAAACAGGCCTCTTCTCCTTGATCCCCTCCATGGAGAAGACTGCTCTCTTTCCTGGGGGAAAAGGAGGGGGGGGGGGGGAAGAGAATGAAATTTCCTCTTCCTTCCTCAAGATACCTCTGACTTTTGATTTTTCTTGGGTAAGGGGTTTTTGGGGTCCTCATACCCCACACAGCTGCCATGGATACCATGGAAACTAGGTAGCACAGCACTTAGGTATAATAGGCTGCCCTGGGCTTGGAGTCAGGAAGAACCGAGTTCATATCCTACCTGAGATACTTTCTATGTCACTCTGGACAAGGCTCTTAACCTTTTTAGGTGTCAGTTTCCCCATCTGTAAAACAGATAATAACAGCATCTGCCTCAGAAGGTTGTTGTGAGTAAGTGAAACTTTTGGCCGATCTCAAAGCACTATGTGAATGCTAAGTTACTGTTTTTACATTGTAAGTAGAAAAGGCTTGGGTAGGAAAGGATTTCAGAAGGGTCACAAATTCCTTCGGTAACACCACCCTCAAGTCAATTAAGTGAGTGTGAGATAACTGACAGGGGCCTCAAACCTTGTGGTGAGTTGGGGAGATTTCTAGCTCAAGCATGTGAAGACTTTTCCCCAGTGGAAGGAGCAGATGAGCACAATGTGTTCCAATGGGCAGGAAGGCCACTGTAGACTCTGTGGAATAGAGTCAGATATGGAAAATGCAAAGGTCATCCACTGCATCCTGGCCAGTCATCTTGACTTTTGTTTTGCCATTGGACTTTGAGAAGCAACCTGTGTTTGCTCTACCCAAAGGAATGTAAATTTTGATCACTGAAACATTGAAAGTTATCTTAGGGTTTACAGGCTAGATTTCTTTCCTAAAGACCATACCTTAAACCCAAATCACTGGCTCTCTGTGTTTAGCCAATAGGTTCCAGGCCAAGCCCTACTTGGTCATTGTTTGGACCCTAATTGGCTCAGAGTGAATATAAATTTCAGTTGTTTATATTTTGGCCTGAAACCCTGGGGTTTCCCCTTCCAGATTGAATTTTTTTTTTTTTGACTAGGTAAAAAAGGTCATTCTCTGCCTCATTTCTTACCTAGCCTTAATCACTGACAGGGTGTTTCCACAGACCTGCTAAAGACCTTAGTTTAAAAAGGCCAAGGTCTCCCACTGCATCCTGGGCCATCTCTAGTCATACTGATCTACATCTTGCCACTGGACCCAGATGACTCCAGGAGAGAAAGTGAGACTGGTGACTTTGCATGGTCCTCTCTCACTTAAATCCAATTCACTTGCATGTCATGGTATCACCTCCCTGACAGTCATCGTTCTCCTTGAGAACCAAGGACAAACAACAACAACAACAACAACAAGGGTTGTATTCGACCTTTGTGATATATTGTTGTAATATCCTTACTAGTATTTTATTTAAAATTTTTGCATCAATATTCATTAGGGAAATTCATGAATAGTTTTCTTTATTTCAGCTGTCTCAGGGTTAGGTATGAAGACCATATTTTGTCATAGAAAGAATTTGTTATGAGTCCTTTACCTTTTCCCCAAGTAGTTTATGTAGTATTGGAATTGATTTTTCTTTAAATGTTTGATAGAAATAGTAATTTCATCTTGTCCTTTTATTTTTTTCCCTTTGGGAATTTACTTAGGGTTTGTTCAATTTCCTTCTCTAAAACTGGATTATTTACACATTTTATTTCCTGTTCTATTCTTGGAAATTTATATTTTTTTGGTAAAAATTCATGCATCTCATTGTCAGTTTTATGAACATATAGCTGGGCAAAATAGCTCCTAATGTTTTTATTTCTTCTTCATTGGCTATGAATTCTTTTACATTTTTGGAAATGATCATTTTGTTTTCTTTGTTAAAAATTAAATTAGGAAATGGCCTGTTTATTTTATTTACTTTTCTAGAAAGCCAACTTCTAGTTTTATTTATTAGTTCAATGATTATTTTGTTTTGTTTTGACTTCCAGTTTTATTAATCTATCCTTCAATTTTCAGAATTTCTGTTTTGGTCTTTAGTTGGGTTTTTTAATTTGCTGTTTTTCTAGTTTATTAAGTTGCATGCCCAGTTCATTGATGTATCCCTTTTTTATTGATGTTAATACTTAGAGATAAATATTTTCCAGCAAATACTACTTTGTCTTCATCCCACAAATTTTGGTATTTTGTCTCATTGTTGTCATTACCTTTTGCGTAATTATTATCTCAGTGATTTCTTCTTTTATCTACCCATTCTTTAGGAGTAAGTTATTTAGTTTCCAATTAATTTTTTAGCCCATGCTTCAAAGGCCCTTTATAGAATATAATTTTTATTGAATTATGGTCTGAAAAGGGTGCACTTAATATTTCTGTTTTTCTGTATTTGTTTATGAGGTTCTTATTCCCTAATACATGATCACTTTTTGTGAAGGGGCCGCATAAAACTGAGAAATACTCTTTTCTATTGTCATATCAAACTTTTGAAAAATTATTTATCTCTTTAACTTCTTTCTTGTATATCTTGTGGTGAGATTACTCTAGGCCTGAGAGGAGTAAATTGAGGTCCCCCACTATTATAGTTTTACTCAAACTAGAACCCATTTGCTTTTTCTTTATTTAGATGCTATACCATTTGATACATATATGTTCAGTACTGATATTAATTCATATAGTAATATAGTATGTTTTAGCAAAATGTAGCTTCCCTGTTCAACCCTTTTAATTATATCTATTTTTGTTGGTTTTTTTTTTTTTTTTTGGTCTGAGATGTTTGCTATCCCTGTCCTTTTTCCTTCAGCTGAAGTGTAACTGATTCTGATTCAGTCTTTTTTTTTTTTAACTTTATCTTTCTATTGAAGTGTGTTTCTTGTAAATAACATTGTTGGATTCTGGTTTCTAATCAGTTCTGCTATCCTTCTGTTTTATGGGTTAATTCATCTCATTTACATTCAGAGTTATGTTTGTTAAACTGTATGTGTCCTTCCATCCTATTCTTTTGTACTTTTCCTTCACTTTTTAACCTGACCCCTTCCTTCTTTAAAACTCTGTTTTGCTTCTGACAGTTGTCTACCCTAGTCTAACCTCTCTCTTTCACTTAACCCCTTTCCCTTCTACTTTTCTGTTGGGTAAGATGAATTTTTGTAACTAACTGTGTGTTTATGTGTATTCTTACTTCCATTAGCCAATTTAGATAAGAGTAAGGTTTGAGTGTCATTAGTTTTTCCCCTACTGTCCCTTCTGTTGTATAAACTCTTACTTGCTCACCCATTTATATGAGATTATTTCCCCCATTCTTCCTCTCTTTCCCCTTTCTCGAAGAGCATTTCACTACCCTACCCACTTTTTAGGTCATCTACACACAACAGAATCACCCCCAGGCTTTCTGTTTAATTAGATGCCCTCTAAGAACCCTGGTGATGATACATTTCTGAGGAATTAGATAAATCGTCTTCCCATATAAGAATCTAAACAGTTTAATCTTTTTTAGTCTCTTGTGATTTCTCACATTTTTTTTATGTTTCTTAAGTCCTGTGTTTGAATGTCAGCTTTTCTATGCAGCTCTTTTCTTTTTATCAGGATGCTTAAAAGTCCTCTGTTTCATTAGAGATCCATTTTCCCCCCTCAGTGTTGATGTGAAGGTTCTTAGTTGTAATCCTAGATCATTTGCCTTCTGGAATAACTTATTCCAAGTTCTCCACTTCTTTATAGTGTTTCCTGCTAAATCTTGTGTGATCCTGACAGTGATTCCTTAATATAGTAGTGAAATGATACTCAAATTATTTCTCCTTAACCTGTTTTCAGGTTATTTATTTTCCCCATGAGATATTTTATATTTTCTTCTATTTTTTCCCAGTTATTTGATTTTGTTTTATTGTTTCTTGATGTCTCATGGAGTCATTAGCTTCTATTTGACCAATACCAATTTTCAAGGAGTTATTTTCTTCAGTAAGATTTTCTATCTCTTTTATCCATCTGTTAATTCTCTTTTTGTAACTTTTCCAAATAGTTCTTTTTTTCTCATTTTTTCCTCTACTGTTCTCATTGGGTTTTTAAAATAATTTTTTTTTTTTGCTCTTTAAGAAAAATAACCCTAACTTTTCTAGGAATTCTTATTGGCTTGTGTCCAATTGGTATTTTTCTTTGGGGAGGCTTTCCTTTGTTTAAAGATGTTTTCAAGTCATTGTCTTCTTTTATGTTTCTGTCTTGAGCTTCCTTATCATTATTGTAGTATCATAGAAACTCTCGTTCTTTTTCCATTTAACCATTCTTCTGGTCTGCTTTTTGACTTTGTACTTTATGTTAGTACTGAGCTCTAAGTGCTTCTGGGGGTGGGAAAATATCTTGTCCTTTTACGTCCTTCTGGATGAGGGTGTATACATTTTTGATGCTCCCAAAGTGGTATGATCTGGGTTGAGGTCTGTTCATTGTCCTCCTAATCTTAGCTCTCTTAGTTTCTGATTTGGGTTTGGATCTGTTGGCTTGTGTGTGGCTGAGTTTCTGTAGACTGCCATTTGACTCTGTCACTTTTAGCCCACTGGGAGCTTTTACGGTTCAAAACAACTGAATTGCTGACTTCCCTTTGTCTAACTGTTTCTGTCCTCTGGAAAAATCTTTCCTCTTCATCATTAATCCAGATCCTACCCATCCTTCAAGGTTCTTTTGTTGAAACCTTCCCTAACTACTTTACCTCATGGTGATCTATCTCTCTTTCCTTCTTTAAATTCCTCTACCCCTGTGCTATGTCATTTTGGCATTTAACCATATGCATTTGCTACCTGTGATATCCTTTTTGCTGTAATGTTATTATAGTCATAGGTTTAAACTGGAGAGCAAGGTAGAACTGGACAAGAAATAGCTGACGTCCAAAGATACAGAGTCTGATAATGTAGTTGGTAGTTTAATGGACACTGGGACAGCTGTTCCCTTCTTTCCTCTCCAACCCTGGCTTGGTAGTAGTATCAACATCCTAAAGATTGATAACTGGTTATTTGGGAACTAGACTGGAATAATAGAAGGGAGGAAAAGATGATAAAGAATTATAGTTACTGTAATAAAGGAAAGTTGGAATGGAAGGAGGTGAGGACTATGAAAAAAGTGGGCTCTATAGTAATTGAAGGACATGTGAGCTAGGATTTTTGGAAGGGGGACAGAGGGGCTGGACAGGGTGGTGTTTGTGTGCATCACAGGAAACTAGGGCATAAGAGGCTGACCACTGTGGCCTGTGGGAGGTTCAGTAATATTGTAAGCCTGTAGCACTCCCTACTGTTGTGACTAAATTGTCACATAAACTAAATCATAGATGCATTTTTGGAAGTTTTCATTTTTATGTTATCCTGTGACCCCAACTCTCTACAAGAGGTGATAGAAGTAGGCTATAACTGAAATATAGATTCAAAAGCCAACAGTTATTTAGCTTGACTATTTATGTATTCATATCTGTATACATAACTCTTTATGTATTCATATCTGTAGCTCCAATTATACTATAAGCTTTGAAGATAAAGACTATGTGTTCTATGTACTTCTTTATATTTTCCATAGCACCTAGCATGATGCTATTGATATTGTAGACACTCAATTAATACTAAATGATGACTGGATGAAGAGCCCCTTTTGCAATGGGAAAAAATCCAGAGATTTAGAGAATTGCACTTATGAACATAAATATTTACAGTTTCTCATCATAGATATGAATTAGTTTTAGATGGGGAATGCCACCATTTTCAAGATTTCCCTTTGTTCTTTTTCATGCTTTTGCAGTTTTCTTATTCTCTATTACCTGAATTGCATGCAGCAAACTATTCTGCAAAACCTGGTTCTTCACCATATTGGTTATTATGGGGGTGGCATCACAGATGTACATCTGCCTCAGGTTAGCTGAACAGTATTCTGCTTTGCTACTATGTGCGATAAAGAAAGTACAGAAGGCTTTGACGTCTTCTTCCTGAAGTCCTAATTGCTCTAAAACTGTCTCCCATACAACTCTAATACGTTTGTTATTGTTTTTTCGCTTAAGAACAGCTGCTAAAGTGGGAAGCCCTCTTTCCAGGTCTGGAAGTTTCTTGAGTACCTGAGAGTGTAGGTAGAGAAGTATTTCAATGATGTAGCTGTAGAATATATTTAATTCCAAAGAAGTGAACCTGGAAAAAAGTTGGAAAAAGTTCTTGAGAAACAACTATTTTCTGCAGGTATGTGAGATTAATTTCTATTAAGATAGCTCATTTTAAAATGACAAACCTGACAAGTGAATGATATGTTGTTTTTTTTCTGAAAAAATGTAGTTAAGAAGCACCTATATTGTAATGAGTTGTTCCTTAGCCCTCATTGCATCTAGGAAAATGATTCTTTCATGGCCCATCATTGCAACAGCATTGAGAAATTCAGAATTGGATGGACATTAAGATAAAAATTTAAAAAAAACCCAACTCCTAAGCCATAAAAGTATGCTTTTTTCCCTCTTTTGCTTGATCTTACTTGATCTCCAGAACTGCTGTCCACATCTCATCTTGGACTGCCTGGCTTTCCAAAGTCTTTCTGTGAAATTGAAACTTTTGAGTCAGATTTTCCATGGCAGAATCCAGTTCTTCAAATTGTGTCTCTAAAGTCTGAAGTTTCTTCTCTACCCTAAAGAATGGGGAAAGCAAGCTTTAGTCAAATGTAGTAGTGTAACTGATTAGAGAAATGCAAATCAAGACAATTCTGAGGTACCACATTCACCTATCAGATTGGCTAACATGACAAAACAGGAAAATGATAAATGTTGGAGAAGTGGGAAAATTAGAATACTAACGCATTGTTGGTGGAGTTGTGAACTGATCCAACCATTCTAGAGAGCAATTTGGAACTATGACCAAAGGGCTATAAAACTGTATACCCTTCCTCCCCCCCCCCCCCCGGCATTCCCAGAGGTGGCTAGGTGGTGCAGTGAATAGAGCACTGGCTCTGGAGTCAGGAGGACCTGAGTTCAAATTTGGCCTCAGACACTTAACACTTACTAGCTGTGTGACCTTGGGCAAGTCACTTAACACCAATTGCCCTACCTTACCCCTTCCAAAAAACAAAAAGAAACCCAAACAACTTCATGCCCTTTGACCCAGCAATACCAGTTCTAGGTCTGTATCCCAAAGGGATTATAAAAATTGGAAAAGGACCCACATGTACAAAAATATTTATAGCAGCTCTTTTTTGTAGTGGCCAAGAATTAGAAATTGAAGACATTGCCCATCCATTGAGGAATGACTGAACAAGTCGTAGTCTATGAATGTAATGGAGTACTATTGTACTGTAAGAAATGATGAGCAGTGTATTTCAGAAAAACCTGGAAAGACTTATATAAACTGATGCTGAGTGAAGTGAGCAAACCAGGAGAGCATTATACACAGTAATAGCCACATTGTGTGATAACTAACTTTCATAGAGTTGGCTCTTCTCAGCAATGCAAGGATCTAAGATGTCTCCAAAATGCTAATGATGGAAAATGCTATCTACATCCAGAGAAAGCACTATGGCATCTGAATGAAGATGGAAGCAGACTCTCTGCTCTTTTTTTCTTTTCTTGTTTTGTTTCTCCTTTCTTGTGATTCCTCCTATTGGTTCTAATACTGCTTTACAACATTACTGATGTGAAAATGTTTAATATGAATGTATATGGAGAGCCTATGGGGAGGGGACAGGGGAAAGACGGGGAGAAAACAGAAAACTCAAAAGCTTATGGAAACAAATGCTGAAAACTAAAATCAATTTTTTTTAAAAAAGAGAAAAAAAGTGTGGTAGTGTACATTTATCTTCCCAAATACCAGGGAGGAAGAAGCTGGGTGATCTTTTGAGCTCATAAATTCCAAGCTACAGTGGATGATGCCTACCTAATGTAACAATAATCAATTTAGCAGATACTTAGCATTGAAGGGACAATTCATGCCCCTATAGTAAGTAAGTTTATTTTGTCCCTAATATGACCCATAAAGTAAGTAAGTTTAGTTTGTTCCTAATATGAACTATCAAGGACATGTGTTGTGTAGTTTGGCTGCTGTTTATCATGTCCCAGGAACTAGCCATTCTTGAAATGGAAGCATGCTTGGAAGAACTGGCTATTCCCTCACGCCTGCCATTAATCAACTTATATTTTGCAGCAGTACGCAGCCCTTTCCTTGGTAATAGGAACACCTCTTGGCTAACTGGCTGCATAGAAGGCCAGACACCAAACTCCTTGGCACAGAGCTGCCTTTGTTCAGCGGACATATAATTCCACATAGCTCCTTACCCATTTTAGAATCTCATCCTCAAAGGAGACATCCTGCCTGGAACGCTCCCGGGCGGAACCCTGATGGCTGTACTTGGGATTCCGCAGCCTGTGTGGTCAGGTGTTGGTGCTTCTCCACCTGGTGATGTTTTCTTTTTCTTTCTCGGCTTACCTTATAATTATTCTATGTATATAATTAAAATAGATATTGTTTCCTAATTGTACAGTGTGTCATTTGTGGGAACGAACCAAAAAATTTTACTCAAGACAAGCACTTAGTAACTTAGGGCTAAGTATGGAAGGTGTGAACTCTGTCCCCTGTTGAGAGGGAATGAACTCCCCAGTTCCTGACATGGCAGGAGAAGATTGGCTGAGACAGGAGGCCAGTGTATGTCTATAAGAAAAGTTCTAGAGACAGAGAGACAGAATTGGGAATGTTCCTCCTGGTGGAGGAAGAATCGTGGAGACTGGCACCAGGAGAAAGAGAGGGAGAGGGAGAGGGAAAGAGAGAGAGAGACAGAGAGAAAGACAGACAGACAGACAGACAGACAGACAGAGAGTTTCTCTCCCAGCATCTGGAAGCTGACTAAGAACTGAGTTGGAGTTTTTCTTGAGACCAGAATTTGGTGAAGGCCGAAGTGGCTATTGCTGCCTAGAAGGCCAGTGTTGCTGCTGCCTCCTGGAAGGCTGAGTTTTCTATTGGGTCCTAGGGCCAGCTGAAATGCTGGAGGACTGAAGAAGCATGACCAGGATAAGACTTTGTTTGTGGCCTGGCTGATCCTTGAGTTCCTAGCAACAGAAGTGGTGAAGGGTTTCAGCTGTGCTGGACCCTGTGAACTTCAGTGTGTGCCAGGGACTGCCCTGAGGACTGGACAAGGACCTGGGAGCTGTCTACCTCAGAGGACTGGATTCAGGAGCAGGCAACTTCAAAGTCCTTGTCCAGTCAGTCTCCACGATTCTTCCTCCACCAGGAGCCACCAGGAGGGACATTCCCAATTCTGTCTCTCTGTCTCTACAACTCTTCTTATATACACACACTGGCCTCCTGTCTCAGCCAATCCTCTCCTGCCACATCAGGAAGGGGGAGTTCACACCCTCTCAACAGGGGACAGAGCTCACACCTTAAATACTTAGCCCTAAGTTACTAAGTACTAAGTATCTGCTAATTTGATTACTGTTATACCTGGTTAGACACAAATATGGTAAGGAGAAGGGGAAATAGTCCAGGTTGCCTAAGGAAGAAGAAACCAGCCCCTGTAAAAAAATGGAACAAGTCAGACAAAGGCCCTATGATAGTCAGTAGTTGGATCAGGCCATGAATAGCCCCTGCACTTCCAGCCTGGGTTAGGTGGGGAAACCCCATAGAAGGAAAGGAAGGAGAGAAGGGAAAAAGAAAGAAAGAAAATTAAGCTTTACTTTAGATTGCAGGGCAAAATTGCTTGAGCTCTTAACACTGAAAAAGAGCCTGACTGCTTTGACAGTGACTAATTTAAAATTTCATCAGTAATTATTAGAAATCTTCAAAACCAGCTCTCCCAGGTAGTGGAAAAAGGAGAAGCAGAATATCCCAGCTCTCTCACAATTACTCCAGTGAGAGTGAAAAAAGAACACCAGACCAGAGGAATAATCATGAAATCCAAATTGAAACTATAGCCCATCTCTGCACAAGGAAATTGTCACAAGCTTTTTAACAATGAGTTAAGGGCCCAGCCAGAAACAGCCAAAGGCAAGAATTTAGCTCACAGGAATTCCAGCTTGAAACCTGGAGACAAAATAGGAGTATCTGCAACTTTTTACAGGGGCAAAGAGTCAATAGTCCATATAAGGGACTAGCCAAGGACTACCTGTGCCGCTCTGGCCCCAAACTAAGGCCCAGAATCTTGCAGGATGTGGCCTATTATTGGGATGTGTCTTGGATCAAACTATCCTGGCACAGACGGCACTGCAAAGACTACCTTGGCATAGCATGCTGGCCAGATAATACTTCTGAGGTCCTCAAAGAATATAGTGTCCATTACCCAGACTCCAGACAGATCAGGAGCCCATTTATTCCTCTCAGAAATGCACAGAACTTGACTCTGACAAATAGTCCCAATTGTCAAAGAAAAAAAGTGTTCATAGTATGCATTTTAGGCACAAGTCTGCCAGATACAATTTTTACTAATTCAGTATTTTTCTCCATCTAAGCATTTCTAACTTAGAGAGAGAAATGCCCAACCTGGCATAGTTCTCCCATACTTAGGTATCTTTCTTAAGACAATTTGTAGTAATAATTACAAGAATCTTGAACAAGAAAAGGGTTACAATATGTTAAAATAGAGTTTGGAGTTAAATATGTTTTAATGCAATTCAGGGAATAAGGCTGGAAAGTGAGTAAAAACAAGAGAATAATGATGATAAAGATTATTCTTTTTTTTTTTTTTGAGGGAAGAGGGTAGGGCAATTGGGGTTAAGTGACTTGCCCAAAGTTACACAGCTAGTAAGTATTAAGCATCCGAGGCTGGATTTGAACTCAGGTCCTCCTGACTCCAGGGCTGGGGCTGGAGCTCTACTCACTGTACCACCTAGCTGCCCAATGGTTATCTTTTAACCAGAAACTAGGTGTGTCCAAGACACAAATCCAGAAGAAAACAATAATTCCATGTCATTGACAAGCAAAACCTCAGAGAATAGATTTGCCACAAATTCTACTGGAATTCCTTGAAGAAATGAAGTAAGAGTTTAAAAATAATAATGTGAATGAAATGAGAGTTCTAGAGAAAGAAATGGAAGGAGAAAAAACAAATTAGTTTATTAAAGTGCAAAACTTTACTCCAGTAAACAGACTCTGTGAAAATTCATTTGGATCAAACAGAGATCAATGCTTCTATGAGACAGCAACAAATACTACAACAAAACTGAAAGACTAAAAAAAATAGAAGAAAATGTTAGTTACCTCCTATCAAAAACTGGAGAACAAATCAATGAGGGATAATTTAAAAATCATCAGATTGCTTGAATGCCATGACAATAAAAAGCATAGATAATATATTTTTTAAAAAATCATCAATGAAAATGCCAAGACTTATTAAAATAAGAGTGTAAAGTAAAATAGAAGGAAGCTACTGGATATCTCCTGAAAGACATCCAAAAATGAAAATGCCAGGGAATATCATAGCCCAAATTCAGAGCTTCCAAGTCAAAGAAAAAATATTCACGCAGTTAAAATGAAAGAATTCAATACCAAGGGCCCACAAACAGGGTCACATAAGACCTATCAGCTACAACTTGAAAAGAAAAGAGAAGTTGGAATACAGTATTTCAAGAGGCAAAAAATAAAGGCTTACAACCAAGAATAACTTATCCAGAAATCCTCAAACACAAGTAGGTCTTCCCTATCTTGAAAAAACCTTCACTTATTTATTTCTGATGGTTCATCTATTTATTCATCTATTTTCTCTCATTCCTTTTAATGCCAAATTTCTCTCTCCGGTAATAATTCTATTTCTCCTTTTCATATCTTTACCAATTATTGTGCTATCCTTAATAATCTGTATTGTTTGGTTTTTTTGGAGGGGGAAGGCAAGGCAATTGACATTAAATGACTTGCCCAAGGTTACACAGCTAGTAAGTGTTAAGTGTCTGAGGCCAGATTTCAGCTCAGGTCCTTCTGAGTCCAGGGCCAGTGCTCTATTCACTGTGCCACCTAGCTGCCCCAGTAATCTGTATTCTTAAAAGTCACTACTGAAAGTCTTTCCTATTAGCTTCCATGATATTATGCACTCCTGGCTCTCTTGTCTTTTTGTCCTCCCCTTCTCTGTTTCCTTTATTGAGTCATTTTCCTCTTCCTTCCTCCTAAATGTGCATGTCCCTCTAAGTTAGTGTTCAGTCCTTTGTACTTTTTTCTTTATACTACTTCTTTCTCTAAAATTGTATCCATGTCCATAGCATCAAATAGGTCCTCTATAGCGATCACTTCAAAATTTCCCAGAGTTGCAACTTCATGAGCTCATATGATTCAGAATCAAAGGATTTGAGAGTTGGAAGGAACCAATGAAGGCAATTTACACAAAAGGACTTTTTACTATAAAATACCCTGTGAGTGGTTATTCACCCTCTGCTTAATGACCTTAAAGGAGGAGAGATCCACCACCTTTCAGCACAAGCCATTCCACTTTTGGACAGTTAATTATTAGGAAGGTTTTCCTTATATCTAGCCTAAATCTGCCACTTTGTAACTTCCATTCACTGCTCCTCGTTCTGTCCTTTGGAATGATCACATAACAAGACCAATCCCTTTGCCACATGACAGATTTTCAAATGCCTGAAGATAGCTTAGACATCTCCCTTAAGTATTTTTTTCATCCTAGTTAAACATGCCCAGTTTTTTTAGTTGATTATCATGTTATAAATTCAAGATTCTTTACTACCCTGGTTGCCTTCCTCTGTTTATTCTCCAGTATATTAAGATTGTTTCTAATTTGTGATGCCCAGAACTGAACATAAGACTGCAGACAAAATCTGAAAAGGCCAGAGAATAGTGGAATTATTCCCTCCCTATTACTGGAAGTTTTGCCCCTCCTAATGCAGACCAACATTACATTAGCTTTTTTGGCTGCTACATCACACTGCTGACTCACTGAGCTTGCAGTTCTCTAAAATCTCCAAATTATTTTCAGAACAACTGTTATCTATTCATGTTTCCCCTATCATATTTATGAAGTTGATTATTTTTTGTACCCAAATGTAAGACTTTACATTTATCACTACTGAATTTCCTCTTACTAGATTCTACTCAGTGGTCTAGAAGATCATCAGAATTATCCTTTTGGATCCTGTCATCCAGTGTATCAGCTATCTCTCCCAACTTTGTATTATCTGCAAATTTGATAAACATGCCAGCTATTACTTAAAATGCAACTCCCTGGGGTACTCCCTAGGCCTCTTATCACATTGACATTAAAACATTAATAACTACTCTTGGAGCTTGGTCATCCAACCAGTTCTGAATTTATCTCATTGTATTCTCATTTAATCCATTTCTTGCCAATTTTTTCTACCATAATAACATGAGATACTTTATGGAAACCTTTGCTAAGATCTAAGTATACCATATTTATTGCATTCCCCTCATCTACTGATTTAGTAATGCTCTGGTACCCAGAATTGAACACAAGAGTCCAGGTGGGGTCTCACAAGGGCAGAATACAGTGTCCAAAAATCGCTGAACTAAAAAAGAAATTACGCTAGCCTGACATAAATTGTTTCTGATGAAGCCATGCTTGGCACTTTGTATTCAATGTTTACCTTTCTAAATATTTGCCTGCTGTTGCTTTAATGACTTTTCCATGAATTTTCCTAGGAATTGAAGTCAAACCTTCTATTATCAATTCTCACTGCCCCTCCACCCCAAGCAGTGGTCCTATCCCTTTCCTGAATCTTCTCTTTTCTCCAATTCTGCTTAAATAAAAAAAAAAATCCAGAAACAGTCCACCACTGTTTCTGTTGTCCTTAGCTTTCTTTGCCCATCTTAGTTCATTCCAAACTAAGCATGCCTATGTCATTCATATAGGAACATGCCATGCTTTATTGTCATTTTGTTACCTGCTCCCAATTTCCACCTTTTGTACATATAGAATGTATATTTCTAGATACATTCTAGATTTCTTGCCTTTCTAGAATCTTAGTTGGTCAGTAAGTTCCTTGTGCAAATGAACACAGTGTTTCATTAGACTTCAAGGGCAGGGACAGTTTCTTTCCTGTCTTTGTATCCACAATGCTTAGCAGGGTTCCTGGAACATAGGAGGTTCTTAACAAATCAAACGCATTTCTCTCCTTTTCACTTGCTGGCTGTTTTTGTATTCATGGTTTCTGCTATTCCTTCAGCCAAACTTTCCCTTTTGGACTCGTTTCCCCTCCTCTAAATCTAAACAAAAATTATCTATTTGTCAAATTTCAACTCAAATCCTCTTTTCACTACTGATCCTTCCCTCAACACTGCATTTGGAAGTGATCTCTTCTCCTTTAAACTGCTGGAAAAGTGTTGTCTATACCACTCAGTGGTACTTTTCCTTTACCAATTTGTGTGTTAGTCATTTCCCCGCCCTCCCCCCAAGTTTATGTCTTATCCTCATATTTAGATCATAAATCCCTTCTATCGCCCTGAGCACCTAGCACAGTGTCTAGTAATTGTTCCATAAATTTGATGGAATGAAACCTGTAATGAATAATTTCCTCCCTAAAATCTTTTCTGATACTTCCAGCTAGAGATGATCCTTCCTTCATCTATCTCTTCATCTGTACTGTTATGAAATACTCATTTTTGTTAATTTTATTAGTATGGTCATCTCCAGTAGATTTTAAGTTTGTTAAGGGTATTTGACTGCATCTTATTTATATTTGAATTCTCAACTCTTCCCACCTGTTTCCTACCTTTGACAGGATAGGCAAATAACTGCCCATTAATTAATGAATGAAAGACATGGTTTCCATCATGCATCTAGATCTGGTTGGTATCTTAGAACTTGTATAATCCAAACCACTCCTTTTCCAGATGAGAAATCTGAGGCCTAAGGCAGTCAAGTGAATTTCCCAGGATCATGCAAGATAATGTGGCAGAACTGAGATTCCAACCATATCTTCTAACTCCAAATATAGCACTTTTCTGAACACAGCATGTGCTTTCTTGACATAATCTTAAAACTTAATAATAAACCATAATCAAAACATTATAAAGGACAAACAAGAAATTGGTAGAATAAAGGGAAAACTAGCTAGCATTTGTATAGAACTTTAAGGTTTACAAAGCCCTTTACCAACATTAACTCATTTTATCCTCACAACAACCATGGGAGGTGCTATTATTCCCACTGTAAGATGAGGAAACTGATGCAGAGCATATAAGTGACTTGCCCAGGGTCATGCAGTAAAAGTCTGAGGCCAAATTTGAACTCAAGTCTTCCTGAATACAAATCCAGAACTCTATCCATTGTGCTACCTAGCTGTCTCTGCCTTAAAGCTATAGACTATGGGGGTATTATTACTGGTGAAATAATGTGGATTTCTGTGATACTGGCTTTTCTGCATCAGTAGAGAGATCCGCCACACCAGCGTTTCGGTTTTGTTGTTCAGTTGTTTTTCAATCATGTTTGACTCTTCATTAAACTCATTTGGGGTTTTCTTGGCAAAGATATTATACTGTTTTGCCATTTCCTTCTCCAGCTGATTTTACAGATGAGCAAACTGAGGCAAACAGGGTTAAGTGACTCGAACAAGATCACACAGCTAGTTTCTGAGGCTAGATTTGAACTCAGGAAGACAAATTTTTCTGACTTTGCACTCAGGGCTCTATCCACTACACCATTTACTTGCACCAGAGTTGGAGCTGTCACTAAATCTTAAGCAGTTGCACTAAGTGAAGTGAGCAGATCCAGGAGAACACCGTACACAGGAACAGCAATATTATATGACAATCTACTGTGAAGGAAAAATTTATCTGCTGTGACCAAGGTCATGACCCAAGACAATTCCAAAGGACTTATCATGAAAAATACTATTCACTTCCAGAGAAAGAACTGATGAACTATGAATGCAGATTGAAGCAGACTTTTTTTTTACTTTCTCTAGTTTTATTATTTTTTTTGTTTTCTTTTGAAATATGGAAATATGTTTTATATGACTTCGCACATACAATTGATATAAAATTGTTTCCATTGTCAGGTTGGGGATGAGGTGGGAGGGAAAAAGAGAATGTGGAACTTGGAATTTTAAAAAATGATTGGTAAAAAAAATTTTCACACATAATTAGAAAATATTTAATGAAATAAGTAAAAATAACTTTAAAAAAAGCTAAATATGAAGGTAATAGGGTGAGTTCTGTAGAGCTTAGCCAAGTTGGAAAGCTTAGCAGTATCCATTGAGCCAGGATTGAGCCTCTGGTAGACAGCTGCTTATAAAAATCTTCTTCCCTCAAGTCAATAATATGAGTTGATAAGAGTCTCTCAGAAAACAGGAGTGAATAGGACAGGGAGATCAGGATAGAAAGAATTTCCAATGGAGCTAGAGATGTCTTCTCTAAACTATGACTTCTTGGAAAACTTAATGAGATAATAGGAATGAATTTATTTTTTAATATGACAGTCGTTAAGAAAAACAAATAAATCCAGAGGAAAATATGGCCATTCAGTGAGGTGGAAGACTTTCAAACATTCTTGCTGAAAAAACCAGAATTGAAAAGAAAATTTGACACTCAAATACAAGAAGCATGAAAAGGTAAACATGGAAAAGAAATCATAAGGAACTTATCAAAGTTGAAATATTTATATGCCAAAATGGAAAAATGATAATTGTAACTTATGAAACTTTTCTCAGTATGAGGATAGGTGAAGGGAATACAAATGTATATATATACATGTATATACACATATATCTATATAGGAGGCTTTATATATGCATATAAACACATATCTGAGTATGTGTATATATGTGTATATAGAGGGCACAAGATCAATTGTATAGGAAGGGATGATACTTTAAAAGGTGAAATTCTGAGGCGGGAGAGGATTAGAATGAGAGGAGACAGGGAGAGACAGAATGGGGTTAATCATCTCATACAGAAGAGGCTAGGGGTAATTGTTACAAAGGAGGGGAAGAACAGGAAGGCAAAAGGGAAAGGGTCAACTTTACTCTCATTGAATTTGGCTTAGGGAAGAAATGACATAAACTCTAAACTGTATATCTTGCCACACAGAGGAGTAGAGGGGATGGGGACGACAGGTGGGATAATGGAGGGCAGGGGAAAATGGGGAGGAAGGATGCACTTCTTTGTACACATTTCTGTAATGGGACAGGGACAGAGGAGAGAATAGAACAAGGGGCTGGGGTGGGATAGGAAGGAGGGATATATAATCAGTCTCTCACAATATGTCCACTGTGGAGATGTTCTGCGTAATTAAACATATACAGCCTGTATTGAATTGCTTGTCCTTCCAGGTGGATGATGAGGGAGGAAGGGAAAGAATCTAGAATTTAAAGTTCTATAATCAAATGTTAATATATATATATATATATGGGGTATATATGGCACTGGGGTAGGGAGATCCATCCTGCCCTACCAGAAAGTCAGAGGGGCGATGGGGGAGGATATAAGAGAGAACAGATTGGGAAAGGGGGTACATAGTGGGATAGCTGTTTTGAGGTGGTACATAGGGGAAAGATGGGGAAAAAATTTGTAACTCAAAATCTCGTGGAAATTAGTGATATAAACAAGAAAACGAATTAATTAATTTAAAAGGTTCAAAAAAAGGAAAAACAAATTGAAATACAAAAAGGTGGGTATATGAAATGCTAAATTAAATTGTGTATATTACATTTGATAAGGGAGTAACAAAAAAAGGAGGTAAAAGAAACAGGTGCAGCACAGAATGAGTTATTCATGATTATGTGCTGGAAACCCCATGTTCTGCCCTTCATAAAGGAATTCTAATACACATACTCTCATTCTCTCTCTCTCTTTCTCTCCCTCTCTCTGATGATGGAGTTAAGTAGAAGTCTTTTTCCCTCTCATGACCCTTGGAGATTTATACCTTCTAGTATGCATGCCACTTTAACAAGAACAGGAATCTAATTAGTAAACCCCAAGCTCCCAGCACAGTTTCACAGTCTGACTACCTTTCTACCCTCACTCTCTACTTTCCCAGAAAAGCTGAGCCATGCTTCTTCCTCCCCACCCTACCCTCACCCCACCCCATCCTACCCCCCACTAATTCTTAGTGACCTTTTCATTGCTTCTTTCAGGGGATGCAGGGATGTGGCATCACTGGTCATCTTCATGTAAAAAAAAAAGATGATAAATATTAAGACATTAATATAGATTTGAGTCCAGTCTTCCTCTCCAGCAATAGTGAGCAACAGTATTAATATAGGATATAAATTCACCCTGAGCTCACTCAGCACTGAAAGCTTTTAATAGCCAGGACACCTAAATATAGTTTCAAAGAACAGCACAGGCAAATACAGATGCCTAGGAACACACCACAATCTTTGCCTTGATTAGTGTAATCAGCCTTAATACACTAATATATTATTCACAGTTGGGTATAGTTGCAGCAATGTATATGTCTTCAAATACACACACACAAAATTATGAAGTGCCCCACATAAAAAGGAGAGGTGAACCTGGGACAAATATGAATTACTCTGAAATTTTAACACCTCTATGAGTTGTATATTTACAAAGCATTAATTTTTAAGAGTATATGATATGCATAAAGGTATGACTGTCATCATCAACAAATACTTATCTGTTCCTATTGTGTCCTGGGCAGTAGACTACATGCAGGTGACAAAGGTGAGTTAGTACTTATCCTCATAGGGCTCACAATATAGTAGTTGAAAACACCAGACACACACAGACTTTGGATGGATCCTTGATTTCATCAGTGTGGGTGATCCTTCCAAGACTTCTAGTCTTTGCAATGCTTCATCATGTTTCCCCTAAAAAGAAAAACCACCTTAAAAGTTCAACCCCAAATTGCTGAGGCCTTCCTACTCTGCCCAAAGGGATTGTAAATTTTAACCTCTGAAACTTTTTTTTGTTGTTTTGTTTTGTTTTCTCTTAAAGACCAAATCACTGGATTTGGCTGAACCCCAAATCACTTTGGTCTCAGACAAAGCTCCACTTGATCACTGTTTGGGCCCTGATCGGCTCAGAATGAATGTAAATAACACTTGTTTCTGTTTTGACCAGAAACACTGAGGGTCTTCCCCTCCCAGATCTATTTTTTTCCAAAGAGGCCATTCTTCATTTCATTTTTTTGTTAAGCCTTAATCATCGAATGGGTACTGCCTCAGTCAAACTGAGACATGTTAAAGACTTCAGCTTGAAAAGGCCAAGATCCCCCTCTGCATCCTGGGTCATCTACAGTTGTCATGATCGATATGTGGCCACTGGACCCAGATGGCTCCAGAGGAGAAAGTGAGACTGGTGACTGTGCACAGTCTCCCTCACTTAAATTCAATTCACTTGCATGTCATGATATCACCTCCCTGTTGTCATGTTCCTCTTTGAGAAAGAAGGAAAAACAGCAGCAAGCCTCAGTTTTCTCATCTGTACAATGGGGATTAGAATGGTGCCTTTCTCCTAGGATTACTGCAAGGACAAAATGGGATAATATATGCCAAGTGCTTTTCAACACTTATTTGAACACTTGTTATTTAAATGCTACCTCCTATTATGTTGACCCTTGATGTCTTTTACACCAATTCTAGCAAGTAAGATGACTTGTTGTTAACATGCTGCAGCTTGATTATGTACACTATTAGTCCTATCATTATTCTTTGAATTATCTATAATTTTAATTTTTCTAAGATTGTGACAGTCCCTAATTCTCAGCCATCTAATATTATTGGAAGACTGCTGTTGTGGAGAAAATGGGCTTTTGGTGCAGAAAGCATTTGGGGATCGTTGAAAACATTAGGAAATTTCTCAAATATAATTCAGCCCAATTTCTTCCTCCTACTCAATTCTGGATGCCAGTCATTCTCCATCTGCAGTTCTTTTCTAACAGCCCCTTTTTTATGTACTCTGTGTTCTCATCAGACTAGATGCCTGGCTTTTCTCTGATCTCATCCTGTACCACTTTGTCTCTGTCATTTATGTAGAGTATCCCTCATGGCTATACAACATTCTATCCATACCCCAACCCACTGAAATGCTTAATATAAAACTGATGTATGTAAAGGGCTTTGAAAACCATATATCAGCTCTTATTATTCTCTTCCCTTCCAGGGCCAATTCAGGTGCCTACTTAGCCATGAAGTTTTCTTTGAGCCTCCCACAGGACTTTACATTTCTCTTCTGCTCCTATCAAATTCTGATGTTCCATTTACTTTTTTATGTATGTGTCATATTCCCCATGGTAGATTGTTAGCTTCCTGAGGGCAGGGAGTGGATTGTTTTCTGTCTTTGTAGCCTCAGCACCTACCAATCACTTGGCACAGAGTAAATACCTAAGATCCCAGAGCATAACAAATTGAGACCAGAACACCTCATCTTGGCACTGGACCAGCATGCCGGAGGAGCCAGATTTTTATGCATTAAATGAAAACAATTAACAGGCTATAAACCAGGATACAAGATTAGGTCATCTGATTTCTTATTAGAATAAAAGATTAGGGGCTTTCCAAGTTGTGGTGGGGAGAGCAAATAGGTGTAATTCCCTGAAATCAGAAAATTAAGTGTCCCATCCTCCCCTCAAGTGTCTGTATTCACATAGTAGATGTCTAATAAATGTTATATTGATTTACTGACATATTTGTTGAATTGAATTAAATTGACCAAGATATACATGTTGATGGACTAATATAACAGGTAGCCCATTCAGCTGTATACCATAATGTAGGTAACAGCCATCTATCCCTTTATGTCCACTCACATGGCCTCTACCCTAGTTTAGGCCCTTATCCCTCTCACCTGGCTTACTGGAGTAGCTTGTGCATTGCCTCCAGTCCTTCCCCTCTCCAATCCTTTCTCCTCATAGTTACTAAACTGACATTCCTAAAATGCAAATCTGGCCATGTTACTCCCCCTCACAAGAAAATTTAGTTGTTCCCTTTTGTTTCCAGGATAAAAAACACATTTCTAGTGACTTAAAGCCCATAAAAATATGGCTACAATCTCTATTTCCGGTTATGTGCTATCCTCTATCCATCACATTCCACTTCTCACCTCTCTTTGCATAGGCTTTCCTCCATCCCAGGAATACTGTCTTCCCCATTTTCTACCTCTTGGAATCACTCATACTTTATAAAGTTCACCTAAGGAGCCATACAAGTTCTTTTCTAAATTCCCCATTTCTTAGTGACTCCTTATAAAACTAAGCATGAGCAGCTTTCCAGAGGACTGCTCCTGTGAACAGCTTTCAAGGTTCTGTTTTTAAATAGTATAGTGAACTCTCTATTTATTCAATAACAAATCAGAGCAAAACATTCACAGAAAATCAAAATACAGCATTCACCATGTCACAACTCAACAACTTATCACTAAAATGGCCACATAGTTTTCACCAGAGCAGTCACATAGTTTTAAACAAAGAAAAATAATTTAGTAACTCGATCATTCAATCATCCTTTATTTATTAAGTGACTAGT
>CM053596.1:233194389-233207885 GCA_028646575.1 Pseudocheirus occidentalis | reverse complement strand
GGCCTCAGACACTTAACACAAAAACGAGCCGTGTGACCTTGGGCAAGTCACTTAACCCCAATTGATCTACGTTCCCCTCTCCCTTATTTTTTGTTATCTTTTAATTTTTTATTTATCATTTATTTTTAGCATTCTTTTTTTAAATTTTGAGTTCCCTATTTTCTCTGTCCCCCACCCATTCGTAAGGCAAGCAATATTATATCAGTTATATACATGTGAAGTCATATAAAACATTTCCACATTAGCCATGTTGCAAACCCCACTGCTCCCCCCAAAAAATTATAATAAAATGGGGAGGAAAGTATGCTTCAGTTTGTACTCAGTTCATCAGTTCTCTCTCTGGAAGGGGAAAGCATTTTTCTTCATGAGTCCTTTGAAATTGCCCAGAGTTGTTAACGAAGATCAAATGAAACAGCATTTGTAAAAAAAAACCACTTAGCATAGCACTCAACAAGTAGTAGACACTATATAAATGCGTGTTTCTTTTACCCTCTTCATACCCATTGGATGTTTCTTCGTGTTTTGTGGGGAATTTACAGGATTCTGTCTTTTCAGGCATTAATTCAGTTTAGTTAATACAGGGTGTCCCTAAAGTTTGGACACATAGGAAATCTTATTTGCTATGTGTATTTTATTAACTTTTGTTTATTTTTGTTTACTTCATTCATTTCCACGAAATTTTGAGTTACAAATTTTCTTCCCATCTTTCCCCTACCGACCACCCAAAACAGCAATCCCACTGTATATCCCCTCCCCCAATCTGCTATTTCCTATATCCTACCCCATCACCCCTCTGACTTTCTGGTAGGGCAAGATGGATCTCCCAGTGCCAGTATATCTTATAACCCAGTTGCATGTAAATAATAATAATAATAATATACACATATATTAACATTTTATTTTAGAACTTTAAATTCAAGATTCTTTCCCTTCCTCCATTGTCGCCCATCCTCCACTGGAAAGACAAGCAGTTCAATACAGGCTGTACATGTGTAGTTATGTAGAACATCTCCACAGTGGACATACTGTGTAATGCCGACTATATTTCCCTCCTTCCTATCCTGCCCCCCATTTGTTCTGTTCTCTACCTTGTCCCTGTCCCTTTACAGAAGTATGTGCTTCTAAAACCCTCCCCCCAACCTGCCTTCCCCTCCATCATCTCCCCTCTCATCCCCTGCCCCCCTCCTCTCCTGTAGGGCAAAATACCCAGTTTAGAGTGTATATGTCTGTTGATTTATTTGGCTTTTATTGAGGCTTTTTCTTTTAATAACTTTGGTGTTTTAGCCTTTTTCTGATTTCCCCTGTCACTTGCTTTCTGATACTTCTTCTCTCTTTGCTAGTGAGCAGCCTTCCAAGGCTGGACTTTAAGGCTGCCTCTTCCTCCTCTTGTCTTCACCATTCTCTGTGCTTTTTAATACTTTTCCTCTGACTTCACTTTTTTTCCCCTTCCTGTTCTCAACCGTATAAATAACTAGTTCAGCATTATACTGTTCTCTACTCTCAAGTTCTTTGCCTCATTGACCTTATACTATTCATACTTTGCCCATCCTCAACCATGGATCATTCTCATTATCTTCTCTTCCTTGCCTAACCCTGCACCCCCACCCATGTATATGCTCTTTCAACAGAGGTGGATTGAGTGTTGTTGCAGGGCCTCCCTCTCTCTCTCTATGCCGAACCAGGGCTGTGCTCTGGGTACAGTAGGCAAAGACCCTCACCTACCTCTCCCTGGAAGTCCCAGAGAAAAAGACTTTATGAGAGTGAATAGAAGCTTTCCTCTTAATCTGCTAATTACCACCTCCCCATCTGCAGCCAATCACATTTGTCCATATCCCTCCTTCCAGAAAGTTTTCCAGATTCCTAAAGAAGATCAAGCGTTGTCTTTTTTCAGTTGTCTTCCCTAGTACCTTTCACCAAAGTGCCTCAGCATATTCCACATGACACAAATCCCATTGGCCTTCTAAATGTCTCATGAATTCTGAGCAGTACAGTTAGCACAGTTCATTTTTACGGAAAGCCAAAACCTACCCCAACTAGTGGATCTGTACATCACTGTCATCCCCAATACAAAAATGCTATAAATTTAACATGTCATTATTGATTCCTTAGCATGTCTCAGTGGGATTAAGGGATAATCCTTGCAGCTTCAATATTGTAAGGAGCAAAACCATATCATTTTACACTTCATTGGGGATTTAATTCTTTTATGGAATAAAACAAGCATTTTCATAACATAATACAGTGAAAGAATTGTACATGAAACTGCAAATCCGTTATCTATATCTATTTGTCAGGTTTTTCTCTGGATGCAGGTAGCATCTTCATATGTCCTTTATAGTTAATTTAGATATTTGGTTGTTTTTTTTTTTGTTTGTTTTGGGGTTTGTTTGTGGGGTTTTTTTTGTTTTTGTTTTTTTTTGCTTTTTGGAGGGCAGTTGAGGCTAAGTGACCCGTCCAAGGTCACATGGCTAGTCAGGTCCTCCAGACTCCAGGGCCAAGGTCGGTGCTCCACTCACTGCGCCATCTAGCCGCCCCTAATTTAGATATTTATAGTAGTCAAAATGACTTATTCGTTCAAAGTCATTCTTAAAACAATATTGATGTTGCTGTATACAGTGCCTTGATTCTGCTCATTTCACTCTTCATTATTTCATTTGAGTCTTTCCATGTTTTTCTGAGATCATTTCTCATAGTAGAGTGGTATTCCATCATAATCACATACCACAACTTGTTCAGCCGTTGGGGCATCCCTATAATTTCCAGTTCTTTGCCACCACAAAGAACTGCTATAAATATTTTTTAAAATATAGGTTTTTACTTTTTTCTCTAATCATCTTTGGTATTGGTATTGCAGGGTCAAAGAATATAGACAACTCTTTGGACATAACTCCAGATGTATAAATGATTTCTCAAGATTGTTTTAATTTGCATTTATCTAATCAGTGATGATTTAGAGCATTTTTTCATATGACTCAGTTATTTTTATTTCTTTATTGGAAAACTGCCTGTTTTTATCATTTGATCATTTATCAATTGGGAAATGACTAACGTTATTTTTTTTTTAATTTTTTAATTTATTTATTTTCTTGTTTACATCACTTATTTCCACGAGATTCCGAGTTGCAGATTTTCTCTCCATCTTTCCCCTATCTACCACCCCAAAACAGCGATTCCATTGTAAAGCCCCTTCCCCAATCTGCTCACTCCTGTCCTCCCCCATAACCCCTCTAACTTTCCGGTAGGGCAGAATGGGTCTCCCTACCCCAGTACCTGAATATCTTAAATCCCAGTTGCATGTAGTTAATAATAATAATATATATTATATTATTTTTAACATTTGAGTATAGAACTTTAAATGCTAGATTCTTTCCCTTCCTCCCTTGTCACCCACCCCCACTGGAAGGACAAGCAATTCAATACAGGCTGTACATGTGTAATTATGCAGAACCTCTCCACAGTGGACATATTGTGAGAGACTGATTATATATCCCTCTTTCCTATCCTGCATTGCGTGCCCCCCCCTCTGTTTTTTCTTTACCCTGTCCCTTTACTGAAGCATGTACTTCCAGCAACCCTCCCCTCCATCATTCCCCCTCTCATTCCCATCCCCCCTACTCTTCTTTGTGGCAAGATACCCAGTTTAGAGTTTATGTCTTTCCTTCCCTAAGCCAAATTCAATGAGAATAAGGTTGACCCTTTCTCTTTTGCCTTCCTGTTCTTCCCCTCCATTGTAAGTTATCCCTTGCCTCTTCTATATGATATGATTAACCCCATTCTGTCTCTCCCTATCTCCTCTCATTCTAATCCTCTCCTCAGAATTTCACCTTTTAAAGTGAATGACTTAACATTCTTAAAGATTATACAAAATTCTTCCTATATTTGAGATATGAGACTTTTTCTGAGAAAGTGTTTATAAAATTTTTCCTCAGTTTTCTGCTTTACTTGTGAGACTGGCTACATTTATTTTATTTGTACAAAACTTTTTGATTTAATATAATAGAAACTATCCATTTTACTCATAATTTTGCTCATTGTTCACCTACCCATAAGTCTGATAAGTAATATGTCCCATGTTCTTCAATTTTTCTTGTAATCTCTTTATTTCTAGGTCATTTATCCATCTTAACTTCATCTTGGTAAACAGTATAAGATGCTGGTCTATGCCCAGTTTCTGTTATACTACTTTCCACTTTTCCCAACTTTTTTTTTTTAGTCAAGTAATGGATTCTTATCCCAAAATCTTAAGTCTTTAGAGTTGTCAGATATAAAGTTATTATATTTACTGCTGCTGAAAATGGTATGTTCCATTAATACCTTTCTATTTTTTAGCCAAGTACCAGATAGTTTTGCTAATTGTTGCCTTACAATATAGCTTAAGGTCTGGTACTACTAAACTTATATTTTTTTATTAGTTCCTTTCATATTCTTGACTTTTGTTCTTCCAAATAAATTTTGTTATTTTTTTCTAAGTCAATAAAATATTTTTTTAGAATTTAATAGATTAATAAGTTACATTTAATTTATATTACAGTTAATATGTATTGATGTGTGTGTGTGTGTGTATATATATATATGTTACACTTACATACACACTTACAGTTGATGGCCTCAGCAGTCCACATGAATTTTATCTTCATCTCTGTGCAGATTTTGCCAAGATCTTTATCACCAGCCGCACTAAGTCCTGATCTCTTGATCCCCTTTATCAAATGCCTGTTGCATATGCCCAACTAAATGTCCCACTGGCATCTCAAAATCACATCCCTCCCCCCAAAAATTTGCCCCTTTTCCAAGCTTTGTTTTTGTCAAGGACTTCAGCATTCTACCAGTCACTCGGGTTTGTTTCCTTGGATTTATCTTCAGCCCCTGCCCTCATTTACCCCACATATTCAGTCAGTTGTTAAATCTTGTCTGTTTTACATCCACAGCACCTCTCAGCAGTCCCTTCTCTTTGCTCAGAGTTTGGCCCCTAGTTCAGTCGCCCCTTGCGTCTGTCTCATCTGGAGTATCACAGTAATCTCCTAGTTGATCTTTCTACCTCTGGTCTCTTCATTCAGATCCATCCTTCGCATTGTGCTAAAGAACAGATCTGATGATGTCACTCCTATTCTGTCAGCTCCAGTGCTTCTCTGTTTTCCCTCCTGTATTATCTTTTGTTTGGCATATAAAGCCCTTCAGAACCTGTCCTGACCTACCTTTCCTGCCTTGGTATGCCTTACTCTGCTTCTCTTAGTCTACCATACACCCAAAATGACTTACTATTACTCAGCTACAGCTTTCCCTTGCCTTTGCACAAACTTTTCCTCTTGCCTAGAAAGCGCTGGCTTCTCCCCTGTTCCCCTTAGCATCCCTAGGCTCCATCTTTTTTTAATTTTTAATTTTTTGCTTTTGGGAGGGCAATTGGGGTTAAGTGACTTGCCTAAGGTCACACGGCTAGTTTTTGTGTTAAGTATCTAAGGGTGGATTTGAACTCAGGTCCTCCTGACTCCAGGGCTGGTGTTCTATTCACTGCGCCAACTAGCTGCTTCTAGGCTCCCTTCCCTGAATTACTTGTAATTCCACCTCCTCCTCCTTACTCCAATTTGATCTTCACAACTCTGTGAGGTAGGTGCTATTTTTTGCTGTTATTTTACAGCTGAGGGAACTGGGGCAAGCAGAGGTTAAGTGGCTTACCCAGCCAAGGTCACACAGCTATTAAGTATCTGAGATCAGTTTTGAACTCAGATCTTCCTAACTCAGACCCAGCTGTCTCTTTATTGGACCACTTAGCTTGAGGAAAGGGTATCAGCCAAGAACCTGTTGGTATGGTCCAGGTAGGAGATGGTGACTATGAGCAGAAAGAGAAGGCTGAATATAGGACAGAAATCGTGAAGGTAAAAAAGCAAGGTAACAGATTTTATGTGAGGAGTGAGTCAGGAGTTGAAGGTAACACCAAAGTTGTGAGCCTACATAACTGAGGAGAATGGTGGTGCCCTCAACAGCAATAGAGAAGTTTGGAAGAGGAGTGAGTTTTGGGGAAAAGATAATGAACTCTCTTTTGAATATGTAGAATTTTTGGACACATCTGCTTTGTGTCCAAAAGGCAGTTAGTAATGAGACTAAAGCTTAGAATAGGTTGGGTTGGAATTGGATCTGTAGATCTGGGAATCCCATGCATAGGGAAGCGATGAGACCACCAGGTGGGAGAGAAGAGGGACCAAGGCAGAGCCTTAGGGAATATTCACAGTTAGTATGTGTTGCTTAAAGATAAAGGAAACTCAGGAGAGGTCATACAGGTAGGAGGAGAACCAGGAGAGAACAATGTTAGAAAAGTCTTCACATCTTTCTGACTGTTCCTGAAGAATGTTGATGATGTGGTGGTATGAGGACTTTTGAAAATCTTGTTCTGATGCTTAATAGTTTTGCAGTGTCTTCAGCTCATTTCTTAAACCCAAATCATATTTTCCAACACAGTTTTCACTGTCCTTCCTTTACTTACCTTCACATTGAAGTAACAAGGTAAATGTTGTTGACTTTAATTTGAAGGCCTAAGTAGATTTTTTTTTTGTTACTTCATTGTTTGCTGCAGCTGTTGCCATATAATCTATAAATTATCTTCCTAGTGAGCTGTACACACATCATGAATACTGCAAGGTAGGAAGTCCATGTGGCCTGTGCAATTGTTGGCCTTTTAGGTATAGCATGAAACAAATCCTCCGACTCCCTTATTTACTCTTCTGAAGATAATTTGTGAGCTGCTCTTCTGTTTAGCTACAGATACTTTTTCTTCAGGTTTCTTTTAAAGCAAAATGTCGTATGATTATAGACTGGTTTCTCCGGTGTGAATTCATTGGTTGTTGGACAGTGATCACAATCCCAGTTAAACTGCTGATTTGGACTTAAGAACAGAGATACTAATCATCCATATCTTTCTCTTTTTTTGTGGGAGGGGAGGGGTGGGGGTGGGGTTTCTACTCTACCAGCCTGAAGAAATAGAAGGGGCTCATTAAGGTGTCATGCCTTTTTTTTTTTTTCCCCTGTGCCTGTGGTATGGGTCATTGTGTCCCTTCATCTTCAGTGACCAGTAATGAATTTCTCCATAACTTTTAGCAGGATTGTACTTCAAATGTGTGACAAAATGTCATGACATCTTATTAATGGAATTGAACCAAGATAGAAACGTTTTAATCATTTTGGTTTGGTCTATAGAATTGATATTTTAGTTGTAATATAACCTTACGTATTGGAAATTGATTTATAAAAGTGTATATTTCTTTTAAGTCTTAGGCTTTAAAGCAGAGTTGTCAGTAGCCTGGAAGAACTTGGGTTAAACCAGATTAAAATGTAATTGAAAGATGTTTAACAAAACAAATATAAAAATATAATACAGGATAGGTGTTAATTTATGATTTTCTAAGTCGGGATGTGGCCTGCAGGAATCTGTTTCTATTTGAGTTTGACACCACTGCTTTAAAGCAATAAACCCATGTTAGGGTGTTTTAAGATTTTGTTTTCTTTTACCAGCACCTAACACTTATAAAAAATTCAGTCAAGTAAAGGATTGTGTAGAGTGAAATGTCAACAATTATAAAATGTCCTAAAAGATCAGTTGACTATTGAAACCATGAAAGCTTCTGGGTTACCTATGAAAAGTGCAGTTTTGTAAATTTTTAAAAATTCAACAAATATTTGAACACCCACCTATATATTCAGAACCCCGAGTCTTGGATGTTAATTTGTGTAAATGGTGAGGGTAAATGTGAAGTAATAAAATATTTAAATTTTTTTTACCCAATTCTTTTCTCTGCTTCCTTATTTCTTTCCTCTACTCCTTCCCCAAGAGTAGTTATTCATCTTCCCTTCTGTCTATATATCCAGAAATTATAATTTTGGAGCCTCTTGCCTTTTAAAATTGTTATATTTTTTTATTGTGATAGATGAGTCTGATATCAGCAGTAGTCTACTGATAGATCCCCTCTTTTTTTTTTTTAATAAACAATTTTAAGATGGCAGCTGAACGAAGGGCCTATGAGGAAGAAGAAAGCAAAGCAAGTGAAGAATATATTCAGAAATTATTAGCGGAGGAGGAAGAAGAGCACAGGCGAGCAGAAGAGAGGCAACAAGAAATGGAAGAACAATTGAAAACAGATGAAGAACTAGCCAGAGAAATCAGTATCAATCTTGTAAGTCCAAGTTGGGAATTGAAATATTTTTTCCCCTTAATTTCAGTAGTCAAGAAACTTGGATAAATGAGGATATAAAAATACTTGGAGTCTGTTTTAAATCACAACTGCTCTATCCTGATACTGCTTGATAAAGGGAAGCAATTTAAATTTGTAACAGCTCTAGAATTCAGATTTTATTTGCCTCATGGTTAAAATATATATATGTTTATCTTTTATTCCATGTGGTGATTTAAATTAAAATTTGTAAAATGAACCAGATATTGTGACACTTTAAAGACATCTTGACTTCAGTACAGACACTGAGTCAATGAAGAAGATGAGGTGTATCAGCAAATAAAATCGTAACATTTTAGAAATGGAAAGACTCTTGAACATCCAGTCAAAATTCTTCATTTTTTTCCTTTTTTTTTTTTTAATGCTTTTTGGAGGGCAATTGCGGTTAAGTGACTTGCCCAAGGTCACATGGTTTTGTGTTAAGTGTCTGAGACCGGATTTGAACTCAAGTCTTCCTGACTCCAGGGCCAGTGCTCTATTCACTGTGCCACCTAGTCACCCCAAAATCCTTCATTTTTACAGCTGAAAAAATTTGAGTTTAAGTAGTTTGTCCAAGGCTACACAGTGTAATAGTTGGAATTAGGGTTAGAGATTCCAAATCTTCTGAATCTTAAATCACTACTTTTCTCACTACACAGTGTCGTTAGAACTTTGAGTTTTTCAAAGTATGCATAAGTTGAAATCATGTTTTTACTGTATTTTTAGTGTATTCACAAAGCACAGTCAAGAAGTGAAGAAAAATCCATCTGGGACATTGTGTCATATTTTCCTCTCTCCTCAGATGCTATTATTCCAGCCCTTATTGTCTCTTCATTTAAGTTAAAGTAGTTGCCATATTGATGATTTATTTGGATGTGTACTTCCCATTTTGTTCTGAAGAACTTATAGGTAATTAAGTAGTCTCTCTGAAATAGTATTTGCATTGATTTTTAGACCTGTGATTTAATGTCTGGGCGTTCTGGTAAGGAACTGACCATAGCAATGGAGACTGACACCATCTTTGGAACTTAAATAAGCTGTACTTAGATACCTGGGCCGCTGAGAGGCAGGACTTGTACCCAGCTCTTTCTTAGTCCAAAACTTAGTCTCTGTTTACTATGGAAAGTAAGCTGAAGCCCAACTCCTATTATAATTTTCTCATAAATTATTAATTGTAAAAATAGAGTTTTGTATATAGATTTAATCATATAAAAGTCTGGTGTTTTCTGAATATTTTCTTTTGATCAAGAACAAACTGAATGCGAGAAGCGTCTTCAGCTCTCCTTCAAATGCTAAGCAGTCTTCACCAGTCACTAGTAAGACACAAAAGAAGATTAAGAACAAGTTAAACGTTGGAAGTATTCAAAAGTAAGTCACTATGGCTGTCTTAAATTATTATTCTCCAGGTGATCCAGAGTTGATATATAATGAAAAGAGATTCTGGTGTTTAAAATATTTAACTTCTGATATGTATGTATTTTTTCATCTTATTTTTATAAATGGTGTTAATTTCTCTATTTTTATTATTGTTTTATGATATCCAGTACCTCTTATTGGCACTTTTTGACTGATGACTTTATTGACTGAGAGCCTGTATTAAAGTTAGTGTTCTGAAGTAAAGGTCAGGCTTGTGGCCTGTAAAACTCCTATAAATGTAAGTTAGATAATGCTAATTTGTGGTTTTCTAAGTATGCAACCCACATGCACATGAACAGCTAGGTGGTACAGTGAATAGAGTGCCAGGCCTGGAATCAGGAACTCACCTTCCTGGGTTCCAACCCAGCCTCAGATACTTAATAGCTGTGTGACCCTGGGCAAGTCAAAGTGGAGATAAAATCTAGACCTTAAATCCCATAATTAAATTAAAAATCAAGTAATTATCAGTCAATAACAAGGTTTTGGAAGTTAATGTTACCTAGTTTGAGAATGGTTATAGGAAGTTGGCGTACACAGGCTTTTAATAGTGAACTGGTTATCCTTTTTTTCTTAATATGATTTGCAGAAATTCATCTTTACCCCCCACCACTGCCCCACATGCATTGAGAATTGAGAGAAACTAAAGTTGTCACATATATATAGTCAAGCAAAACAAATTTTTGAATTGACCAAGTTGAAAGGAAATTTTTTAAAAATATAGAGCTATTGATATCTAGATAGATCTAGGTATAAGGTAGATACAGATCTGTGCATGCACACACACACACACACACACCTCTATCAGAAGGTGGGTAGCATGCTTTACATTTGTTCTCTGAAATCATTGTTGGTCATTACACTGATTGGATTCTCTACATCTTACAGAGTTGTTTGTTTTTACATTATTGTTGTTACTGTATAAATTGTTCTCCTAGTTCTATACACTTCAGTCTCCATCAGTTCATCCAAGTCTTTCCAGTTTCTATGACTTCATCCTGTTCATCATTTCTTACAGCATGATGATGATCCATTATATTCATATACCACCAGCCATTCCCTATTCGATGAGCACCCCTCAGATTCCCATTCTTCATTATCTCAAAAAGAACTATAAATATTTTCATACATTCTTAGTTGAGTTTGTTTTGATTAGGATTCGTTGCTTCCTTGATCTGTCTTCTCACTACTTCTCCTTCTTACTTTTCCATATTGAGTGAAATGTTTCTCTAGCTCTGTGGTTGAATAAGCTTCCCTTCTTTGACTAGTCCAGATGAGAATGAGGTTCACATTTCAGCTGCCCACTCCCTACTTCTTGTTTGTATGGACATAATTTTCCTTTCCCCTCACCATACTCAACACTATTCCTCTCCCTCTTCTTCCTCCTCCTCATTTTTAAAAAATATTATCTAAACCAAATAGAATCACTCCCAAGTCTTCTGTCTAGACTCCCTGTATAAAAGATTCCTGATGATAGGGCTCCAGGGGATGCGTGTCATATTCCCATATTTGAATGTAAGCACTTTATTCATGTTTGGTCCCATAAGATTATTCATTTGTATTTAACTTGTGTTTCTCTTTACTCTTGTATTTGAATTTCCAAGTTTTTATGCAGCTCTCTTTTCAGGAATGCGAGGAAGTCCTCTGTTTCATTTACAATCCGTTTTTCTCCCGTTGTTTGATTATACTTAGTTTTGCTGGTTGTTAATCTTGGTTGTAAAATTATATCCTTTGCCTTCTGGAATATAATATTCCAAACTGTTCCTTCAAAATCATGGCCCTACTCTCTGCCAGCCCTCTTTGTTTCCTTGGGCAAAAATATTACTCACTGTGACTTTTTCTTATTTTTCTATAAAGATTTGGTCTGCTGCATTTTCTAGATCTCTTTGGAGGAGGTGGGTGGAGTGGGCAGTATCAAGTGTCTTTCTCAAAACAGTTCAACTTTAATATACATTTTCTTTTTAAAAGGTATTTGTCACCAAAGTCCCAGTTTGTCTCAGTACAAACATCTCAGCCAGAATTTGCTGCAGAAGATAACAGGAATTCTACATCTAAGGTATTTTGGTGACAAGGAAATTCTTATAACAGTGTATTAATTGTTTAGGTTCTTTGTAAGATTTTGAGCAGTGTATGAATGAAAAGATATAAATGTTTCTCTTGAAACTGTTAACATTTTTTTCTCAGTTTGTCAGTTATTGACTGTAATAGAGCTGGGAGGCATAAAATTAGGTTTCTTCTTAAGGTCTAGGTGAGCACCCTAGATAGAGCCAGGGAATATGTATAAATATATAGTGATAGACTAGATCAAACCAGGAGACCCACAGGGTCTCAAAAAGGCAGAAAGAATAAATTCAGAGCAGCAGCCCCCAGGTATATATGTTGAATGTAAGTAATAATTTGGTGATTGAAAAATGAGTCTTCAGTGTTAGTTTTAATAGTAGCAAAAATGAAGAAATGATATCCCATTCAGATGGAAATACTAAAACTCATTTTCTTTCTGAGAGATAAGTATCGTTGGGAAAACTTAGGGGGTTTTTTAAAGTGTTATTCATAATACACATAGAAAGAATTATGGAGTGAATTGCTTGGGCTCCTATTGTTCAAGATATGTTTGGACAAATAGCTTCTCAAAATTTTATTTTAATTTCTAAAGCCTAAGTGATTTTTATCTGTGTGTTTATCATTATCTTATAAGAGCATTATAATATTCAGTGCTTCCTTGTAAGTGGGAAGCATAGTATTTGGCAATAGCTTGCTTGCATAAGACCAATATTTGACTTTTTGCTGAATTTTACTTTTTTTTTTCCTTGCAGGGTGTTAGCAGCAATAATGTAAAGAGCGCCACAAGTCAAGAAGATGAAGATATGCCAACATTATCTCCACAAGTATTCGAGAATCAGAGCAGAGTTGCAAAGGGTTCAATTGAAGATTCACCTATGCCTCATTTAAGTGCCTTTAGTGTGGAAGAAGAATGTCTTGAGAAGGAAACTAAATCACAGATGAATAATCCAAATAAAGTTACACATGAACATTTTTGTACAAATCATGAAGTGCAAACCATATTTGTCTCTTCTGCTGAGGCTGTAGCCAAGTGTCCTGGCAAGCCAGAGAATGGATACACTTTATCTGATCCAGCAGAAATAATCAAAAACAGCATTGTTTATACAGAAAATGAAGAAAAGCGTCTGCTGATTGATAAAGAAATGCCCAAAAGAAAAGATCAGGAATTTTCTTCAGGAATAGTCAGTGATTCAGGTAGCTCGGGGAAGAGAAGGAAACTCTGTATGGATACTTCTTCAGAACAAGAAGAGACAAACAATAACATTGCACAGAAACTGATAGACTTGGAACATTTGCTCTTTGAGAGGCACAAGCAAGAAGAGCAAGATAGGTTATTGGCCTTAGAGCTTCAGAGAGAGGTGGATAAAGAGCAGATGAAACCAAATCGGCAGAAAGGGTCCCCAGATGCTTATCTCTTGCGCACTAAAGTTTCCTTGCATCCAGATGAATCTCCAAATGGATGGAGGTGTTCCAAGGAAAAGAACTGCAAAAAACAACCTGAAACAGAGCTTTCAAAACCTCGAAGAAGCTCAAAAGATGAAAACTGGCAGCCTTCTCCTATGATCCAAAAGAGAATTTCAGCTAATAAGAGAGAAAAGGCTCCCACCTCTTCCAAAAACACACGTTCTCTAAAGCCTAGTAATAGTCAAAAAAGTATTTTTCAGATGTTCCGGCAAGCTGCAAAATAATGAATGGGGAATGGTAGGGAATAAAGGAGTAAAAAACAATTATAATGTTCACATATTCAATAATACTCATTGATAAATGCTTTTTAGTGCATTTTGTTATGCAGATGTACCTATTAATTATAGTTTCTGTCAGAAA
>CM053596.1:233180902-233194289 GCA_028646575.1 Pseudocheirus occidentalis | reverse complement strand
AACAATTATAATGTTCACATATTCAATAATACTCATTGATAAATGCTTTTTAGTGCATTTTGTTATGCAGATGTACCTATTAATTATAGTTTCTGTCAGAAATCTGATCATAAGAAAAGTTAAGAGAAGGTGGAGCTGTAAAACTTCTTCAGACAAACTTCCAGCAGTCAACAAAAAAATTGGTTTTCTGTGCTGGCAGTAACTAAGGTACTTTGAGATGGGGGTTACAACTGTCTGGAAGATGTTTTAGACCATCTCCATGAAATCTTGAAATATCATAAATGGTGAAACTTAAAAAAAAATCTACCCATTATAGTTGATTCTTGTTTATTCAGTTCTGTCTCAGCAAAAATAAAGCAAAAACTTCTGTTCTCAGGCATTTAAAGAAATGAAGATAGACTTTGATATTGAAAGGAGGGTGAGGGTGTTGACCATCCCAGTCTCCTTGCTACCTCCCTAAATATCTTCTAAAGAAGCACTTAAAAAGTCATAGTTTCTTGTCACTAAATAATATAAATTACAATTCATCCTAATTAGGTTTTAAATACTGTGTAATAAAATTTGTTTTTCTAGAGTGGATCAGAATCAGTGTTAATACAGGGAAAGAACAACTAAGTTTTGGAAAACTGAAAATGGAATCCTGACAAGGAAAAGTCACTACATCTTTGAAGCAAAAAAGTCCAAGGAGTAAAAAGTGAGGCAAGATAGATTAAGTTTGACAAGGAGGGAAATGTGAGACTGAGCAAATAAAGCCTAGACGACAGATTGGTAATTAACAGGTCAACTAGATATCCTTCTCTTTGCATAGCTTATTGGTTTTCCCTGTGAGTCATTAAAATACCTGGATTTCTGACCATTGTGAAAATTAAGGAACTTTTTTAAACCAGGTAGTTTGATTTTGGAAACTACTGTTTCTGTTTAAATTTCTATTTAAAAAAAAGTTTTTCAGGTGGCTTGAGCTTTGGGGGGTGGTCTTTTGGGTTTTTTACTGATTAGGTAACAGTGTCCTGGAATCTGTTGTGTTAAAATCAGGGACTTTACTACTAGGATAGCTTTGACCAAGAAACTAGGTAGTCCATTTCCTACTTGTTACAGAGCTCATTGAATGTGGAGTTTTATATGAAAGATTAAAAAGTTGGGGAAAATGTGATGCTTATTTTCTGCCTGTTAAGACCGTGTCTTAAATGACTTCACTTAGTCTCTCTGACACTAGTTACTATTGTTAACAGAAACTCAGAATGACAGTTGAATATCTTGAAGCTGATTTTTTTGGTTGTTGGGGGAACTTGACAAATTTCATAATTGAAATTTTTGTCCATTTGGCATTTGTACTTGATGAAATGTATGGTGACTGGAAAACTAGCTCAAACTATTTTTAAGGTCAGCCAAATTAAAGGCTATAATTTATTTTATATGCCTTAAGGTAGTTAAAGTGATGGTCTCCTTTTCTTAGCAGAAGACGAACCCAAGCAAAATCTTGAAATAACTGTTCCTTTGATACCTTCCCTTTATTTCTACATCCTTCACTTAATTCTTAGTAACCCTCTTTCATTGCTCTAAGTCTATACAAAAGTATGCTAACAAAGCCTAGGTTTCTTCTTCAAAATGAATATAATCCCTTTCCATTTGAAACCCCTTGTTAGCCCAGTGAAGGTGATATATTAACTATATGTCATAAGGAAAAGTCTAAATATTGTAAAATAGAGTGTACAGGTGACTGAGTCAACCTTCCCCAAAGTGGTATGGAAGATTATATGGAATCTTGTATTCCAAATGTGTCTGATTTCTTGTGGAAGAGTCAGAGAAACCTATTTTACTAGGAACATTAATATCAGCATTTAAGTAGACCAGCCTTGCCTTGGATTCTGCCTGCAAAATCAATTTCTCTAAAATACTTCTGCTTTCCAAGGGGTCTCCTCTTCAGTTTCTTAATCCAGAGTTATTCCAGAAAGTGTTGAGGTTTTTCGTTGTAACAGAAAGGAGTCTTGGAGGTACAGAGCAGTGTATGTATTTGTTAAGTCAAGGACTATGTATTATTACATGCTTAATTTCAGAAATAACCGAATTCATGTAAGTTCCCTACCCCTACTGCCAAATGGAGGGTCTGTTTTCAATGGATGTCATTAAAGATCAACTTTATGCGTAATTGTCTTATTTCAGTTTCTTATAGACCATGTTATATTTTACATAGCACTTTACCATTTGTAAAGCACTTTCATATACGTGTTCTAATTTGATATTCTATGAGTTTAGAAGTGACTTAAGAGGTCATGTGGTCAAATCCCTGCCCTCTTTCCCCCACCACTTAAAAATATATATATTGGAAGGGAAAAACAGGTTGGAAAGGCTATAATGTCCCCAAAAACAAAATGGTTAAGTGGCCAGAGCCAGACTTTTGATCATCTTCCCATTTGTTGCAAGGAGATGGATGGCTTACTTAAACTCTTCTAGTTGGTTGTTCGCAACAAGAGAGAAAAAAACTTTGAGATATTGGCAGTATCTAGATGGTACAATAGGGAGCTAGATAGCAACAATATATATTCATACCCTCTTTAGTCCTCTTCATTGCTACATTTCTACAATTCCAGAAAATTGTCTAGCTTGGAATGGTATTCAGTAATGAATTTTCCTCTCTAAAGGTGACAAAAATGTAAAGAATTTGCAAACATACTAAGACTTCACTTGACTGATTATTGCTATGGAGACTGATAGAAATACATTCCATTATCATGTCAAAACAGAATGGGAAAATGTCTACTGAGTACCATCAATCTTAAGGGAGGAAATGTTACTAATAATAAAATATTATAAAGTCCTTAGGACTTTAGAAGTACTAGTCAAACACTGAGTGTGTGATATGCCCCTTTTTGACTACTCATAAACTGTTTACAAAATTAAGCAAAACAAATCAACACTTAGCTGTTGGAAGTTACTGTCTAAAACTGTAATGTACCACTGCATTCTGCTTCCATGGTGCACGTTTGTTGTTCATTCCTTTTATCTAGGTGCTTTTGTGCTTGCTTGCTGTTTTCTGGTGCTTTCAGAAACCTTGTTTTCTTTGGAGGATACCTCATCCATTTCTATTCTCTCTTCAATATAGATTACTTCTAAACCTTCCCAATATAGGAATAGGCAATTTTCAAAGGGAGAAGTTGAAGCAATCGACTGTTCAGTTTTGTCCAACTCTTCATGACCCCATTTGGGGTTTTCTTGGCAAAGATACTACAGTGATTTGCTGTTTCCTCCTCCAGCTCATTTTACAGAGGAAAGTGGAGCAAGTAAAATTAAGTGCCTTGTCTAGAATCACATAACTAGTAAATGTTTAAGGGCAAATTTGAACTCCCAAAGAGGAACTTCATCTACTGGACCACCTACCTGCATCATCATATAAAATGCTCCAAGTCACTAATGTGAAAATGAAAATTAAAGCAATTCTGAAGTTTTGCTTCATGCATCTGAATGGTAAAAATTTCAGAAAAGGTAAATGACATGTTGGGAGTATGCTAGAAAAATAGATTAATACACTTAGAGTGGAGCTGTGAATTGATTTTGCCAGTCTGGAAGGCGTTTTGGAATTATGCCTAAAAAGTAACTAAAATGCATCTCCTTTGACCTAGCAATACCATCTAAAGAAATCAGACAAAAAGGAACCATAGGTACAGAAACATAGTAACTTTTTGTAGTGGTAAAGAACTGGGAACTGAGAGGGTGCCTATCAATTGGAGAATGGCCAAATAAATTGTGGTACATAAATACTGGATGCTGTTGTACTGCAAGAAATAATGAAAGAGATGGTTGCAGAGAAACCTGGGGAGATAACTTATGAACTGATGCAGAGTCAACAGTCACAGTAATTTATACAAAACATTGGAAAGGCAAAAACGGATCAGTGCAATGATTAAACCACAATTCCAGATGACCACTGATGAAGCAGATTGCTCTCCTCCTGACAAGATGGAAAACGAAACTTTTGAATCTGACTTTGAGATTTATTCCATCCCATCATTGTCTCTGTGTCCAGATCATTGTGGTTGCAATGCTGATTTCCAATAGGCATCTACAGCATTCACAATGATATCCCATCATGTACTCTGGCTTGGGTCCCCATATGTCAATCTCTTTATCTCTAATAATCTTCCTCTATACTACCTAAAGTACTCATAGGGATGCTCACACCTTGGATGTTCTCTTATCTGTGCCACCTTGGGGAAAATGGTAGAGTCACAGGTTTCTTATGAGTGGCTTCCCTTGACATGTCAGATAATAAAAATGTAAATTTTTGAAATTTAGAAAATAACCTATGGTAGGAAGAAAAGTAAAATAACATACCACAAGCTACTTAAATGTAGACCACCACATCAAGATGTTGTTCTGGGTACTCCTGTACCACCTTAAAGCAAGCATACTGAAATCAAGATTTAGATGTGAAGAGAAAACCTAATGATTATAAGTATGGAAAACCAGAATACCTTACTTTCCCCCACCTCACCCAACAACAACAAAAAATGGCCATTGCTGTAAATGAAATTGATTAGCACTAAGGCAATAAAATACAAGCATATCAATTTATTATCAAGATTAGCAATTATATAACAAGTCCAAAACCTCAGTAAGTACAAGGATACCATTTGGGAATTAACAGCATTCTTATATGCAGTAATGAAGAACCAATCAGTTTACACAATCTTGAGTAATATGAGCATTCTCTCTTCTGATTGGCTAGAATTCTACAGATTTTTATGGTTATTTCCAAAACATCCTAGTACATTTTCAGTCATTACAAAGCATCTTGGAACATTCTTGTAATAATTACAGACCGTTCTGAAATGTTTGTCAAGAAGTATACAATATTTTGTGGACAGGCCCCATTAGCCTGATTTTCGGAATTGTCTCAACATCTTAATTTCCCCCCACAATCATTTGATATGCAGCAAAGTCTAGCTTACAAAATAGAAGATAATCACAATGTGAAAAGAACTGAACGAAATAGAGCTAATTTTGAATTTCACACCAGAAATATTGGAGGTGGATGTTGAAGTCTAGATTGAAAGAGCCCATAAAAACACCAACAGGAAGAAACTCATGAGTTTAAATCATTGAGAAAACATTTTAAAACGTCTTAGAAGAATAAAAAAAAAACAACTTATTTCAAGGTACCTCAGAATGGTATAATTCTCCAGGTACAAGAAGTCAATGAAAAAAAACTGGAATATGGTATTACAAAGACAAAGAGGTTAGCTGGCACCTAAAAATTAACATCCTGAAAATCTTAAAACCTCAGAGAAAGTAACTGGATGTTAAGTAAAGAGAAGGAATTTGAATCACTCAAAATAACCCAGAATGTGAGCAAAGTAATCAGTTTACAAACTGAAGAAGCAGAAAGTCAAATACTCTCAGATATGGCCAAGACTAGGTAAGGACATGAATTCAAGATGTGGGGAGTATTTCTTTAGTTTCATTTTCTTTACTAACAAATACCTTGGCAGTGAGAAGGCAGAATATCAACATGGTAAAGAATTTAAGTATAATTGGAAAATAAACAGTTGGGGAGGGAATTGTCTTCTCTCCCTTCCCCAATTAATGAATCAATGTTGGCTGGATAATAAAGAGATTTGTTTCTGTGATGGTGAGACAATGAATTAAAAGAGAAAGGGGAATTACTGCTCAGTACTAAAGAGTAAATATCTCTTCCCCTGCCTTAAATGGTAGGATAATAAGGATAGGACATTGTGGGGCAGAACATGGGGAGAAGGGAGAGTTGGCAATAGCCATGAGAAAGTGAACAATCTAACAAAAACAGTAAGCTAGCCTATGAAGACTGGAGAGGTGAGAAAAGAGTATGAAACAGATGTGGAGATGGGGGTGGAAATCCGGTGACTCCTCTGAGACTAGGTCCTACTGTAGAAGGTTGTCTGAGAAAAGGCAGCTCTGGGGTGGCTAGGTGGCGCAGTGAAGAGAGCACCGGCCCTGACGTCAGGAGTACCTGAGCTCAAATCTGGCCTCAGACACTTCAAAAAAAAAAAAAAACTAGCCATGTGACCTTGGGCAAGTCACTTAACCCCAATTGCCCTCTTTTAAAAAAAGGCAAAAAAAAAATCAATTAATTAAATTCCCATTTAAGCACAGTCTAAATGAACTTTTCTACGTGAACCCTTTTTTCCGCTCTGGTCCTAGTGTTCTCTGGCTGTCTCCTATACCTGGAACACTCTCCCTTCTTGGCTCCAACTACCCATGTCCTTGTCTTTCTCTATGGCTCAACTAAAATCCCACTTTTTACTGGAAATTTCCTTAACCCCTCTTAATTCCAGCTTAATCCCTCTTCCAGTGCATTTTCTCTGTTGACTATTTCCTATTTGTCCTATACAAAGTTTTTGTTGTTCAGTCACATCTAACTCTTTGTGACCCTATTTGAGGTTTTCTTGACAAAGATGCTGAGGCAACAAAAGTAAGTGACTTGCCCAGGATCACACAGCTGCTAAGTAAATGTCTGAAGATAAATCTTCCTGACTCCAGACCCAATACTCTAGCCACTGCGCCACCTCGTTGCCCATATAAAGCTTGCCCTGTATTTATTTCTGTGCATGGTTTGTTCCCCATTAGATTGTAAGGATTTTTTATCTTCAGTGCCTAGCACAGTGTTTAGTACATAATATGCACTTAATGAATGTTGATTGATTGACTGATTGATTCCCATGCCCTAATTGTTAATACCTTCCTCCCTAGTTAACTTTTAATTATCTTGCATATGTATGTATATGTATGAGTGTATGTGCACATATGTGTGTTTTCCTTACAGAATGTAAATTTGTGGGGTGGCTAGGTGGCGCAGTGAGTAGAGCACCGGCCCTGGAGTCAGGAGGACCTGAGTTCACATCTGGCCTCAGACACTTAACGCAAAAACTAGCTGTGTGACCTTGGGCAAGTCACTTAACCCCAATTGCGCTCCAAAAAAAAAAAAGCAAAATAATAAAAATAAAAAGAATAAAATAAAACAATGTAAATTTGTTGAGGGAAAGAGCTTTCATTTTTTAATAGCACAGTGTCTCTCAAATGGTAGGTGATTAATAAATACTTATTAATGGACTCATTAGATTTTTTTTAAGCACAAGAACAAAAATATAGAACTGAGCAGATTGTTGGATAAATTATATTTGATTAACCTGCTAGACTGACCTACAGGCTAATTTTGAATGGGAAGGTAAAGTAATACATATTTCTCAATATCTTTTATAAAGTTGTTCATGTGCTGGGATATAAAGGAATTATAAATGTAAAAAAGCAGATATAATAAGTTTTTTGCATACTGTTTTCTAGGCTAGACCTGTGATTTCATTGTTAGAGGGAGTTCCCCTCTACCAATGCAGATGGTTACCTGCTCAGCACCTTAAAACCTTAGAGAGTTACTGTACACTGAGTGGTTAAATGACTTGTATTCACCCAGCCTGTATGTTTCAGAGATGGACCTCAAACCCACATTTTTCTGACTCTGAGGCCAATTCTTCATCTGATATATACCATTGAACTTTGGTAAAAAAAAAGGAATGATGAGCAAAAAATTCAAGCCTAAAGATAGCTAGTGATATCCTGAGTGAAACATACCAAAACATTTTGATTCAACTAAAGCAGTCCTGAGAGACAAATTTATAACTCAAAAAACTTATATTAACAAAATAGAAAAAGAGGATCAATTATTAAGCATGTGATTTTTAAAAATAGAAAAATAGCAAAACTTAAACAAGTATAAAAATATTAAACTAGAGAAATAAAGAAACTTGAAGATTAAAAGATTGTAGAATTGATAAAATCAAGACTATTTTTTAAAAAGCTAACAAAAATCTAGCTTTTTAAAAACCATTATTCAGTTGGATCAAGAAAAAGAGAGACTAAATTCAAGGTGCCAAAATAAAAAATGAACAAAGTGAATTCTCAACAGAATAAATAGCACAAATTATCCAAGGAGCCCCAGAAAGACATACACTGATAGGTTATTGGAGGAATTATATTACTGTACTGGCCCATTTGGAAAACGATTTGGAATCATGCTAAAAAGTGACTAAAATGTTCATATCCTCTGATTCAGAGATACCACTGCCAGACATATAACACCCTGGATCTGTGACCCAAAACTGAGTACTGAGTAACAGAGCTGCCAGTTCCTTATTCTACACAAATTTAGGCCCCTCCTGTGTTGGATGCTGACTTCTTTTTACCCTGTCACACAGATTCTCCTTGTACTACAATGCTTCATATGGTATCCCCTTGGCCAGTCCCCATTGTCTAGCAGATTTCTGTCTATGATGACCTGGACTGGAAAAAGACTCATGGTGATTTTTTTTCTTGGATTTCCCTATAGGAATTCAGTCTGGTTTTTTCTAGATCTATTTGAAGAAGTGAAGAGTGGGGTGCGGAGCTTGCTGTATTTCTTTCTGTCCCTCTACTATCTTGATTCCCTCAAAACCAATGAAACAGAACGTCCCCAGAAATCTGTGCTTTGTTCATTGCTTTTTTTTCAGTGACTTGAATAAAGATACAAATGACATGCTTATCAAATTTGCTGATGATACAAATCTGAGAGGGATAGAATCAGGATTCAAAAGCACCTTGATGGACTTGGGACTATTGAGCTGAATCTAGTAAGATGAAATTCAATAAGGGTGAAGATAACGTCTGGCACTTGGGTACAAAAGTAAAAATCAACTCTACATATGCAAGATAGGGAAGCAGACAGCAGTTGTCCTGAAAAGGATCTGGAGATTTTCATAAACCGCAACACTAGTGAGTCAGCACTAATATGATGTAGCCTCCAAAAAAGCTCGTGTGAGTTTGAGCTGCAGGGCCAGAGAGTAGGACCAGGAATAATAATGGGTGAGAGGTTGCAAAGAGGCAAATTTATCTTTGCTTTCAGGAAAACACCCTAAGTATGAGGAGTTGCACAATATTGAGGAATAGAGAAGGGATAATGCTGTTGTACTCTACCACTGACAGATTTTTTTTTTGGAGTCTTTTGTTCAGTTCTGGGTGCCACAGCTTAAGAACAACATCAATACATTGGGGTATAACCCCATTGGTATGGGATTCACTTCTGATTGATGGAGATGAAGGCCCTGCTTTGCGTGAGGGATGGGGTGGATAGAGAGCTACAGACTTCATCAGTCCTTTTTAGGACTCTCTAAGCAAGTTTCCTCTGAGTCCTCCTTTCCACTTCAAGTGGAAGTCCCACTTCAGGTCACCTGAGGCCTGGGGTCCTCTTTGGAACTCTTGGAGTGCCAGTATCCTTCAAGACGGTTCCAGTATCCAGTTACTTCAGGTACTCTTGGCTTCCAGCTTCAAAAGAGAAGATTGAAGTGGCTAACCTCACTTCAAGTTGCTGAAGGAAAAGATTCTGGGAAGACACAAGGGGAGTTGGCAGTCTCCATCATGTCTGTTTCCAACTTGATACACTAGAGACTTGGGGAGTTTCCCCCTGGGTGAGATCTGGGACACTCTCTTGTCTGAACGGAGTTACCTTGGTCCCAATGGGAGAGCTCCTTCACTTTGTATTGATTGGTATATATCCTCCTATATATACTTTCTCTGATTTGTTTTACTAGTTTTGGATAAAAATATATTTGGATAAGAATTGAATTTCTTTGCTGTTTGCTATGTGTGCTCATTGTGGCACTGGTATTTAGAGGGAAAGGTGTCAAACCTTGAATATAGAATTTGGAGTCATCTTTCACCTAAAATGATGGAGTGATCAAGAGTTAGATAGAACCCCATCATATCTCCTAGACAATAATATTTAAGGGAGCAGATAGATATACTTCTAGCCTGGTACTTCTCTCTGAGGAGAGCAAGTTGGTGACCTCTGGCCCCAACCACCTACTTCCCCTTTTAGAAGGAATGAAAATCTCCCTTGGAGAATGGTGGGTAGAGAAGAAGCAAGAAATTTCTATTCAGCCTCCCTTTGAACCACAGGACAATAAGCTTCCTTGCCATCCATGCACTGGCTCCTTGCTACACACAGAGCACCACCACCCACTCCCTCACACTCCTTATGGGAGAGTTTACAGAGGAGGGCCACCAGGGTGGTAAAGCACTTTGAGATCGTGTCATATGAGGATGATTTAAAGAAACTGGGGATATTGATCCTTTAGGAGAAAAGACTCAGTGGGGATGTGAGAGGTATATGCTAAAGCATTTGAAAGGGCTATTATTTGGAGGAAAGACTGATCCTTGTTCTGCTTGACTGCAGAAGACAGGACCAGGAATAATGATGCTGATGCAGTGGAAGTTACAAAGAGGCAGATTTAGCCTTGATATCAGGACAACTCCTTAATTATTAGAGATGTCCAAAAGTAAAATGTGCTTCCTTAAGAGGAGGTGGGTTGGCCCTCCTTGGAGGCCTTCAAACAGAAACTGTATAGCCCAGGGCATCTAAGTGGTACAGTGGATAGAGCACTGACCCTGGAATCAGGAGAACCTGAGTTCAAATCCAGCCTTAGACACTTACTAGTTGTGTGACCTTGGGTAAGTCACTTAACCCTGGTTGCTTCCCCTTCTTACCCCTCCTCTCTCCCACAAAAAAAGAGGAGGGAAAAAGAAGTTCCATAACCCCTTTGTGTGAGAAATAGATTAAATGAGATGTCCACTAAGATCCCTTCCAATTCAAATTCTGTGATCCCATCACTGATTCCAAAACCCTTATTCCACCTGAGAAAGCTGATTTATTGAAGACTTCTACTCTATTCCAATCAGTATCAATCAAACTGATATGATTCCACAGGGGTAGTGATTATAAGTTCTTTATGATTGATCCCAGGGGTGTGAGTTGCAGATTGTAAGATCACTTCTTTAATCATAGGAAGTTAAATAAAGGCCCTCCACCCTTCTTTTTCCTTGTCATGGTAACCAAGCCCAGTATGGAGGAAGTGGCTCAATTATATGGAAAGTCCTCCAGTTTATTTTTGTATCTCCAGACCATTCTGTCTTGTCCAACATGAGCAGGTGACCAACTTATGACAACTTAGTCAATGGAGATGCCCCATGCTTTGCCTAACCCATGACCCTTCTGATACATTGTATTGCTTATTTTAGTCTATTCATCATATGTCAACCAATGGAATTATTCTGTATTTGCTAGAGCTGTTCTTAAATGTCTAGATATCTAGCCCTGTAAAAATGGGTACCTGGAAGGAAGGAACATCTCAGAGCATGAGGATGATCTGAGGTCCACTTCATTACAGGGGAGCATCGACCCTTTAATATTTTTTATAGTAAGTGAATTTATTTATTTTTTAGTTTTCAACATTCACTTCCATGAGTTTTACATTTTCTCCCCCTCTTTACTCTCCCCTCTCCCCAAGACAGTATGCAATCTGATATAGGTTCTACATATATATTCCTATTAGACATATTTTCGCATTAGTCATATTGTATAGAATTAGAACAAATGGAAGAAAATATGAGAAAGAAAACAAAAAATAAAACAAAAAAGGAAAATAGTCTGCTTTGATTTGCATTCAGGCTCCATATTTCTTTCTCTGGATTTGGATAGTGTTTTCCATCATGAGTCTATCAGAATTGCTAAGAAAAGCTAAATTTAAGGGCAGAGCCAAGAGGGTGAAGTAGAAGCACAAACTTTGTGTGGGCTCTGGCTCCAAACAATTCTAATACCTGTAAAAAAATTGCTCTAAACAAATTTTAAAGCTACAGAACCCACAAAGTGACAGAGAGAAACAAATCTGCTGAAGACAGCCCGACAGGCCAACAGGAAGGGTCTATCACAGCACACTGGGAGCCAAGCTACAGTCCTGCAGGAGCCACATGGTTCCAGCCCCAGGGTGGCCCCAACCAGCAATGGCTGGAGAAGACTTCAGGAGAGTGAATAACCAGCAGCTGTGGTGGTTTCCAGACTTCTCAACCCATAAACACCAAAGACAAAGTAAAAGGTCAGTGTGGAACTTTGTTAGAATGGGGGAAGGAGACAAGAGCTCGCTCTGGCTGCTGCCCCAAGGGTAAGAAGTGGCAGAAGTACAGCAACTGCACTGCATGGCTGCCTTAGGAGCTCTTGGCCTGCAGATTGTAGAGGGACCAAACAACCATTCAGAGGGTAATCACTCTTGCTTGGACCTAGATTGCTGTCTTGGGTGGAGGTCTTGGGGTGTGTGACCAACGAGCCAGAGCTTGTGTGGGCTGTAGAAATGGCACCCTCCTAATAGCTTCAGCAGCTGTGAAAACCCAAGTGATTTGGGACAAAGCTCTCTCCATTCTTGAAGCAGACTTCTACCATGGCAAAGAGCTCAGGGGGCAAGTACTTGGCTGGCAATATGAGCAAGCACAGAAAACAAACACCACAGAATCTGTTTGGGTGGACAAAAAGGATCATGGCATGGAGTGAGAGGAAGACAACACAGTCAAAACTCCTGCATCACAAGCCTCCAAGAAAAATATGAAATGGCTACAGGCCATGGAGGAGCTCAAGAAGGATTTTGAAAATCAAGTAAGAGAAGTGGAGGAAAAATTGGGAAGAGAAATGTGAGAATTATTCAGGAAAATCATGAAAAGCAAGTCAACAGCCTGCTAAAGGAGACCCAAAAGTACACTGAAGAAAATAATACCCTAAAAAAATAGACTAATTCAAATGGCAAAAGAGACCCAAAAAGCCAGTGAGGAAAAGAATGCCTTAAAAAGCTGAATTTGCCAGATGGAAAAGGAACTTCAGAAAACTCACTGAAGAGAATAACTCCTTCAAAATTAGATTGGAACAATTGGAAGCTAATGACTTTATGAGAAATCAAGATACTCTAAACAGATCCGAAAAAAAAGAAGGCAATGTGAAATATCTCATTGGAAAAAACCACTGACCTGGAAAATAGATCCAGGGGAGACAATTTAAAAATTATTGGACTACCTGAAAGCCATGATCAAAAAAAGAGCCTAGACACCATCTTCCAAGAAATTATCAAGCAAAATTGCCCTGATATCCTAGAAGCAGAGGGCAAAATAGAAATTGAAAGAATTTTCTTATCACCTCTTAAAAATTATCCCAAAAAGAAAACTCCTAGGAATATTATAGCAAAATTCCAGAGTACCCAGGTCAAGGAGAAAATACTGTAATCAGAAAGAAACAATTTGAGTATTGTGGAAACCAAATCAGGATGATACAAGACCTAGCACCATATTGGCTATGATCAAAGACAGGTTTCTAATTCTGCATATTGCCCATAACTTCTCTCTCCAGGAGGTGGGCAGCATTCTTTCTCATTGCTCTTCTGGAATCATGGTTGATCATTGTATTGAGAAGATTTCTTAAGTCTTTCAAAAAATCATTTTTTTACAACATTGTTTTATAGTGTACATTTTTTCTCCTGGTTTCACTCATTTCACTCTATGTTATTGGTTCATG
>CM053596.1:233151020-233180402 GCA_028646575.1 Pseudocheirus occidentalis | reverse complement strand
GGTTTTGTTTCCTCTTTCCCATTGTTCTCTCCATTGGTTACAACCCTTCTATACAAACAGACTAATGTCCAGTATAAAAGTACCTGCAGATTCTACACTTGATTGCATGCTGCCATGGGGGTGCGGGGAGAGAGGGAGGAGAGAAAATTTGAAACTCAAGGGATTGTGGAATTGAGTCTTGTGAACTAAAAGTAAATAAGCAAATCAATTTTTAAAAAATAAAAGAAAAAACAATAATAGTGTGAGCTAGCATTTATGTAGCACTTTAAGTTTGGTAAAGAACATCAAATGGGTTATCTAATTTGATCTTCACAATAATACTGGGAGGTAGTGGTTTATTATTCCCATTTTACAGATGAGAAAGCTGAGGCAAAGAGAGATTAAGTGACTTGCACAGGTCAGGAAGGCTAATTAAGTGACCCTGGGCAAGTCACTTAATCCTGTTTGCCTTAGTTTCCTCATCTGTAAAATGAGTTTGAGAAGGAAATAGCAAACCACACTGGTGTCTTTGCCAACAAAGCCCCAAAAGGGGCGACAGAAAGTCAACACAACTGAAGCAATTGAGCAAGAACAATAGTAAATGTCTGAGGTCCGGCTGGAATGCAGGTCTCCTGTCTCCAAACCCAGTGCTCTATCTACTCTATCCATTCTGTGTTAAATTCTAAGCTATGCATTTACATGAGCACAAGAGCATACTAATGATAAAAATGGTAATATTTTTAAATGTATTTTATTTTTAATTTATGGAATAAAATGAGCATTTCTATAACACAGTATAATAAAAAAAGATGATTGCACATGAAACTGCAAATCTGTGATGTACAGCCTGCTATTCCTTTTAAACACTGTAATCAAGTTATCATGTAAATTTCTTTTTTTTTCCCTTCCCTCCTCCCTACCCTAGAGTTCCATTAGACATAAGTGAATCATACATTCATAGATGTAGAGGTGGAAGGGGGGGATCTCAGAGGCCATCTAATCCAAAACCCTTCATTTAAAAAAATGAGGAAGGCAGGGGTGACTAGTGGTGTAGTGAATAGAGCACCAGTCCTGGAGTCAGGAGGACCAGAGTTCAAACACTTGACACACTAGCCGTGTGACCTTGGGCAAGTCACTTAACCCCAAGTGCCCTGCCCTACACCTCCAAAAAAAAAAAACAAGAAAAAATGAGGAAGTAGAGTCCTAGAGAAATGAGGTTGCCAAGGTCACATGGGTGGCAAGGAGTTCAGTCAGGAGTTGGAGCTCTCCCATCTGTGAATCCTGCTCACTTTCTTCTCTGCACATGATAATTGCCCCAGCAAGCTGCAGTTATGCAACCTGGTAAAAAGGTGTTTTAGGCTGACCTTTATGTCTTTAAATGTACTAACGTGTACTAAGGGTCATCAAGCAGGGACTGACAATGAGTTGTTTTCTTGTTTCCTTTTCAAAGAGCTCAGACCATTCTTCTGTGCTCCCTCATCTGAATCCGCCTCAGTGGGTGAGTTTTTTCCTCTCTCTCTGGGTGGCGGCCAGCACACAGGCTACAGACCAAGGCCGCTGAATGTTTTTTTGGCATCTGATCTCTGGATGCAATCGTTTGCTATTGGGCTTAGCCAAACTTTTTGGCACTGCCAGTTTTGTGCATACAATCCCAGGAAAAGAGAGACAAACAAATTGAGGGGGAGAGAGAAAGAGACACAGAAGAACAGAGAATAAGCCAGAAGGTTTAAGAAAAAGAAAAATGCCCAGAGAGACAGAGGTGTGGAAGAGGTCTCTTGGCCATCCTTACGGGCCATCAATCAGATAATATGCGTTTATGAAATGCCTACTATATGCCAAGCACTGTGCTGAGTGCTAGGGATACAAAGAAAAGCAAAGTATAGTCTCTGCCCTTGAGGAGCTTACAATCTAACTGGGGAAGATGACATGCAAACAAATATGCACAAATAAACTATATGCAAAATAAATAGGAAGTGATTAAGAGAGTGAAGGTACTAGAATTCAGAGGCATTAGGAAAGACTTCTTTATGGAAGATGTAATTTTATTTGGAACTTGAAGAGAGTCAAGGAAACTGGGAGTCAGAGATGAGGAAGGAGAGCATTCCAGGCATTAGGGACAGCCAGCAAAAATGTCCAAAAATGAGAGTTGGAGTGTCTTGTAATATTGGGGATATGCTGTGGTGTTAACTTTTTTGGAAGTCTGAACCTGTGATTTCATAGGAAATTCTTGGTATAAAATCCCTGCAGATCAACAACTCTCTAACTTATGTTCCTAGAGAAGTCCCTAGAATACTGAGAAATTAAATAGTTTCCCCAGAGTCACAGTTAGTGTGTGTACAAGGCTGGACTTGAACCCATCTTCCCTACTCTAATCCAAGCCTGTCTTATGCTATGAAACCTGGGGTTTCATTGGCATAAAGATCTTCCTCTATAATTCTTATACAATTTACATTCTTAGAGACATTCAGGGTATTGTGGGATAAAGCAACTTTCCCAGAAGGGTCACACAGCCAGTGTGTGTCTGAGGTCAGATTTGAGCCCAAGTTTTTCTGCCTTCCAAGCCAGTTCTCTGTCCAATAGACCATGCTGCTCGTGTTCTCATGATGGTGATTGAAAGGGCATAGCACTCAGTTCTCTGGGGCTTTTTTGAAAACTGAGAACAATATATTGCCTTCTTCTCTCTTCATCCACCTAGAACTGAAAGAGAAAGGGAGATGTCTGAGAGATCTCTAGGGAAAAGAGAGAGGACTGGGTAGGATCAAGAAGAGAATTTCAAAATGGACAGAGCAAAATCTCCTGTGCTAGAGAAACAAAATATCTAAATCTATCTCTACATAGTCAAAGAAGAAATCCTTGAATTTGTGGATGAATAGAATTTCAGCCATCAGAGATCGCCTAATTCTACTGACTTCTGAGTGACCTGGGATGAGTTAAGACTACTAGATTGTCTTTTCCATGGAATTGCTCCCTATGGGGAAATTCTGTGCATATCATCCTCAAACTCCTGGAGAATATGGTCCATTTTCTATCCCTTCCCAAGGGGAAAACTGCCTTGACTAATGGTTTCCTCTTGGAAACCTTATCCTTCTTGTAAGCTCTGAACTGGACTGAAGCACAGTTTTCTACCGCACACTTATCATTAAGCACCATACTACTGCCACCATGAAATGTTTCTGTCACGTGATTAACTCCTACTCTTTCTTATGGAGCAGCTAGGTGGCTCAGTGGATAGAGCTCCAAGCCTGTCGGGATGATTTGAGTTCAGATCTGGTCAAATTACTAGCTGTGTGACCTTGAACAGGTCACTTAACCCTCTTGCCTCAGTTTCCTCATCTGTAAAATGAGCTGGATAAGGAAATGACAAATCACTCCAGTATCTCTGCCAAGAAACCCCAAATGGAGTCACGATGAGTCAGTCACAGCCAGACAACAACACTAACAACAAAAACTCTTTCTCTTCTTCCCCCAAATACAGTTTTAAGTCCACTTAGAATCCCCAATAATAGCACCTACGTCTTAGAATGGTTGAGAGGATCAAATATTTGTAAAGTGCTTTGCAGACCTTAAAGCTCTATATAAATGCTAGCTATTAGTTATCTATTTTCAAGGGAAGAGAGAAAATTGTATAAAAAGACAATAAAAAAGAAGTCAGAGCTCACAGCTTGCTATCACACACATCAATCTGTCAGATCTTCTTGCTTGATCCTGCTTTTGGCTTTTTCCATGGGGCACCAGAGCAAGGCAGTGACCCCTAGTCACCTGCTCCATTCCTGACTTGAACTCAGAAAAGGTCTTGGCTTCCCCAGAAATCTCCAGTTTGGGAATTTGGGGTCCATTCTTCTAGCGTTTTGGGTGGAGCTCAAAAGTTAGATGTAACACACTTGTGAAACTTGAATCAGCAAGGTGGTGCAGGGGCAAGAGCTTTGGGCCTAGAGTTAGGAAGACCTGAATTTAAATCCACCCTCAGACATTTACTACTTGTATGACCCTGGGCAAGTCCCTTTGCTGCTGTGTGACTCAGTCTACTCACCTGTAAAATGAGTATAATGGTAGCATTCATCTCTCATAGTTACTATCAGGATAAAATGAGATATTTGGTAGAACCCTTGGCGCAGTACTTGGCACATTGTGGTTGGTTGTTGTCCTTTGTTTTCAAAGAGAACCAAAATGACATCACTACGTTGGGGCCAATGTATAGTGTGTCTAACTGTGGTTGATTAGACCAATATGAGCTCAGAAGGCTCTACCACAGGTTGGGTACAAATGGTCCATGTGAACATTTGAAGCGAAGATATCTCTAAATTTATGCATCTCACATTTCTTTTGAGCTACTGCAATTCTGCACATAGTAAATATTATATAAATGCTTGAGCCAATTATCAGTCACCATCCCACTTGGTTTCCACCCATGAAGGACCATAACTCTCCAACTGAAAGGGATCTTAGAGGTCATCCAGTCTTGGGGAAACTGAGGCCCAGGAAGGCTTAGTGACCTTTATGAGGTCACAGAGGTGACCTTGTGATGTCATGGGTAGACAGTTATTGTAATTAGTGGAAATTAAACCTAAGTCCTTTGACCCCAGAGCTAACATTCCTTCCTGTGTATTATATTGTTAGCTAAGTCATTAACCACTGACACCTTCATAATCCATGCTCCATAATGAAGACAAAACCATTATTTATGTAGGGTAATTGTTTTCTGACCCTTCACATTAGTGGATCCCAACCTGTCATTTGAAGAAAATTTCCTATAAAAATCAGTGACTTAAGTTTATGATGTGGTTTTGTCCCGTTTCCCTATTCTGCGTTTGTGTTCTGGCGTTTGAGTCTAAAATAGAATTTTGCAAACAAAACAAAACCAAAAACCCCACGGCTTTGATACATATGTGCCTGGGGTGGGATGAAGGTAGGAATTCAGATCAGTCCAAGAAAAGGAAAAAGGATAGTAGGAAGTGTTCAGTGGGCAGGGGTCTATGAGAATTATGCCACATGTCCCTGCTGGAGGTGAGACTGGGCCTCTACCATTGACAGCAACAAGAAGCTAAGCAGCTTTGAGATGAGAATTTGGACATAGTGGAAATGAGCAGGGAGTGACCAAGAGGTCAGTAGTGGACAGTAGTACCTTCCTCCCTGTCCTGGGTCCCAGTGAAGGAAGACGATAGAGGAAGACATTGAAATGTTTGTTAGTTGACAAAGATTTAATTACTGTTAAAGCATGGCATAAGATTTCCTGAAAGTCAGATTGAAAGAGAAAGGGATTGGTCATGAAGATCACTGGTTCCATTTTTCTTAAAGGCAGGATCAGAGCAGAATACATTCATGCCATTATAAGTCAGGGCCTTTGAACCTAGACTATAACAGGTGTGTGCCTGCATTTTGGAAGCAGTCATATTAACTCATTTATATAATAGTTTACAGTTTTTACAGTTATAATAGTTTACAGTTGTTGTTGCTGTTAGTACTATTTCATAGTTGAGAAACCTGAGACTTGGAGAATTTTAGGCACCTATTAATGTGGTTGATAAATGACAGAGCCAAGATAAGAAACCCAGGTCTTCTAACTCCCAGTAATTTCTACTCTATCACACTGCCCATTCCAGTGTCTGCACTCAGCAGACAACTAAGACATTTTAGTTGATGTTGATAATGCTTATTATTATTATCATTATTATTATTATTCTATTGGGGGTGGGGAGAGTAAATTCAAGTTCATTAAGAAAAGAATTCATCCAGGACATAGGAAAGATGGTATTTTTTGACCTAGTGATGCCCATTACTAGACCTATATTTCCTAAAGAGATCAAATAAATAGAAAAAGTATTCATGTTTACAAATATGTCTTCAGCCACTTTTTTTGTAGTGGAAAATAACTAGAAACTAAGGTCATGCCCATCAATTGAGACACAGCTGAACAAGTTTTGGTATTTGAATGTAATATAATATTATTGTGCTATGAGAAATGATGAAAAGGTTGGTCTCAGAGAAACCTGGAAAGACTTGTATGAAGTGATGCAAAGTGAAGTGGGAAGAACCAGGAGAACACATTTAATGACAACAATATGGTAAAAACAGCTTTTGAAAGACTTAGGAACTCTGATCACTGCGGTTTACAACCATGATTCCAGAGGATTGATGAAAAAAGATACCTCCTTCCTAGAAGAGGAGTGAGAGACTCAGGATATAGAATGAAGCATGAACATTGCCAATGTAAGAATTTCTTTTGCTTAACTATTTTGCTATTTGCTATAACTATTTATTACAAAAGTTTGGGTTTTTTCCTCCCCAGAATAGATGTTGAGAGAAAACAAAGAGAAAATAAATTTGTTAATTGAAAAAGAAAATTTAATTACGATTAAAGGATGGCATAACATTTCTTGGAAGTCAGATGGTTCAAAAGAGGGACCTAGACTGCTGTCTGTTCTATATAACATGTCATCATCATCTTCTTTTTCTTCTTCTTCTTCTTCTTCTTCGTCTTCTTCTTCTTCTTCTTCTTCTTCTTCTCCTCCTCCTCCTCCTCTTCCTCCTCCTCCTCCTTTTCCTCTTCCTCCTCCATTCGGGGTTATCAAACCTTTTGCCCAATATTTAGTTCCCTGTGGCCTTTAAAAAACTTTTGACCTTTCTCACTTTGTCCCTTTCTTTCCTTTCTTACAGGCAACCATTGGGATTGACTTCTTATCAAAAACTATGTATTTGGAGGATCGTACGGTAAGTGCCAGATTTGAAAACTAGGATAACTTTTCTACCTGAAAAGGCAGAAGGGAAGAGGAGTCTATGTCCTGCTACATAAAACCTCACCTGGTCACACTGACTTCTAAAACAAAGCAGAACAAGGAAAACTAATGCACTGGGTCTCTCTTGCTGCCCTCAGCAAAGGAGTATAGCAGATAGAGCATGGGATTTGAAATCAGGAGGACTTGAGTTCAAATCTTGCCTCAGACTTACTGGCTATGTGGACCCAGGCAAGTCACTTAACCTTTTAGCCTTAGGTTATATATAAAATGCGTATAATATTATTATTTATAAATAATTATCTATAAATAATCTACAAATAATAATATAATCTATAAAATGAGTATAATACTATCACCCACCTTACAAGGTTGTTAGGATCAAAGGAGATAATGCTTATATGAGTGCTACCTGTTATGACATCAGCAGTACTAGTGGTTGGGAAGCTCAGATGATGGAGCTCCTTCCTCTTTCTCCCCGCACCCCTCCAAACGCACAGAACCTCAAGTGATAATACTTTTGATAATTCTCTTTCTGGGCCAGCCTTGCTTTATACAGTCCCTTTATAGAAATCAATCAATAGAAATTTCTTGAGCACCATACTATGTGCTAGGCTACTCTGGACTAGGCACTGGGGATACAAAAAAGTTAATACTTTTATCTTTGCTTCCTTTCCTTTCCTGCCTCCCTTTTTCTCTTCGTCTCTTTGGCAGGTCCGATTGCAGCTTTGGGACACTGCTGGACAGGAGAGATTCCGCAGCCTAATCCCCAGTTACATCCGGGACTCCACTGTGGCAGTGGTGGTGTATGACATCACAAGTGAGTGGAGCATGGGTGGTTTTAACAAGCAGATATCATGCCTATGCTTCAGGCAAAGTGGTAGCCCAGCAAAAATGCCCCAGCAGCATGGTTGAAGGGGAAATTTTAAATCTTCTGATCCTCACATCTAGGTGTGGCAGTGGCTTTTATGTAGTTATTATATGGTTATGTTTCTGCAAGGAATGAGACCCTGGCAGAAGGTGGTGTTAGGGATCACTCAGCAACACCTGGTACATTTGCTAAGCAGTAGGAGTCTAGAGACTTCATTTAAACACCAAGCACACACTGCAATTTATTTCCTACATCTGCCCAAGTTACCTATTACTTGTGATTCATGGTGGGGAGTGGAGTGGGAGAGTGCAGAGAAAAAAAATACAACACTATAATTTCTCAGAAATATTTTGGTGCTCAGGGCATGAACATGGATATGTATATTTTGTTTGCATTCTTAACCTGAGGTCCATGAACTGGTGGTTTTTTTTTCTTAATTGATAACTTCATTTAAATAGAATTGGTTTCCTTTGTAATTCTATGTACTTTATTTCATGCATTTGAAAATATTATTGTGAGAAAGAGTCCATAGGCTTTGCCAGCCTCCCAGGTCTGTGACTCAAAAATGGTTAATAAATACTAGGTAGACTCCAGATGGGTTCCTTGCTTTCATTTTTTTATCCTAATTCCATAAGGAATTTTCCATTGCCCTAAATGAGTGCCAAGACTCATTATATTAAAGATGGCTACAGATAATTTTACAGGTGTTTGTGAAGCTGATAGAGATGCTGAGTGTAGGCAGGTGCTTTATTTTGCACTGAATTAAGATTCCTCTTTGAGGTTAATCTAGAAGGAAATGAAGTAAAGAGAGAAAGAGGGTGTGGAGAAGAAAGGACTTCATTTCTGCACACAGAGCTGGCCTCTCCTGGCTGCAGCTGCTTCTGCAACCAAGACACACAATGCACAGCAAAGAAAGCCAGTACCCAGGTCAAGGCTGGAAAAGCACAGGCTAGAATATATGTAAGGGATTGGAACAATGGTACCCATCAGTGCTGGTGCTGACCAAGCAGCTGCCAAAGTCCAAGACCAGGGAAATGGAAGCAAGTTCTTTTGTGCAACATGCAATCAGTCCATCAACAGGCATTTATTAAGTGCTTACTATATGCTGGACACTGTGCTAAATCTGAAAATAAAAAGGAAAAATAAGAACAGTTCCTTTCCCTAAGAAGCTCATAAGTTCCAATGTGGGGGAGACACCATATATATATAAATCGACATAGAAGATAGATAGATAGATATAGGAAGTCTGAAAAGGGAAGGCACTAGCAGCTTGGAAGGACCATGAAAAAGCTTTCTTGCGGCAGGTGACACTTAAGCTGAGTTGTAAAGGAAGCCAAGGAAGTGAAGATAAGGAGGAAGGGAATTTCAGGCATGGGGGAATGTCACTACAAAGGCCCAGAGATGGGAGATGGAGTAACATAAGGAACAACATAGACTAGTATGGCTAGACCATAAAGTAGACAGAGGAGACTAATTCCCTTTAAGACTGAAAAGACAAGAAGGGAGGACCAAGTTGTGAGGAGCTTTAAATACCAGATGGATGGGTTTATATGGGGTCCTAGATTTCCTTCTAGATAATAGAAAAACCATTAGAGTACATTGAACAGGAAGGTGACAAAGTCAGACTTATACTTTAGGATAAAGTCACTTGGGTGACTTGTGTGGAGGATGTATTGGAGTGGAGAGAGACCTGAGGCAAGGAGTCAAGCCATATCCATGACAGAATCAACTACACCACAACTCCCTGCCAGCATCATAGGCTTGTTTACTCTGCCCTGGCTTCCCTTTGCTTAAACCTTTGAGCTGAACTGTCCTCCAGGCACCATCTTTTAGTCCTCTCTGTTTGTAGGCCTACACAAACACACACACACTCACACACATACACACTCCTCCAAAGAGTGGCTATCTCTGTCAGTCATTCATAAAAACAGAAGCCCATCGACATAGAAAACCAAGAAATAGGGCTCTTGGTAAACTTGGGCTTTCACATTATGGGACTGACTGAAACACCTACTATTCCTACTCATTATATGGATTATCACATCTGGGTCCATGAAATCACTGGACTATAAAAGCAAAGAGAGAGTGATTCACTAGCAAATGTTAAATAAAAATAACTTCTAGAGAAAATTAATCATTCCTGACAAAGTGAAATTATTCACTAGCATTTCTGAGAAATGTCCCTCAAATGTCCCTGAAAGAGACTTAAATTTATTCATATTGGTGGGATGGTGAATTCATCTTATTGCCACATAATAACTTCATTATTATCACCACATTGTAAACTAGGTTTTGTCCTTGGGAAGGTTCTAAGATGCACTATTATTAGCACACAGTTAATGGTACTGCTTTTATCCTGCTCTCTCATTCCCCTTTCTCCTTCCATGCTGAAAAAGGACATCTCCGTTCTTCTCTTACTGGAATATCTTCATGCCTCAAGTACTTCATCTTCTACCAAGATGTATACCATCTCTCTGTTTCTGTCTCTCTTTTCTGCTGTTCTCTTTTTGCTTCCCTTAATTATTCCCCCTCCCTTCTCTCTTCAATACTTATCTCCAGTTCTATTTCTGTTCTCCACCCTCAGATCTCAACTCCTTCCAACAGACCTCCAAGTGGATTGATGATGTCAGAACAGAAAGAGGAAGTGATGTCATCATCATGCTGGTGGGCAACAAAACAGACCTAGCAGATAAGAGGTAAGAGAGGAAGGGGAGAAGCTCCAGAAGGTGGAGAAACCGAAAACTAAACTTGAAACCTCAGGAATCACACCTAAAATGAATCAGAGAATTGATGCTGCTCATGCCTACACATGACTAAGCAGGAAAAAAAAAGAGGTCTGCGGTGGGCAGAAGTTTCTTTTCTGGGTCAAGGCTGGACACAGTTGCATTGGGAATTCCTATGGCCCCAAGCAGCTGGAGTGTCTTTCCTACTGCAGCTGCTGTGGATATTTTCAAACTTTTACTGGGGTGTCAGTAGCTGCCAGCACTCCATACACTTGGCATGTTCCTGCCCACATTTCCCAACTTGCAGGTTGACGTATGTCCAGCTATTGTCTATCAATTCTTCTCAGATACAAGAGTCACTCAAACTCAGATTTGCCTTAAGCCTCATTTTACTTTTACTCCTGAAAAAACAGGAGTTCTGTGATGCTTTGTATATATGTATGTTTAATTCTCCGAATACTGGATTTCATTCACTTAATCCATTTGTTCAATGGTTATTTATTCAGTTCTGCCATTTGCAGAGCACTATGCTGGACACTGAAGGAGATACCAAATTTAGATAAGAGACATTCTAACCCTCATGGAGCTTTTGATGTCTCTGCCTGTAACAGGCCTTCAAATGGAAAAAAAAAAGGTTTCTGACTTCAAAATACAAAAATATAGTCCTTATCCAACCTACCCCAACTTAGGGGGTTTCATGGGATATTTTTACTTTGGTTCAAGGCAGAACTGACATGTTCATTACCAATGCTTACTCAGGTGTGAATATGGGATTGTGTGCCATAAACCAGGGGAGAACTGTGTGTGGAATTAAACTGTGGGGCTTCTACATTTTCTGACAGGAGGTCACAAGTGTGTATTTCCTTAGGGCCTCATAAGGCAGCAGCTATGTTCAAAAGTCAGAAAATGAGGATGTTGTAGCAGCAGAGAATGGACTGTAACAGGCAGTGAGTGGATTGGTTCTCCAGGGCAAAGCTCAATATCACCACAGGCATTCTGAAAAAAGAAAAAACTTAAGCATTAGATCTCACTCCAATGTGGAGTGCTAATTTGCATTCAATTTAATTAAATTTGCCCAGTGAGCACAAAGATTTCCCCCCCAAAAAAAACCCTTCAATTTTTGTCAGTCAAGCTAAATGAATTTAATCAACTGCAACACCCAAAATCACAGTCCCACCCATCGTTCACCTGGCAAGTTGTGAAATCTGCTGTGAATTTTAAAATGGAAAATGTCCATCATATCCCAAATTACCAAGAAAGATACATCCACAGAGACTGAGAAGTACATGCAAAGATGGCATGAAGGCTTCGAGTTTATCACTATTTTCCATTCATTGAACAGCACAATATGGCAGCATAAAACAGATGCCCCACAGTACTGGGGTAGCTGTCCAAGGTGCTGACAGAGTCTTATTGGTTTAGTTTAGTTTTACAAGAACCCTGATCAGTATCCAATCTCCTCAGCTCATTTTCCTACTTCCCCCCTTCAATGCTCTCCTGCCATGGCCATTGTGGGACATCAAATTCTTCCACCAGCATGTAGAACTGTGATAGGCTACTTGTGATTTCCCCTTCTCTGTGGTATCTGTAGGCAGATAACAATTGAAGAAGGAGAACAGCGTGCCAAAGAACTGAGTGTCATGTTTATTGAAACCAGTGCCAAGACAGGATACAATGTAAAGCAGGTAAGAGATCTATAGTTTCTGATCCAACATAACCACTTAGAGAATATACTCAACTCAGTTAAGGTTTATAGGGCTAATGTCATACATTAGCCGGAAGGGCTGTCAAATGCTGGAAATAAACTGAAACACCCACCTAAGGTGTGAATCCAACTTACAAGACTGATCAAAGAAAAGACAATCTCAGGACAGAAGGTGTAAGCCTCATGATACAGCCCCTCAGGCTAATGTCAGACATCAGCCATAACATACATAAACACATATACCTCCCTGTTATAGTGGTATGTCACCACTCACCCCATCCTATCTACTCGTCCTTTGTGCTTGAAGATGGTCCTGTCGACAGTTTACTCTCAAAGGGTGTTGACGTAGTGATTTTTGCTTGTTCTGAGGAAGATAGAATTTCCTGTCTTTTCCCAGTGTAGGAAGAAGACATCAGTCAATTCCCATCAATTCAATGAGTATCTCCTATGTACTCAGCACAGTGCTGTTCTTTTGAGTAGGAACATTGAAATATGAGCTACATTCCTTGCCACTAAGTCATCTGCATAGGAAACTTGCAAATTGGTAACACCTTTCACCAGAATAGATTAAAATCTGTTTGTAATTTAGTAGATTTTCTTGAGGCACATTGTAGTTAGATGATTCATTCAGGTTCATATGGCTACTTAGTATCAGAAGTGATATTTGCATTCACCTCTTCCTGACTCCAAACCTAGCACTTGGTCTACTGTACCAAGCTAACACGATGGGGAAACATATACACATAAGACAGAGGACAATGCAAAACGTTATATGATTACATGCCTGAGTGAGCAGTACAAACTCTTAACTTCCATGGGAAGGAGTTCATAGAAGATAAGGATCCCTGTGGGCTGAGAGCAGTTAGGGAACAGAAGGTACTTTGTGAAGGGATGGAAGTTTCCTTAAACCTTAAAAAATGTTTAGGTAGGATTTGGATGAGAAGTGAATAGGAGAGGATATTCCAGACTAGAGGAATCCCCTAAACAAAGGTGTGGAGGTGGGTATTAGAATGGTATAGGGTGGGAATATTAAAGAGAATTGACCCAATACTTAGAGCAGTACCACCTAGAGCCACTAGGTGTTCCAGGTATTGTCAAATTTCTCTGCAACCTGTTGCAATGGAGAGATTGAATTCTTGGGCTGAAAGCTTAGGAAGGCTATGCGAGCCAAAAATGAAATGAAATTAAACTATCATCGGTGGTGTTCGAAGGACTTTTTATTGGAAATGCTACGCAGTCTAAGGAATTAACTAGATAATCTCTAAGGCCCCTTCCAACTCTGTATCCTGTGATTTTTGTGACTATGGGCAAAATCCCATGCCCAGTAATGCAGGCTTTTTATGAGTGTGACTCCCCAGTCACTGTGCAGGGTAGGTTTGCACCTTCTTTTCATGTACATAATTCCCCCAAGGTCCAATGTCAGAAAGAGGAAAGGAGTCATGCTGTTGAAATAAGGGACATTTACATAGAGTTTAATTTAAAGCTTTGTGATTTAAGTAAATAAGGTAGGGTCCAAGGCTCTGAGACCCTCTGTTTAGAAGCACTATTGAGACATTGAGGGAGTGGAGGATAAGGTTCAAGAGATTCAGTGGCTCTGGATTTTTTTGTTGTCAAAGAGATTTCTGCTTGGGTATGGGTTGGACTAGATGGCCCCTAGCTGGACTGTCTGCCAACTCTGAGCTTCTGTGATGATTTTCCAGGAGACAGTATCCCATTCTTAGATAGTACTTAGGGCCCATCTTCAGCCTGGATTTAACAAACAGCCTTAAACCCATTAGATGAAATTGCCCATCCCAACTGCACTCCACGGTCTTTCACTGAGTGTTCACAGCTCCTTTAACAGCTCAAAAGAGGTTTAAATCAATGCATTAGGAAAAGAAGATGCTTTCTTTGTCACCAGATGGTCCAAACACTCACTTTACCCTTACTGTATCCTATTCCACAGTTCACCTATTAAAAATTGGTCTTCCTATTAATGTAGCCAGACTCAGCTGCTTTTTGATTCATGAAATCATAGAAATAGAGCCGGAAGGGACATTAGAGGTCACCTAGTCCAACTCCCTTTTACAGGTGATGAAACTGAGGCCTGGAATAAAAACCAGAGCTAGGATTTGGAGCCAGGTCTCATGGCTCTGAATCCAGTTCCTTTTCCACCACACCACACTACTACCACTGTAGCAATATCACAGAATCACAGACTATTAGAGCTGAAAAGACCATCAAGTTGAACCCCTTATTTTACAGAAAAAACAAACTGAGAGCTGGAGACATTCCCTTGTTGTTCAAGGTCACAAAAGGAGTTAAGTGGCAGAGCCAGGATTTGAACCTGATTGTTCTGACTTATTCTAGTCCCCCTTGCACTCTTTCATGCTTCTTTCATCCTAGTAATGGATGACAAAATCCTGCACAATACAGTTGATTTTCTTTGCAGTCTTATATATTTTATGTATTCGTAGTGCAATTGGCATTGGTTTACAGCTCATTCACATATATGTCTACAAGGCATTTCACAATAAGTACTCACATTGAGCACTTGAGTTTTAAGGAAGTCATTTTAATACTACAGGTAGGAGAGGAGCCACTAGAGAAGATTCTCTTTTGACTTTTTAAGGAGACTCAAAATAATTTTGTTAAGTCTTCACACAAAGACAGCTGATCATGGCTCCCTAAGTCTTCCCTCCTCCACACTGAATAGGACCACTTCCCTTCTCTGGACACTCTTCAGCTTACCAGTTAGATAATCAATATACCACATGTGGTCTGGCTAAGCACAAGATGGCAATCACCTACTTATTCCTAGAAGCTATGCCTTTCTAAATGAGGCCTAAAATAATTTTTTTTGGAAGGGTGATCTCTACAACACACTATTGAATCTCATATTGAGCTTATAATCCATTAAATCTTCCAGATCTTTTTCAAACAAGCTGTACTTGCAAAGTTTACTTTTTGAACCTAAGTGTAAGACTTTACACTTATCTCTGCTACATTTCATCTTGTTCAATGATCATAGTAGGAAAGGGGAGGAGAATGTGTGTTAGTGTAAAACTTGTGCATCTCTGTGCTGGCTGTTATGCAAATGATTTAGCAGTATGCCTGGAGTCAATAATTTCTATTAGTTTCCAACGGTATCTGCTTCTCCTTGAAACAATAAATCATGTCAAGATACAGAATCACTCCATTTTCTTAAATGGAAAAATGCCATTTAAAATAGCTCCTAAAATGTACAGAAGAGTCCTCTTAAACACAGAAGCTGAACATTGGCATAATAACTATTCATAATAAAGATATTGGTTCCAACATTTGCAGCTTCCAGTTGTTTCTCAAAAATGGACACCTCCACTGTAAAGTGGGGAAGGGAGGTTGGGGGAGGGGAATTGGACTAGAGTGAGGATTCTTAATTTTGATTCCAGGAACTTGGTTTCTTTAAAAAAAAATTTTTTATAATTATATTTCAATATGGTTCGTTTCCTTTTCAATCTTATGTATTTTATTTTAAGCCTTTAGAAACATCCTGAGAGTACAGGTGGTCTTAAGCCTTTTTTTTAGATTCATGGTGCCCTTTGTCAGTTTGATGAAGCTTTGGACTAGAGGACCTCCAAGCTCCCTCCCAGCTCTTTGAATCTAGTCTATTAATCTCTAACAATTAGACTTTTTACTCTGTCTCATACAACTGTCAAATCAGACAAGTAAAGTGAAATTGCTTACCATATGCATCAGCAACATTATAAATAGGGAGGTGTGAATATTTGCTAACAAATTAACATTTATATGAGCAAATGACAAAGAGCTGTTGAAAAAGAGGAAATGACAAAGAGGAAAAGGCTGTTCTCCTCACTAGGAAAAAAAATGAATCCCAGGAAACTTTAGACTAGAGGTCAAGTGAACCTCTCCAGGGTGAACCATCCATTCGGTTTAAAGGAAAAAACAGCTTCTCAGGGAAGCTCCAGAGAGATGAACCTCCACATCTTAGGACTTTGCTAGGGATGAAGAATTCATTAAAAGCTAGACCAAGTGGGATGTCTGTATGGTGCAGTGAACAGAGCAACAGCCCTGGAATCAGGAGGACCTGAGTTCAAATTTGGCCTCAGACACTTAACACTTACTGGCTGTGTGACCTTGGGCAAGTCACTTAACCCCAACTGCCCTGCCTTCCTTCCTCCAAAAAGCAAAAAAAAAGAAAAAGAAAGAAAACCAACAACAACAAAAAAAAACTATACCAAGTCCAATTAGTTCATTAGACATAAAAGGAACCTTAGAGAACATCTAGATCAGTCTCCTTAATTCAATAAGGATGTAGTCATTAATTGCCTATTATGTACAATGCTCAATCCTAAGGCGCAGGGAGAAGAAAATGAAATGAACAATTGACCTCCCTTCAAAGAGCCTTCTATATTTCATTTTGTTTTATTTTACTTTTCCCCTTAATTTATCAGTAAAGCTATAGAAGTGGCAGCCCAGTTGAGTGATGAGTACCGAATTTGGAGTTAGAGAGCTGGATTCAAATCCTGGTGTTTTGTTGTTGTTGTTGTTATTAATTGTTTCTGTGAGTTGGGGAAAGTCACATAAACTCTCCAGGGCTCTCCTGCTTCATCTATAAAATGAGGGAATTGGACCAGGTGGCCTCTAAGACCCCTTCCAGCTCTAAATCTGTGATCCTATGATCTCATCCAATACTTAGAAACCCCATGCATGGTAGGTTAATGTATTGCTATTATCTTTTTGACAGACAAGAACATTGAAGCCCTGACATCTTTAAAAAAAATTATCAATTTACTTATTTTTAGCTTTCAACATTCACTCACATGAGTTTTAAATTTTCATTCCTATTAAACATATTTTTTCATTAGTCATGTTGCATAGAAGAATTATAATGAATGGGAGAGACCATGAGAAAGAAAAAACAAAACAAAACAAACAGTCTGCTTCACTCTGCATTCCAGCTCCATAGTTCTTTCTCTGGATGTGGCTGGAAGTTACCATCATGAGTCCTTTGGAATTGTTTTAAGTCCTTGCACTGCTGAGAAGGGCTAAGTCTACCAAAGTCAGTCATTGCGCACAGGTTGTTACTGTGTACAATGTTCTGTTGGTTCTGCTTACTTCACTCAGTATCAGTTCATATAAGTCTTAGCAGGTTGTTTCTGAAGTCTGCCTGTTCATCATTTCTTTTAGCACAGTAGTATTCCATTACATTCATATATCACAGCTTGTTCAGCCATTCCCCAATTGATGGACACTCTCTCAATTTCCAATTTTTTGCCACCACAAAAAGAGCTGCTATAAATATTTTTGTACAGGTGGGTCCTTTTCCCATTTTTATGATCTCTTTGGGATCATAGAAGAGGTTCTAACATGTTTTAAGTGACCCAGTGAAGGTTACATAAGTAGTAAGGAGTGAAGCCGTATTAGAAGCAGGTCTTCTGGTTCCTTGCTCAGGCTCATTCCCATGTACCCCATGATCTAATCTAGCAAGACAACCTAGTATTTTTTTTTTAATGAAGATTAAATCTCAAGTCAGAGGAGTTGGATATGAATACCAGCTTCAGGTTCCTTCCCAGGTCTAAATCCTCTGATTTGGGGAAAATCCAAAGCTGGGATTCCATCAGAGTAAAGAATTCCTAAGATGGAAAATTGCTTCAACAGGGCAGATCAGCAACTGACCTATAATTCTAACCTTGAAGAATTGGCTGGAGGCATTGAAAAAGTTAGAGATTTGGCTATGGCTCCACAGGTAGTATGTGTCACAGGCAGGATTTAGATTGCAATCTTAGTTCTCTGTTAGCTGTACCACATAGCCTTTCAAAATCCAACAGTGTTAAGAGTTCGCAAAACCCCAGAAAGAAAACCAGGAAGCTTTTGCATTGTCATATGAATATCAATACCTCCTGTTTGTTGGATTGTTTTAAATTATCAGATAAGTAAAGATGTTTCTGGTATCTAGGACTAGGATTCCTGCCTGCCTTTACTGACAGACTTCCCATATTTCATTATTCAGTTTCACAGCCATTGAGGTCTAGGGATGTGCGTAGAGACACACACATACATGCGCATACACACACATACACATACACACACACATAGCTATCATGCCATGATGACACGGTAATGTGGTTTGTGCATATTCCTGTACATATTCCACCAGATAAACCACTAAGGTGGTTTATTCCATATTCCTGTGCCTATTCCACCAGATCTTTGTGGTAACAATGCCATCTGACTCCAATTTAGTACTTAGTGCATAGGACAGAATCTCAGCTCCCTGTTCCTGGAATTTACAATCTCTTTGAGAAGGAGTCTAGCCTTCTGATAGTGCTTTGCCAAAATTCTTTTCCCTGACTACAAAGTCAGCCCTTGTATGGACCTCAGCAACCACATCCCTCTTTATTCTCAAGTTTCCCATTTCCATGACGAGCCTCTCGTTGTCCCTGGCTACCAATCTCCCACATTGCTCTGAAAGGCTTCAGCTCCCAGAAGGTGGATGGCAAACACCATGAGGAAGGCAGGGGGAGGGAGGGAGGGAAAGACAGCATTCATTCTGATGCCTTTCGTGTTGTGTTTCTTCTCCTACCCCCTCCCCCAAATTCCCAGCTATTCCGGCGTGTTGCATCAGCTCTCCCTGGAATGGAGAATGTTCAGGAGAAGAGCAAAGAAGGGAGTATCCTTTTCCTGGAACTAGTGAGTCGACCTGCTTGGAAAATGAAAGCTAGATGTATTGGGAAGAGGGAAAGGTGAAAGGACCATATACCTTAGAGTGAAACTGCTTGCTCTTTGTCCTTCTGGGATAGGGACTGGGTTGGAGTCCTGCACCTCCAAGATTATGGATACATTAGTAAAATTTTATTCAGACATCTCCTTATAATCTGCTGCTCCATGTAATAGTGCCCTGCTGATATGAGTGCCACAAATTCTGTATGGGGAATAATCCTGTATAACAACGCATTCTCTAATCCCAGTCCGTGTCATGACCAAAGGACCAGAGCGTGTGAGATTTGTACTATCAGCAAGAAGGTAGGAAGGTGTCTCCTCCATTTCTAACATGTGAAAACTGTCTCTTTATCTTTTAAATCACCTCATCCATTCCTCTCTCAGTTACCCTCTTTATACAAATCCACCTAAGCTCCCAAATGGCCCACCAAAACATATAGTGGCATAGAGATAGATGTAAATGTCCAGAAACGTGGAGGACATGGGTGGGGCTGGTTTGTGTAATCCAGTCCCACAAACATGATTTCTCTTTCTATAATAGATTTCAAACTTCTTTTCATTTGCTAATTAACTACAGAAAGTCTGGTATTAGCTCTCTCCTTCTCCAGTTCTTATAGACTGGGAAAGCAGATTCTAGCAATGTACTCACTAAAGCAAAATCCTTTCAGAATAAAACAATCCAGATATATCCACAGTTTGTAACCCTAGAAATTTCAGGTCATATTAGTCCATACAGAGGAATGTAGAATAGTGGCTATTGAACTGCACCCAAAGTCAGGATGATCCAGGTTCATGTCCTCTCTCCAATCCGTATTGTCTATGAGACCCTGGGTAAGTCATTTAACCTTTCAAACTACCCCCAAGCAGTTTTCTTAAGACTTAAGTGGTAGAGCAGTTCATTATTTGTGGAAGAAGGTTCTTTAATGGGGAGTGCTAGACATTAAAGGAATCACAAGTCTGGACAAAAAATGTTAAAAGTATAGTGACTGGTAGTACCTGTTTATCATATCTGAAGGAATCATACCCAAATGATGGTACTGGCCTTCTTATAATCTTAGCCCCCCTGCCAGTGATGTATGAGTCAGAGCCTAGGGTCCTGAGTGAACCATATGATTCTAGAATACTTCTGACTGCAGAGGAAGAGAGCTTGGACCTTTTCTGCAGAGAAAAGAAACTGAGACCCATTAATCTATTCTTGGTATTCCCTGCAAAGAGGCTTATCACGAAGTACATCACAAAACATTTACCAAATTCTTGATGGCTTTTGTCAGACCACAGTACTCTGTGGAAATGCATGCTTAGTAAAAGAAACAAAACAAGCATTCTCTTGTACTTACTTCCCAAGGACGAATTGTTTCTCAGCCAAGCAGCAGAGAACTATTTCCAAGGTGGTATATGTGCAGAAGAAGGATGGAAAGGAAGTAGGACTCTTCTTTTATTAACATGTAAAAATGAAAATTGGCTCTCATGTAATTATAATGAAAAATAATAGCTAACATTTATATAGCACTTTACATTTACAAAGCACTTTGTAGACATTATTTCATTTGGTCCTGATGACAACCTTGTGAGGTACATGCTCTATTGTCCCCATTTTTCAGAGGACCAAAGTGAGGCTAAGTGACTTGTCCAATGTCACACACACAGTAAGTATGTGAGGAAGAATTCAGAGTTTCTTAATACTACAGATGATTCTTTAAGGGGATGTGGAAATTATTCCTCTGGTTGGCTTTGAAAATTATTAACTGTTGGGGCAGCTAGGTGGTTCAGTGAATAGAACACAGGCCCTGGAGTAAGGAGGACCTGAGTTCAAATTTGACCTTAGACACTTAATACTTACTAGCCATGTGACCTTGGGCAAGTCACTTAACCCCAATTGCCCTGCCTTCCCCCCTCCAAAAAGAAAAAAAAAAGAAAATTATAAACAGTCTAGAGGATGGATGAGATAGCCCATAGAAAATACTTCCAGTATTTTCAATCCAAATTCCAAAATTCAGTCCAATCCTTGAATGTTGAAATTCAAGGATTCCATAGGAGAGCACACTGGAGAAAGAAGAAATAGGGAGAAAAAGCAGTTGTATTCCTAAAGGGATTAAGAAATCAGAATATTGGGACTGCAAAGGATCCTAAGGACCATTTAGACCAAGGGTTCTTAATGTAGGGTCCATGGATAGCTAGATTTCACAGGGTCCATGAACTTGGATGGGAGAAAGTGGCATCTTTATTTTCATTAACCTTTGGTTTCCTTTGTAATTCTATGCTTTATTTTATGCATCTAAAAACATTATTCTGAGAAGGGGTTCATAGGCTTCATTAGGCTGTCCACAGAGTCTAGGACAAAAAAAGAGGTGAGGAACCCCTGAATTCTAGACTAGTCCTCAAATTTTACAGATGAGAAAGCTGAAGCCCAGAGAGGGCAAATGATTTACCTAAGGTCACACAGTTCATCCATGGCAGAAATTAGATTAGATTCCAAGTGTAACCCTTTCTGTTGGGTCTTACTGTCTTATGAGGATTCCTAGCCAGAAGCTCTATTGAATATAATTGCTCATTTTTATTTAGTGCTTTATAGAATTCTTTGATCCTCACAATGACCCTGTTGAGGTGGATACTATTATGACCCCCATTTTACAAATGGAACTAATAAGATTGATGGAGGCAGCAGAACTAAAGCAGAGAGAAGCTGAGCAATGGTCATACAGCTGGTGCTTATCTGAATCAGGATTTGAACTCAGGGATTCCCTGCAGCTCCGCTAAGACGGCCCCTCTATGTCTTGCACTGTGTGGCTCCCTCTCATTTGCCTTGTGCCGGAGGAGTCACTTAACACTAGAAATTTGTGTTTCAGACGAGGTATAGCAGGTTATCAGAGTTTCTTCAGCTTTTCCTGACAGAGAGTTTTATATATCAACTGTTCGGCAGCATGATCAATACCATTAGTGCTAGGTTCTTTGATCTCTGGCCTAGACCCAAATCTTTGTGTTTGATGGTAGCACAAAAGAGCTTCAGGGAAAGAGAGCCTCTAGAGAAAAAACTGCCAGCAGTGTCCCTTCTCATCAAAATGACAAAGGGTAGCTAGTGAACAAAAAGAGATTCTGCACTTTCCCTGGAGGGGAGGAGCCTCCAGGAGGAAACAAGCAAAGGGTCTTGGGGGGTCTTACCTCTGGTATCTGCTACTTCTGAGATCTGGAACAGATCATTCATTTACCCTTTCTGAGCCTCAGTTTCCTTAGCTGTAAAATGAAGCAGTTGGACTAATTTGCCTCAGAAGTTCCCTTCAGCCCTAAATCTGTGATTCTGTGGTCAACCTCTGGCCCAAAGTATTTTACTCACCAAAACTTGCCTTAGGCAAAACCAAAGTCAAATCTATCAAAAGGTTGATTCTCTGAGAGGTAGTAATAGTTCAGATTTACATAGCATTTCAAGGTTTGCAAATAAGATATGTTAACTACTTTTATCCTTACTACAAATCTAAGGGGTAGGTGCTATTATTAACTCCATTTTATATAGGAAGAAACTGAGTCCCAAGAAGGGTAAGTGACTTGTCTAGGGTCACATAGCTAATGTGTGAGACAAGATTTGAACTGATGTCTTCCCGATTTCAACTCTAATCACTGTATCGCCTGTCCACCATGACATATACCTCTGTTCTCAAATCTCTGCTTCAGAAAGAGGACAGGCACTCTCCATGGTCATGCTTATTGACTCTTTACGGTGCTCTGTTGGGGGGAGGGGTAATGAAAATCAATTTGGAGTCATAAGACATAAGCTTGAATCATGGACCTGCCACTTCCTTCCTTATATGTCCTGGGACAAGTTGCCTCACCTGTCTGGGCTAAATGATAAAATGAAGAAATAAGACTTGGTTACCTTGATGGCCACTTCTTCTCCCTCTAAATCCTGATTTTATTTTCCCTTCCTCTCCATCTCCCTTCTTTCTGGTGTGGACTCTGGTATGAGGGATCTCTGTCAGTGGCCCATAGCATGGATAGACTGACCTGTGAAAGCCATTCTTTGCAGTGTATGCAGATACCCTGCTCTGCCACCTCCAGTGTACCTGTCTACCCATTCTACAGATAGTCGATGTCTGAGAAAGATCTGGAAAGGAATACTTTAGAAATAATCCCTGAGAAGAGGAGTAATGTTTCTACCTGACAGCTCCCTGAGGCACAAGAGATAATCAGGCAAAATACAGCAAAAGGGGCAGGCTGTGCTTGTTGTTGAGAGGTGGCATGGCACTGTGGATAGAGGGTTGGCTATGGAATGGGAAAAATCTGGATTCAAGTCCTACCCCTGACACATAAAGCTGTGTGAACATAAACAAGTTGCTTAAGTTTTCAACAGGGAAATGCTAGAAAATGTTTAGCAAATAGCTCTCCAGAGGGAAAAAAGCCTACAAATTATCAAATTTGACTTGCAATATTATTATTTGCTCCATCACCTTAAGTCTATGAAACAAAGCAAATCAACAGACAGCAGGTCAAGCCCTGAATTGTAGCTTTTTACCGATTTCTGAGGTGTAAATGTTTACACTAAGATTTAATAATTGGCTCTTCCTAACCAGTACAATCTGACTTTAGCATATCCCTGACCCTAGGCAACTCTTGAAGATTACAAAGTTTTAAAAAATTGTATGAATATCTTGTGTTTTTATATCACCTTCATTTTTGACTCTTTTCCCTTCCTTTTCCTAACAAGCTATCCCCTATAACAAAGAAAGAAAACTAAGTATAACAAAACCAACCAACCAATCCTCAGAGTTCAATGACATAAGCAGCATTCCACCACTGCATTCCCCATGGGGGGGGGGAATATGGGGTATGTGGAAGTTGTCATGATTTCTGTTTACATTGTTGTATTATTATTACTTTTTATATTGTTTTCATGGTTCTGTTTACTTTACCTGCATCAGTTCATGTAAGTCTTTCTAGACTTGCCATAGTCATCATTTCTTCTGTTACATTAATAATATCATTATATTTATGTGCCACAATTTGTTTATCCATCACCCAATGACACTGACATTACTCTAAAACTGTTCAGTCACAGATGAGTTACCAATCCACACTGATGGATGGAGTATCCATACTAAGAGTTTCCAACCCTGATAAAATCAGTAGTTTGGACATTTAAAAAAAATGCTCCTTTTTAAGAAATCTGAGTTTCATAAGGCACCTGATCTACCTGCATTGTGAAGGGTGTTCTTTAAAGAATACTGATCTTATTGACTTACAGATTAGAGTTCATCAAAAGCATTATATCACTTCATATACGGAAAGGATAGTAGAGGTCATAGGGTCAGAGCTCCAAGACTGGGAGGGACTTCAGAAGCCATCTAATTCAACACTCCATATTTTACTGATGAGGCCACTGAGACCCAGGGATTTTAAGTGATTTGCCCAAAGTCACAAAATAAACTTTATCTTTGGACTCCAGAGCCATTGTTATTTCTACTGCACTATATACTTGAAAGTACCCAGTTTTGTTTAAACCTATATTGAGCCCTCAGAGGTTGCTTAATACTGCTAGAAAGCCCTTTAAATGTACCCATCACCTTCAAAAACAAAACTGACCTACAAACAAAGACAGGGAGTATGCTGTAGTGGACAGAGCTCAGAGCCACAGGGACCCAAATTCATAATCCCAGCTCTGCCCTTTACTGCATGTGTGACTTTGGACAAGTCTGGGGTGACCTTCAAGAACAAAGGACAAGCAACAATAACCAGTCTGGGGCTCAGCCTCCTCATCCATAAAATGAGAGCATAGGGCTAGTCAAGATGCATCTCCGAAGTGCCTACTGTGTGCCAGGCATGGTGCCTAAGCACTGGAGATATGAAAACAAGCAAACAAAATGGAAGAAAAGAACAGTCCCTGCCCCTATCAAGGAGCTCACAGTCTAATAGGAGAAACAACATGCTGACAGCTATGTACAAACAAGATATAAAAAGGATAAATTGGAAATAATCTCAGAGGAAATGCATTAGCATGAAAGAGATCTGGGAACGGCTTCCTGTCTAAGGGGGGATTTTAGCTGGGACGTGGAAACTGGGAAGCCAGGAGGCAGAGAGGACGGAGAGCATTCCAGGCAAGAGGGACAACCAGACAAAATATCCAGTCTGGAGATGGAGTGCTTTGTGGGGAAAAGAGTGAGGAGACCAGTGTCATTGGCTGAAGGAATATGTGGAAGGGACCGAAATGTGGACGGACCAAAAGATTCCTTCTGACTCTAGATCTATGACCATATGACCTTAAGAACTTTACTACCTGTGTGACCTTGGACAAATCCTATAATCTGGTTAGATCTGACCAAACTTATTTGTAAAATGAGAAATTGGGACCAGAGAACATCTAAATTTAAACTCTTTCCATACTAAGTCCTCAGATCTCATGCGTTAAAGGGGAGTAAACAACTTGTTTCTGAAAGCATAATTTCAAGCTCCCTAAGACTAGGGCCAGATTATAATCAATTTTGTATCTGCCTCAGGCCTGTTATAGGATGTTACACATTGGATGGTTGAATATTATTACATAAATAAAAGTTATTTAAATACTGGGCATAAAAATGCCTTCCAAGAAGAAATTTTCCTAATGGAATCTAGGGGCCTGAAAGAACCAAGACCCCTTCATTGGTTTCCCTGCTCCCTATAGAATCATTCCACATATTCATCATACATACTCGGCCTTCACTCACTACTTTGCTGGATGACACTGCTACCCTGGCCTCACAGAAACAAATCTAGATGGGTCTGGCAGAGTTAAGGGGGAATGAACTATCCGTGTAGCTGCAGGGACATAGGTTTGCAAGTAGACTGTCTTGATTATCTGAGGTATTGCAACATGAGAGCAGTAATTAACAATGATACAATTTATGTGGTGCATTAAGGTTTGACAGCTGCTTTGCAAATATCTCATTTTATCCTCTCAACCTTACCTCAGGCAGGTATTATTATTATTATACCCATTATGGTAATGCCAAGCAAAGGCAACTTCCAAGGTTTGGATTACCAGCATAGCCAACCCCATTTATTCAGATGAGGAAACTGAGGCCCAGAGAAGTTTTGTTATTTACTTGCATAAGGTCACACAGCCAGTGAGTGAATAGAAAAGGGAGGATTCAGGCCCAGGTCATTCCATCTCCAAGTCCAGTGCTCAATCCACTAGCCTAGCTGCCTATAAATTGCCCAAAGACACATATGTAGTACTAGCTGAGCTAGAAATAGACCTTAGGTTGGAAATCCTAATGTGTGCTATTGCAAAAGACAAAAATTATCCCCCAAAGTGCTTTTTTAAGGGCAGAATTCTTCAGAAAGGCTTAAGGGCAATCTTGCCAGAGAACAGAACAAAATGGTCTTTGGAATGATCCAATTAAGCAACTGCGTCCCTTTCTATTGCCTTAGAAGCACAAAGTCCAGAAAGTCGTTCCTGAGTCTCTAACGTAACAGCACTAGTGCCCCTTCTTTGGGTTGCAATCTCTTAAGAGCCCCAGGGCACTGAATCATTTCAAATTGTGGGCCCTGCCAACCCTTAAGGAATAGAGGGAAAAAATGAAAATGCTGATGTGGCATTTTCCCCCAAAGCTAGCTAATGGTTCCCTTCTAATTAAAATAGATTTCTTGAAAAGGAGCCACTGTCTTTGTAATTGAACCTAACCATCATGGCTCTCATTGGACTTGATGCCAAGTGTTTCCAGCAATTTTTTTCCCCATTTTAAAAAAATGTATTTTTTAAAATTTATTTTATTTTCTTGTTTACAATATTCATTTCCATGAGATTTTGAATTACGAATTTTCTCCCCATCTTTCCCCTACCCCCAACCCCAAACAGCAATCCCACTGTAAAGCTCCTCCCCTGATCTGCTCCCTTTTATGCCCTCCTCCAATGCCCCTCTAACTTTCTAGTAGGGCAGGGAGGGTCTCCCTACCCCAGTCCCTGTATATCTTATTTCCCAGTTGCATGTATTATAGAGCTTTAAATTCTAGATTCCCTCAGTTCCTCCCTTGTCACCCACCCCCACTGGAAGGACAAGCAATTCAATACAGGCTGTACATGTGTAATTATGCAGGACATCTTCATAGTGGACATATTGTGAGAAGTTGATTATATGTCCCTCCTTCCTATCCCGCCCCCCACCTTGTTCTGTTCTCTACCCTGTCCCTGTCCCTGTCCCTTTACTGAAGTGTGTGCTTCCCGCAGACCTTGCCCTCCCCTCCATCATCCCGCCTCTCATCCCCATGCCCCCTACTCTCCTGTGTGGCATGATAACCAGTTTAGAGTTTATGTCATTTCTTCCCTAAGCCATAAGCAAGTGTTTTTCATACAGGTAGAAGGGGATTGGGGCAAGGAGGGGGGAATGCAAGAAATGGGAGAGAGAGCATTTTTCAAATGCTTGCTCTCCATGTGTGAAGACCTAGTCTTTCTAGACTAGAGGTTCTCAACCTGTGGGTTATGTTCAATTTGTAACAATGAAAATATATCCTGCATATCATATATTTACATTATGATTCATAACAGTAGCAAAATTACAGTTATGAAGCAACGAACATCATTTTATGGTTGGGGGTCACCACAGCATGAGAAACTGTATCAAAGGGTCGCAGCATTAGGAAGGTTAAGAACCACTGTTCTAGACAGAAGAATTCAATAGACCTACAGTCATAGAAGGGAATACATTTATAAATAATGGTACCCACAGTGTCATACTCCTAGAGCCAGAACTAGGGATGGGCAAGAAAGGCAGTTCTGGCATACAGGAGGTATTGCATGGAAGGCAGCTTTTTCATAAGACTTTCAGTTCAATTCAGCTAATATTCATTAAGGGCCTACTGCATCCAGAATAATCTGCCAGATGCTAGAGGAGATAGAAAGTTGAGATAGCATCATAGGAAAATGGGTAGTGTACTAGACTCAGAGCAGCAAGATCTTGATTCATATCCTGATTTATTTACTAGCAGTCACTTGACCCCTTTAACCCTTTGTTCCTTATCAGTAAAATGAGAGATTAGAACTAGGTGAAGGACTCTTCCAGTCTAGATCTGTAATCCTGCTGGGAATCATGACACAGATATATAATCCCAGCTACTGGGAAGTCTGAGGCTGGTGGTTTTCTTGAGCTCAGGAGTTCTGTGCTAGGGTTAGCTTTGTAGACCTGATATCCACACTGTTTGGCATTAATATGGTAAACCCTGAAGAGTAGACAGGGCTACCAGGTTGCCTAAGGACAAATTTATCTAGATGGGAAATGGAACAGGTCAAAGTTTCCCCTACTACGTAATGGGACTGAACCTATGAGTAGCCCCCTTGCACTTTCAGTCTGGGTGAGATAGAGACGGTCTTTGAAAAGTGAATACAAAATAAATCTGATCCTATGCTAAGGCACGGTCCTTATTTTTTGTTGTGTCTGAAGTCTGTTATAATAATTGCATACTATTTTAATGCCCCCAAATCCTCCTTTCCATGGTACGTAGGGACAAGTCACTCACCTGCTGAATTTCAATTTTTATATCTATAAAATAAAGAGATTAGAAGAGATCATCTCCAAGGTTCCCTCCAGTTTTAAGTTTTTTATTCTACTGTACAGTGAAGGCTAAGGGCCCCTTTGGGTCAGTGTCCTATAGAGGATATATTTTTAAAACACAGGGTAGGGAAGATATTTTCAGAACACATGCGGCTTTCATTTTCCTAAGTAGTTTAAAGATATGGCCAGCCTGCTGTAGGGAAGGGGAACAAGCAAAGTGAGTTGAAAATATTATTTCATAACACAAAAACCCTGGGGATTAGTGCTATTATAATTTCACCATTTTACAGTTGAATAAACTAAGATTAGATGAATTGCCAGTGGTCCCATAGCTAGGAGGCTGGATTTGAACTCAGGGCTTGCAGGTCCAGTGCTCTATCCTTATTGCTCCCCAGCTGCCTTAGTCTGCAGGCTATTCTCTCCCTCAGAGGCATCATATGTAATCAAATGGATGAAACTCTTTTCTCTTCATCTGTTATCCATCCCCACCAATTATGAGCAATGTATTTTCAGAGTTACTGACATGGGGATTTTACGCTCATATCATTTCACACGTCCATAGCATTTTGTAGTTCCAAAGTTATCCATTAAAGGGAATCTTCCCATTATTCTTGGCACTGGTGAGTGGCTCCAGGGTCATAGAAACCTAGGGGAAAACTCCGTAAAAAGCACCAAAGATAAAAGTCATAGAAAATAAGTAGTCTTCAAATATTTTTAAAGGAAAGAAGTTGTTTAAATAATAGATTTTTAGACTAGAAAGGGGCTTTAGAGATCATGTAATCCCCTTCCCTCATTTTATAGGTGAAGAAACAGAGAGCAGAGGGAGGGAAAGTGATTTGATCAATGTCATACAGTTGATTAGTAAGAGAACTGGGATTAGAACCCAGGCCTCCTGGCTGATAGTTCAGTACTCTTTTCACTATACTATTCTTATAAACATGGGCAGCCAGGTGATACCCTGGATAGAGTGCCTGGAGTCAGGAAGACCTGAGTTCAAATCCAGCCTCAGACAGTTACCAGCAGTGTGATCCCAGGCAAGTCACTTAACCCTGTTTACCTCAGTTTCCTCATCTGTAAAATGAGCTGGAGAAGAAAATGACGAACCCCTCCAGTATTTTTGCCAAGAAAACCTTACAGGGGGTCACAAAGAATAGGACAC
>CM053596.1:233135306-233150520 GCA_028646575.1 Pseudocheirus occidentalis | reverse complement strand
GGTCGCTGACTAGTTACTCTCTTGCTCCTATTAAAGGAGATACGATGTATAGATGGGTAGAGGGTTGGGGGGAAGCTTTCCTGACTTCCTGCTCTCATCAGAAGCTCCCTTCATTATCCAGTAGGAAATAGGGGAGGAAGAAGGACAAAGTAAAGAGGGTAAGACATTCTGCCACTTAAGTACCATAACAGCTTCCAGGCTCTTGGAATTAATAGCTGAGACTCAAGTCAAATCAATATCAGTTCAGTTTGTGTTCCATTTGCAGAATATTTTGTTCCAATACTTTGTTCTGAGACAGAAGTCTCAGAAAATAGATTAGCTTAGTTCAAGTTCAAATTATTCCAACCAGTGATTTTTTTAAGTCTTTGATTCTATTCATAACACAATAAAAAAATTAGTATTTCTTTAATTCAGAGTCCAGCAAATTAGTAAGGTTCATGACTCAGTTTCTGGTTAATAGAAAAGCACTTGCCAATCTATTATCTCCACTACTGCCAAGAAAAAGAAATCAAGTCTCTTCCCCAGATCAACCCATTCACCCAAACAACCCCTCTCCTTCCTACTCCTAGTGATCTCCAACTTGTGCTAGAATACAAATAAAGAAGCTTGGGAGATGCCAAAGGTACACTGGATCTTGGGCTCACTCTGAATGCCCACCACAGAATCTGGCAAACTACCTCTGCCACTCCTCTCATCACCCACTGCTCCCTACCAAGTGAGCTTTTTCCTTGTGACTGTGAGATATTTGTAGAAACCAGGTAAGGTTGTCAAGACTGAACTTTTTCACAGACTACAGTTACAGAAGGTGTTCTGGGGAGTTTTGCAAACCTTAAAGCACTATTTAAATGCTATCACCATCATCATTATTACATATTGAAAAGACTTGAGCTGTGGTGGACTATTGAGAGAAGTGATGTATTAGAGGTACCATATCGGGAGAGGATTTTTCAGAGTCTTGTGCTCATCCTTCATTCCTCTGGCCAACAAAATAAACAGGTATTGTGGTCGCATGGCTGGGCATGATTGTTAATTCAATTCAACAAATATTCATTGAGTCTATAGTATTCTAGGGATGTGAAGAGTAAAAAGAACAAAGAACAGAACAGTTTCTGCCCTTGAGGAACTTACATTCTGCTGGAGGGATAAAATGCTGAGAGAGAGAGAGAGAGAGAGAGAGAGAGAGAGAGAGACAGAGAGAGACAGAGAGAGAGAAAGAGAGAGACAGAGAGAGAGAGAGAGAAAGAGAGAGAGAGAAAGAAAGAGAAAGAGAGAGGAGGGAGGGGAGGGGATGGGAGAAAGAGAGATGTGATGATAAATGGAGATGATAGAGATCATGATGATAGGTATAGACAGAGTTGGCGGTTATATGTAGATATGGTAGAAATGATAGATGTGACAATGAAAGAGATGATGGGGATCATGGTGATAGAACTAGAAAGACATATAGATAGGATAATGAAGAAGATAGAGATTGTAGCATAGATATGAGACAGACAGACAGATATAGATGGATGGATAGAGGAATAAGGGAATAAACAAAAACAAGATAATCTGATGAGAAACAGCACTTAACAGCTGAGGGAGGGGAGGGATGAGAGAAGGTTTCGCAGAGGAGGAGAGCCTTGAAGGGGAAGATAAAAACCAAGAAAGGTGGAGATTAGGAGAAAGTGTGTGCCAGGCGAGGGGGTTTGATGCAAATGCCTCTCAGCTTGGAGGGCCGAGTTCAGGGTAGAAGTATTGGTCAGTTTTGCTGCCATGTTGAATCAGATTGTAAAAGGAAGGGCAAGCTAAGGAACTGAGGATATTCGACCCCTCTAAGGCAATAAAAGGGTAGAACTGGAGTCTTAAACAAGAGTAATAGCAGATGTAAAATCACAGATTTAGAGCTAGAAGGGACCTCAATGAGACACTGAGTCCAGCCCCCCCTCACCTGACAGATGAAGATCTGAGACCTGGAGAGCTGACATGTTGCCCAATATCACATAAGAAGTAAATAGCAGAGAAACTGCAGATCTAGAGTTCTTTCTACTGGACTGCACTTGTGCTTTGGAATGACTATTTGGGCATCCATGGAAAGGAGGCATTGGAGAAGAGAGAAGCTGGAGGCAAAAAAGGAGAATTACAAGACTACATTACAGTGGCTCTGGTAATGGGCAGTTAGGTGGCATCGTAGTCTAGAGAGCTGAAGCAAAGTCAAGAGGATCTGAGTTCAAAAATGGCCCCGGATATTTACTGGCTGTGTGACCCTGAGCAAGTCACTTAACTGCTCATCTGTAAAATGGGAGTAACAATAGCTCCCACCTTCTAGAGTCCTTATAAATATCAAATAAGAGATTATTTGCAAAATGCTTTCCAACCTTAAAGTACTACATAATTGCTAGCTATTATGCCTAAGGCTTGAATTAGGGTGGTGTGAGATACCAAGTTCAGAGTATGACTAGTATTGATCACTTTGGCCTGTTACTAGAGAGAAGGAAGATCTGTTATGGATGTAAAAATCAATAAGAGTTGACAAGGTGACTAAATATGGAAGGGTGAGGAATAAGAGTCAAGGATGAGTGAAGAAATGCACTTAGGAGACCAAGAGGATGGCAGTGCCTTTGGCAGAAATAGGAAACTTCAGAGGAGGGGAGGGTGTAGGGAAAAAAGACAGTGAGGTTCATTTTAGATATATTGAGTGTGAGATTCCATCTTGAACTTCAGATGGAGATGCCCAATAGGAAGCTGGTGATAGAAGATGAGATTATTGGCCAGCCACACATATTTGAAAGTCGTCTGAACAGAAATCACCTTTGAGCTCATGGGAATGAATGAGATCGAGGGAGAGACTATAGAGTGAGAAATGAAAAGAGCCAAGAACAGAACCTTGAAAGATGTCCAGGCTTAGTGAGGGGGAGAAGGGGAAATAGATGATGATCTGGGATACTGAAAACACTAAGTCAGACAAGCAGAAGGAGAAAGAAGAAAGAAGAAAGGGGAAATATGAGGGGGAAAGGATAGCAAACATTGGTAAAAGCTAAAGAGGGGCAGCTAGGTGACACAATGAGTAGAGCACCAGGGCTACAGTCAGGAAAACCTGTGTTCAAATTCCTTGAGTCTAAAATAAAATAAAAAAAAATACTGACTCAATTAAATTGTATTACTTTGATTGACAATTCTCTTTATACATCTCTATAAACCATATCTATCCAAATACTTTTACAGTTATTTGATGTTAGGGACCATGTTTAAGCCTTTGCAAGGAAAAACAATTAAAAAGCAGAAGAGATGTCAAGGAGGTTTGAGGTCTTAGGAAAGACCAATGGATTTGGCATTTAACCTCGATAATCTTGGATAAAGCAGTTTCAATCAAGAGGTGAGGTCAGAAGCATGTGTATAAATAATTGAGAAATGAGTGGGTGGTGTAGAAGTGGAGGCAGCAAGGACGGACATGTCTTTCTGTGAGCTTGACAATAATATGGGAAAAAGAGAACAGTGATCAGAAGGAATGATAGGGTCAAGTAAAGGTTTTTAAGGATAGGATAATGAGACCTGTTTATACGCAACCAATGGGAAAGGAGATATTGAAAAGGAAGGGACTGTCATTTGGGCAAACTCTCAGAGAATGTGTGAGAGGGTTGGGATCAAGGACACATGTTAGAGAAAGGGAAAAAAAGGCAGGGAAAAGAACCCATCTCTTCCTCAGACACTGGGAAAAAGGAGTTAAAGATAGCTGAAGAGAAATAGGGGATTTTGAGGTGTGGAGTATTTGAAATGAGGGAACTCAAGATAAATGACCTCAATTTTTTTCAGTAAATGGAAAGTGAGGCCATGTGTTAAGGCAGAGGGAGATGAGGAAGGCATAGGAGGCATGAGGAGAGAAAACATCTGGAGCAGCCATTTTGGGGAGTGTGATAGAAATACATGATCAGAGCAGAGGGAGAAGATTGCTGCATGGCAGGGAGGGTCCATGGAGATGAGAATCAAATGAATTTGTAATGGATCCTCTTGGCCCAGTTACAGACTTCTTCTAGTGGTGTATGGTAATATAGGAGTAGGAGTGGAGAATGCAGATAGTAGCAATGAACCAGGGTGGAAGATTGGCCTTAGCCAGCTTAGACTAGGTCTTTAAAGTCAATTATTAAATTTTAGTATGAGCATTCATACCTCAGAATTTGTTGAAAGCTGTAAATCAGGGCTTAATTTATTGTTTTGCGAATTGTCTGAACTTGAAATAATAACGAAAATGTTAATAATACCGATAACATGTAAAAGTATGTTTGAGCACATTTTTCTTTTTTGCTAAACATCATTATTAAACATTTACCGGCACACTCCTGATTGGCCAAGAAGGTAAAATATCAGTAGTGGCAGAAGCAGGAGGAGAAGGGATTCAAGTTAGAGTTGAACTTAGAGTGCATTGTAAGAAAGCAAAGTTGGAATGTGTGTGATGGATGGGGAGAATAGAGAAGGATGGAGGGAGCAGAAACAAAGGATGAGTTTAGAAGGTGTGGAAGCGGAGGGAGAAAACAAAGGATGGGCAATTATGATCACAAAGAAGAATGTCAGAATTCAAGACGTTGAAGGTAGCACAATGAATGAATGGCAGAGATAACAAAGTATGGCCATCCCTGTGTGTGGCTAAGGTTGAGTGAACCTGAAGGTCTTAGGAGCTGAGAAGGTTGTTTAAATAATAGACCAGAGTGCTTACGGGGTCAAGTGGTTCAGTATTTACATTGAAGTCCTCAACTCTCAAGTACAGCCTGAAGTCAATCTTCTCATTTAAGGCACTCCAGTTCCAATTTAGAACTCTCCAGAGAGCAGAAAGAATCAATTCTTTTTGGATATGTTGAGTCTGAGATGCCAAAGGACATCCAGGTGTTATCTGTAAAGATAGGGATTACTGAAACTCACCACCACCACCAAAAAAAATTCAGATTAGATCACCAAAGGATAAAATGTGTAGTGAGAAGCCCCGGGGCTCAGGGCAGATATCCCACTTTTAGGGGTAAGAAATGGATAATGATCCAGACAGAGAAAAGCAGTCAGAAAAGTCTGAGGAAAGAGTACAGAATTCCTTACATCAAGGATAAAAACTGTCAGAGGAGAGGGTGAATAAAGCTTTGGCAGAGAGGGTATGCTCAGTATAGATTCATGGACATGACTTCTCTTTACAAGCTTGTACTTAACGATTTCTTTCAATGTAGCTGGTTTTCCTTATAAAGGAGACTTGTCTGTTGGCTATGTTGTAGTGAGAGTTCCTTTCTTATTGGGTTAGGTGAGTGCTCAGGTGCCTTCTACCCCTTAAATTCTGTAGTTGTGTGATATGATTCTTCTTTCATGTATAGATAATAATTTAACAGTCTACTAGCCTATTAGCAAAGAAGGTAAGTGTATTTCCAAAGAAAAACATTTGCAAAGCAATGACTGATTAGAAACAGCTTCTGGGGAAAGAAGGGAATGGACCGTTATTCTCAAAAATGCCCAGTGAATTAATTTGGTCTCTTTTTGGTAAGATACATTCTTCCTTAGCATGGAATCACCCACAGTGATTGACATCAAGTTGGACAAACCACAAGAACCCCCAGCTAGTGAAGGCGGATGCTCCTGCTAATACAGAGCCCTGGATTGGTCAGCTTCATTTGACACTACCCGCTTGTTGTGTTGCTTCCTATTGGTTAGCTTCCTAAAAGAAAAAAAAGTTTATCAAGATGGGAGGATTTTTTTTTTCTCTCTGTCTCTCGTGGGTGGGATGGGATGGATGAGGAAGGGTGGGTGTTGGGGCTCATGTCACTCTTAACAGCTGTTACTTAAACAACTATTTTTTGGTTTGGTTGTAATATATTGTACTTTATTAAGATTGCCAAAAACTGTTAAAATTAAAAAAATTTAAATCATGTGTATACAACTTTTTGCCAGATGAAAATGTAGTCATTTTTATTTGAAAGAGGTTGGGCCTTTTGTTTTTGTATATTTGTAAACTTATAGAGAAGATTTCACCCCTTCCACATTCTGTCCTTCCTGCATCACTTGACCTTCCTCTCCCTGCCCCCAGACACCTCTTCCTTCCCATACTCCTTGACCTCTCACTCTCCCTACCCCATCCTGTCCATTATAAATAAATAAAACCAGGCAACTTGATTAAACTCTGACCCCGGGCAATCTGACCCAGAATATGTCCCCCTACTACAGACTCCAAGTGGTTAAAACCAGACACTGACTCTAAAAAGCATGCTGCCAAGTACAGCTGTAATTATGTCTTTATTCCTCTTCTGTGGCCATATATATTTATATACATGTATATCAGCTCTTGAAATGGGCCTGGGCTTTAAGCCCTGAGCCTCAAAGAAAAGCTGCTTTGATGGTCCATGGGAAATCTGGCAGAAAGCCTAAAGGAATCAAAATTGACTTTCTATTCCTTCTCCATTCCATCCCTCTGAAAACTTGTCAGGGGAGTCTGGAGTATATTTTGCTAAATGGGACACGGTTAGATTTGAAGAGTAAGTGGACAGTGGGAGGAAGCAGTTATCTTGGCAAATGTGGGTGGGACCAATGTAAATTTTACAGGTTGATGAAAATATCCATGGGCCTGTATGTTTTCCTGACCTGGCTGCCAAACTGATATACATGTATATTTGGATCCATTATAAGAGATGTGCAGAAAGAAAAGCAAATGCTTGATGTTGAGTAGTGTACAATACTTGCTTTCTCCATGAGTTCTGGATGATTGGTGAACTCAAGATCAGTGGGATGAAGTGTGTCCCAAGCTCACTACCATGTATCATACAGTATTATTCCATACATGATTTGGGGGTGGGGGTGGGGAGGGCATGGTATCTGCAGAACTACTATAGGAATAAATGTTTTTAGACCTTTAGTTGCTAATATTGTTGGGTACAGTTCTCCAAAAACATTATTTCTTGATGTTTTTTCATTCCACGTGTGTAGTATAAACATGAGCTAAACGCACACACTGTCACGAATATCAAGGTTACACTGTTGTCACTTTATGGTGTGGTTGAGCTGCAGGGACCTCTGATGGCCTGCGTGGGGAGTGGTGCTGGTAACATCCACACCTTTTAAGGAGAGCTGTGTTTGCCATTTTTGATTCACTCCTGAGAAAGGCTCAGTCCCCAAGACCTTTGGAAATGTCTTTTATAAGCTAAGTAACATTTCCCCATGGGCCAGCTATGCTAATGAATATGGATGGGCCCATGAAGCCAAGGCCAAGGAGAAATGAAACTCAGCCTTAAAGAAATCTGGCTGTATACAAAACTAGAAACCGTAACCCCACCCCAGCCCACCCCCAGTGTGGTCCTGACTTAGAATACTTTCAGGCTGCTGATGCATTTTCACTGGGAGATGGGATAAAGAGAAAAAAAATCATGGCAACCTTTTAGATAGGCTAATTGGATTTCTTTAAGAATCCCTCCACAAGAGGGAGATGATCTGAATGAAAACACATCTGGAATGAACCTCTCAGAAACCAATCCAAAATGGCACCCAACGGTTATCAAGTAGAGGAGAACTCTTTAGTAGCCTCTGACATTTGTCCTGAGAGGACTGCCCCCATCATTTCAGCATTAGGTACTGGTGCATAGGGGCTGATCTTTGGAGCGAAATTTATCTTTAGGTGAGGATGAGGGGAGACCGAATTCCCAAATGAGTTCCTCTCCCCAAAGGACAAAGATCAATGTGCTCACCAAAATCAGATGTGTCATGTGCTTAATTTTTATATATGTGTGTACATAAGTATATATACATAGTTAGATTGTGTATATGCCACACACACGTACATGCACGTGTGCATGCGTGCACACACAATGTATATTTTTGTTTCTCCTACTGTTATCAAGTTGGAATTTGCTTTGTGATGACAGTCTTGGAAAATGAAAAGTGCTGCAACTGTCGAAATAAGAGGTAATTAATATTTGTCAGATAACTTGTGAATTGTCTTGCCATCAATAAGCTAATGCATCAATGTGTTCAACTAGAGGAAAAACATAGCACATGAGAATATCTCCACATTATATATACATATATATATAATATGTACATATGTGTGTGTGGATGCACATGTGTGGATGTGGCTCCATGCATACGCATGCCGCACACTTTACAGTGGTGCTTGGTGGAAGATCGCTTAGTTACCTCATGATACCTTAAAGGCGTTCATGTCCCTGGGTCATAATGTATGGTCTTTTATTTGCAGTGAAGTACTTGTGACCTCTGTCCTGGACAGATTTGCAGTGATCTCCACTGTGTGTTCAATGAACGAATGTAAATGGATTCTTTTTGCATCATAGAGTAGCATTTTTTCTCTTGTGACATTCCTGTAAAACAAGCCGAGAAAGACTTCCCTTCACGTGTGCACAAAATCAGGGGAACAGTAACCTGTTTCCATCAGTAGCCATAGAGGAACTATGCTTGGTGCACAGTGGAAGATACAGCTTGTCTTAGTGTTGCCTGCAGCCAGCCATGGTTTTCCAGGTGTGTACACAGCAATTCCCTTTCTCTTTCCTGTGCCCTTCCCTACTCCCCCCTCTCCTCTCCTTTCCTTCCCTCCCTAACTCCTAACTCAAACCTTCCCTTCCCATTTGAATGCTCCTTTAAAGGTTAGGGCCTTTATTTCTTCCTGTCTTACTGATTGCCATTCCATGACTTCTTCCTTTCTCTACACCCCCCTTCTTCCATAATTCCTTTCTCATGGACTATTGTTCCAGCAATCAAACCTCCTTCACAAAAGTGCATTTCTCCTTTTTCTCCCATCCTAACCAGGTAGCATCACCATGCTCTTGCTTGGAGAACCAGAGTGGAACCTTGATTGAGAACACCCTGGGGTTTAATTCTACCTCAGTGATCTCTTGACTTTATCTCGGGATCTGGACTGTACTTGGTCCAAGAACAAAGTGGATCTGTTCCCTAGAAGAAAGCCTCAGGAGAAACCCCCTCAATATCCCGAGAAAGAATGGTTTACAAATGCTAAATCCAAATAGGATAGAGAAGGGCAAAGTTGATACCTTTTTAGAGATGACCTCAATCGAGTTAGTGATTTCCCCTCATAAGGACTGAGAAGAGAGGTTCCAATTTGGACAGGGTCTTCAGCTGGCCCTCAGTATTTGGGTTCCAGGATGGCTAAGGTGGAATCAGGATTCCAATAGTTCCAGGACTGCAACATTTAGAGAAGTGTTTGGGGGGATTGAACCACAACCAAAATGGTCTAATGGAACATACAAGAGAGCATAGTTGGGGAAGCCTGTTGAGGATAGCATAAGAAAGTGAGTCAGTAATCCAAACATCAGAACTATAGTCATGTACTCCAACTTGGGGGCACCTGATCACTTCGGGTATCCAGTAAGCTTATAACTTTTTCTTTGAATGGCTTCACCACCATCATTTTCACCCCTAAGCCAGCCTGTTTCCTCCATCATGTCACAAGATTCTTTAATGAACATTAAGCAGAAGTTCTTGTCATGGCCGAACCCCAGGGCATAGGGCCAGATATATACTTAGGCTGACACATCTCTCCTCACTCTGATGTATTCATTATGAATCAGACAACAAAGAGGGGACTCAAGCTTCAGATAGGATGTGCAGTGGTCTCTAAGGTCCCTTCCTACTCTGAGATTCCATTGTTCTAGGACACATATGGGAACTAGAAAAAGAAATCAGACCCCAAGAAGAAAAGGACTCAGAAAAAAAAAAGAAAAGGACTCAGAACTCCAAAGTCTTTAAATGATATTCTCCGTGTAGTTCATCTACACTGGCCTGCAATTAAAGGTAGATGGCTTCTAAATATCCAAAGGCATGCCATAAAGGATGGCGAAGGTGAAACTTTTGGCTAATAATGGATGGAGCTTCATCCACCGAAAGGTTTTATTATATCACAGTCAGACATTTTTATGTCTTATCCTATGAGATGAGAAGCAAACAAAAGAAATGACTGAAACATTGAAAAGTAGACTAGGAAAACAGGGGAAGAATATTATCAGAAGAATAACTCAGTGGTAGCCACAAGGTCTTGGATTTCTAGACTACCTTCCCCCCAAAGAATGAAAACATTTTCCTATCTCACATTTTAATCATTCTTGATACATTTCTACAATATAAGAGGAGATAGGAATTGTACTTCTCCCTATTTCACAGATAGGAAAACTGAGAGAAGAGTAAAGTGACCTACCCAAAGTCATATAAGTCAGAAGTCATTCTGGTCTCAGAAGCCAGGACTCTTCATTCATCGTCCAGTGCCCATTTATATGTGTAGAATGGGGCTCTAAATTTATACATACAGATGATGTGTCTATATATGTATTATGAACAGAATAAATATTTTAGAGCCTTTTGTCTTGGGGTAATACGTGGAAATAAAGTCTTAATAGTCATTTCTTCATCCAACTTGATAAGTAGGAATCAGATTCTACCTAGCAAATCTGCATAAGTAGGGAGATAATACAAGAGAGATTTGGACTCTACCACAAAGGAGGGGGGCTTTCCATGATCATTCTGATATCCCTGAAGGTGGACAAACAGATTAGAAGACCCTCAACATTGGCCAATGACCTGAATGTCCTAATGGTGTCCAAATGAAAAGCAGCCTGAAGCTTGTGGATGTTTAAGATTTGGTTAAATTTGTTTTATAGTAAGATACGTCTAGATTCCAACCATCTTGGGTCTTATTGTGCAAATTCACCTGACTTTGAACCCACTTTAAGCAAATGAATGCAGTTGAGCATAACTCACTAAGTCAGCATCAGGAGAGGGAGCCAGGGAGCCATCTTGGTGGCTCTTCGTCAGTATCAAGTCATTGTTTCCATAGCATGGACATTAGTCTCCATCTTGATGTGTGAACTGAGGAGCTTTGAGTCATCTTTTTCCTTCACTATCCTCTTGCCCTCTTCCCTCATTTCCTTCCTCTCAATCCTCCCCTGTAACTTGGCTGGCCGTTGGAAGCTCTGATGGTGGCATGTCCGTCTCTTACTGGCTCAGGAGGTACAAGTGGCCATATTGACTTTCCATAAAACTGTGTAAAAAAAAAATTGAAGACTTAGCATGTTGGTCAATCAAACAATAAACTGTCTTAATTCTCGATACAGTGTCTAATATTGTCTAATATTCTAATATTGTCTAATGTTCCTTTAAAAAACCTAGACACAAAAGAATGGTTGAACTTTTAATTGTATAGAAGCTGACTTATCCCTTTCTCCTCACTGGGGAGGAGAAATGACCACCTTTTGACCATTGTCTATACCAGACTATAGAGGTAGGCAGGGGCAGCCTAAAGGGAACATACTCAAATTATTCTTTGTGATAGTAACTCTAGTTGGTGGAGGAAGAAGGGATTGGTAAGAGAGAAAGGTGAAACCTTTGGCTAATAAGAAGCCAAAAGATTAACTGTGGGTTTAAAGTATTCCTGCTTTCCCAGCCAGGCAAAAGTGAAGGGACTGAAGCTTCAGGTTTGGGGGTTCAGCTAGATTTCCTCTGAAGGATCTTCTAGCTTTGGGATTCTATTATCTCCCATAACCATGGATATGCCAGAGTTAGCTTTACCTTCCTTCCTCTTGTCTACAGAAAGTCCATCAGAAGTAAGAACAGAAGATGGTAAGAACTGGCAGACTATCTGAGAAGTAACATAATAGTAGCTAGTATTTATATAGTGGTTTAAGATTTTCAAAGTGATACATACATACATACATACATATATACATATATACACACACATGTGAATAATCTCATTTGAACTTAACAGCAACCCTGTAATGTCGGGGCTATCACTATCTCCATTTTACAGATAACTGATAGAGGTTAAGTAACTTAAGAAGTTAAGGTACTTACTAAAGTACCTGAGGCAGGATTCGGACTCAGATCTGGTTCCAAATCTGGAACTCTGTCCATTCCTCCATGAACATTTTAAGCAGTCACTCTGATCCCTTAGCCCACAAGCTCAGAAATTGGTCTGACATTGGCCTAGAAACAGAGGGTGGGGTCCATGATGAGGTTCCTCCTGGAGGGGCTGAGGAGAGAAGAGTACCACTAATCCCTAGCACCCCTGAGAGGTTCAGCCCAGCCCTGGGCCACCCTTTTTCTAGAATACCTATCTAGAGGTCAGGGTTCTTCTGAGACTATTTCTGTCTCACAAGAGATCACAAAGGGTCACCCTAGGGAGCCAGTTGGCCACACAAGAGGACATAAAGCCTGGAAGAGACCCAGGCTGCCCTGCTGTTCTGACAGTTCTTTTTAGGCTGAATCTTCATCAGACCCTTGGGGTTCAGGATATGGCAAAGGGTAATCTTAAGGCAGTCCCCAGGTTTGCAATTTTTTATTGATCAGAATCTACTGGCTCTCTCTCTCTCCTTCCCTCCCTTCATTCTGAGAGATCTTCTCTAACCCACCACCTCCAGTAAACCTTTCCTGAACAAATGGAGGCAGGAGGTCGTTACCTGGTCACCCTAAACCTCACCTGCCATCCTAGGGAAGCAGTTGGTCAGAAGCAACGTGGAGTCAAGCCAGGTACCTGGGACAGCAACAGTGAGAGAAGGAAAGAGCCTGGAGGTATTTTTATCTAGCCATAAAGTTGCTGGAAAACCAAATTAATAGCTAGAGAATGTTCAAGAAGTATTAATGAAACACAAACAAAGTTCCAGCTTTGGTGGTGGAGATAAAAAAAATGACCATCTCTGCTCTCAAGGACTTTGCATTGTACTAGATGTGAAGTAAATGAAATTAGGACAATAAAGAAATACCAATATTCCCCCCCACCAGGCAATTAATTAAAATAATAAAGAAAATGGAATAAAGGGTTTCTAAGCTTGGCATTTAGTTCTGAAGCTCTATCTTATAGCCCCTTCTTCACCCTTATAGTGTGATGGAGGGGACCATATGCACAAGACACAAAGCACTCTATGGGGTTGATTCCAAATATGTTTGCTTGACTCCAGCTTGCTTTGCAGCCCGATGACTCATGGTGACCTGGGAGCCAGTGTGGCCAGAGTGTTCCTGCCCTTTAGGTACAGATCTCAACTCTCAGCATGACTTCACAATCCTCCATTCCAGTGCCTCATGTGAACCAACACAATAAAAAAAAAATCATTGACATTTATCTTGTGCTTTGACATTTACAAAGGATATTAGGGAGATTTTATTTTAAAATTTGAACTTAACAAACACCAAAACCCCCTGAACATTTCCATATGCCAAGTAGAACACAAAAAGAGGACTGTATATAAAACCACAAATTTCTCTTCCATAAAACTTACCTTTAAATATATATGTACATATATATACATATAATAAATTTGATCCATTACTTTCAAAATTGCCCGTCTGTGCTTCCTTCTACACCCCTCTGTGCATTTTAAAAAATGCTTCAATAGCCCTCCACTTTTTTCTTTTCTCTTTTTCACAAAGCACTTTACATATATTAGCTCACCTGATCCTGACAACAACCCTGGAAATGTTACCATTTCCATCTTACAGATAAAAGAACTCAAGCGAAGAAAGGCAGTACAAAAAAAGAAACAACCCTGACTCTTGAGTTCAAGAACCATAATTCAAATTCCACTTTCCATACTTATTGACAACATGGGAGTGGGGGTGGGATGGTAGGAAGGGTGGGGAAAAGAAATGGATGGGGAGTGAGAGAACTTGAGTTCAAATTCTGACTTTGCCACCTGGGTAACTATGGACAAACCATCTCAAAACACTGCTCTTGATCTCAATGACCTCATCTATGAAATGAGGGGATGAGACTTGTTGACCTTTAAGGTTCCTTCTAGCTCTAGAACTATGATGAAAAGGCAACATGGTATGGTAGAGAGCAACATCAGAGTACAGGAGACCTGAGTTCAAGCCTCACCTGTATTATATGCTGACCCAGGACTTAGCCTCTGAATGCCTTGGATCAGTGGGGTCAAACTCAAATAGAAACAATTGCCACGAAACCACATATAAGGATTCTTGTAGGCCATGTACTGACTTAGAAATTTTAAAGAAATAATTGTTTTGCTGAATACTTCCTAATTACATTTTAATCTGGTTCAAGCCATACTTGAGAGTGTTGTGGTCCACACACAGCCCATGGGCCTTATGTTTAACTCCCTTGGGAAGCTCTCTAAGGCTATGAGTCTTAGAGTAGAGAAAGTTCTTCACCAGAAGTTTCCTATAGTGATGAAATCATAGTACTAATTGTCAAAAATTGAATGAAAATTCATCTTTGTCTCACAGCTGGCTTAAGGTCAAACAACTAGAAAACGTCAGAGGCAATCCAGTCCAGCCCTCTGTTAGGCCAAGCTAGTTTAACAAGGCTGCTGCTGTCCCAACAATAGATAATGGGTGCAAGGGATCTTAGAAGGAAAAGTGTACAAGCCACTCATTCCAAGACAAACCTACAAATTCAATTTAACTTTCTTAACCAGGCCACCGTAGTTCTGAAATTGAGCAGTTAGCTCACTTTAAAGGTCAAACGTTTAAAAGCACAATCAGACAGAGTCTGCTTGGAGGTGCTCTTAGGGGCTCTCAACTACAAAAACAAATGAGATTCTAAACTTTCTATCAGCTCTGACGAAGAAAACTTTTGCATTATGTTGTTTTCATTCTCTGACAACAGACAGGAATTTATTGTGAGAGGATCCTGGTAGCATTCCCAAGGTTCTAAAAAAAAAGTAGAGATTCTGTTTAAGTAGGTAGTTCTGTAATGACTCTCTGTATAGACAGGAAGCCTAACTTTAAATCATGTCTTCCAGAAGGCCTTTTTGTGAAGGGCTGAGAAAATGTTGTCTGGCTAATTCCTTGGCCTTCCGTTGATTTCACTTAAAGCAGAGATAGAATGTGGAGAATTAAAATAAACAGATGGTTCTCAGGGCCTTTACATTTTCTTTCTCAAATATCCAATGGCTTAAATTAAACAAGCTCTGGACAAGTATCAGACTCCCATTCAGTTTCCAGCCAGCATCTCTAAAAGGTACCCACCAGAATAGGGCAGACATTTAATGCTTTTGATTCTAGTGAGAGCCACCCCAAGACAGGCTAGCACTGACTTTCTGCTTACACAACTTTATGCACTGGAATTGTGTTCTTGCCCCAGACAGCCAACTTACTTTAGCATGGGCATGAGCAGAAGAATATCTATAGAGAGAAGCAATATATTTTTATTTTTCCCCCAGAAGAAACTCTGGGAAGCTTTCATTCAGGTGATGGGTCAAAGTCCCAAAGCCTCTTCACATCTTACATGGAAGATATG